>RJWH01001174.1:0-385680 GCA_004363575.1 Solenodon paradoxus
ATATATATATATATATATATTCTTCTTGTGTAGGAGCAAAAAATTGATTTTGTGCATTTACCTGAAGTTTTATAATCATCTAAAATTAATGTGGTATTATTATGATAGAAAGACATAAATATAATCCATCTGTGAAACTAGATTTAGTTATTTGCCTCTTTTAGTATAAAATTCATTTTATTATATATTTATGTATATATATAAATATTTTCTTTAAGTTCACTAAGCATCTTTATACTGGATGGTGAAGTTAAAAAGTAAACTAACCCCCTTTTTTCAGTGTTCTCATCTGAATTTCAGGATAGTGATGTATTTTAAAATATTTTTATATGCTTTAGTACTATAAAATAACAATAATAATTCATGTGAAATGTTTTAAAATGGTCTGGAAATTTATGAAACATACCAGGGATACAATTTAAAATTATATTAAATAATGAAATAAATTTGTGTATGTCTATTTGATATATTAATTTATTTTCTAAATAAAAATAGACAAATACAATTTTATTACTGCACAAAACATTTTATTGACTTTTACTTGAAGTCAATATGGTCTATTAATATAAAATAGAGATGGTGTAAGTATATTAATTAACTATCTTTCAATCCATAACTGGGAAGTAGCAGGATTTTCATGATACAATGAAAATTTTCTTAAGTATATCATAGAGGAAAGAGCTATTGAATTAGACTAGGTCATTTATATATTCTCCTTACAAACTATTGGCTATGATCTCACCTTTTAATAATTTATAGTATACATTATCAGAATAACACTGTATTGAGTTCATGTTTTTTCTTTATCACCACTATGATTGTATTGGTTAAAATCGAAATTTTGCTTATGCAGCTGAGAGTCATTTGCATAATCTGTGCTAGCTTATTTGTTGAGTTTTCAATTTACTTCATTAAAAAGAATAGTATTCTTCCACATAAATTATGTTTGAGCAACTTTGGGGACTTATGTAGATATTAATATGGAAGAAGAGTTGGAAAGTTCAGCAATTGAACTGCGGAGATAATTCCTGTCAGCTGCAATGTTCAGAACTGGCTCAAGTCCAATTGATGCCTTCTGGTCCTGTGGTCTCACTGAAGGCAGCGTACTGCATATTATCTTTGATGGTGTTATGCCTGAATGGTTTTGGCTGAAGATGGAACATTTCCTCACTCTTTAGAACTTTACTGTTAACATTCACTAATAAACTCATGAAGTTATTTATTTTTCTTTTAACTATGGCTTAGCTCTGAATTATGTTTTGGACTTAAAATTCACAATGTAAATTTTCATTGGTACCAAAGTAGTGCCAGTTTTAATTTTGTTTTTAAACCAGAAATTCAAAATAAATCATCATCATAATATAGCCTTATGCCATAGTCTTCTAAAGTTGAAAAAAAATGAACTTGGTGACTTAAAGAACAGAAATATATTTTCTCATAGTTCTGGAATCTGGAAATCAAAATTCAAAGCAACAGCATAGTCAATTTCTGGTGATGCCTCTCTTTCTGATTGTGGAAGATCATTTTTCTATGTGAGACAAATGACAGAGCGAGACAGAGAGAGAGGGGGAATTCTTCTTATATGGGCATTAATTCCATCATGAGAATTCCATCATCTTCGTTACTTCATCTAACCTTAATTACTTCTCAAAATTCCATCTCCAGATACCATCACATGGTAAGTGAGAACTTCAACATATGAATTGAGGTGATAAGCATACAAACAATTAAATCTCAAACAGCTATCATGTTAGAAACATTTTTGAAAAATATCATTTTTATGTGTTCTGAGGAGTAACACTATATAATGTCCATAGCTATTGACAGCTCTCCTAAAAACACAAAACAAATTTGTATTGAAAGTAAATGTAGATTTATAAAGGACTTATAAGTAATTCTTTAATTTGATTCCAGGATATACTGGAGAAGGAATATCTGCCTGCACTTTACAGTTGATGCAACTAAGAGAGGTATCATCACTTGGCATCCTATTTCTGAGACTGAAACCCAGGTTCCATGCCTTCTTAATGAAGACCTCTATGCCGCTGAATTATGTTACTCTTCTTTAATAAAATATAATTTCTAACGTTTTTATTTCTCTTCTTGTTCATTTTTAGGAGAAAAATAATACAATTTTTAGCTAAACATCTGAAATACAAATATTACCATACTTTACTTTGCCACAACTAATCTTTCCCTTTATTTACTACCTACTATTTTCTGGTCATCTATTGTAAGTGGGTAACAACTTTCTTTAACACACTCACCAGAACATTTACTGTTATAGAAAGTGTTGGAAAATATTCATAGTTCTGATAAAACATTCTAAAACAGAGATGCCAAAATCTGAAAACCTAATTATGAAATTAATGCATTTTTGTTTCTATTTCTTGTTTAACTACTTTCTCTCAAATTATGTCATATTTGTGTATTTATATCAATATGTAATATCCTATTTGAACAAAAATAATTCAGTAGAGGTCTAATCAGTTAATTTCTCAGATATCTGAAATGTGCACTGACTTTGCTGTCAAATGAATTTGACTTGATATCTGACTGTACATCATAACTAATGTGAGATCCCGGGCAATTTGATTATTGTTACAATAAAATTTTAGATAAAAAAGGATAATTCAGCTAATATTTATAATGCAAAATAGAGACAAAAGTTATTTTAATTGACATATTTCATTGGGTAGTAGCTATAAATATGACAAGATACTGTCAGGTAATAACAACATTTGTTATTAAAATTTTAGCAGTAGTGTGTCTGTTTTTTATGTTGTGTGTGAAATTGCTTTTAGACATCATATTATATTTAATTTTAGTTAAGCCATCATATTATTTTAGAAATTTTAGTCACAGTCTTCTAGATTATAGATAAATGAGTGATAAGCAGCACATTTTAAACATTCATCACAAATATAATTTTAAGAATGTATGAAAATACGAATAGGAACCTGTATTAGTGTGAACATCTACATCAATGAAATCTTAAGTCTTTCAGAAAATTACTATTTCTAACCAACTACAGATAACAATTAATGACTATAGTGATGACTTAACTAGAAGTTTAACCTATATATTTAGGAATGTATAAGGCTGAAATCAAAAGTTATCATCAGGAGTTATCTCAGGGTTAGAAAGGACACTTAACTTTATCATCTTTTTCATAACAGAGAACAGACTGGTAGACATTCTCAGCATGGTATATAAAGAGCTCTTTAGAAACTCATCCAAAATTACTTTTTATATTAATAATTTGTACTGATATACACAAAGTGATAGGAAAGGGACAACAGATAAGTCTACCTGTAACTTTTTTGTTATGTAAACACAATTTATGAATAATTTCCTCAAAATCAATATTTTATGTTTAAATTAATAGATTTTCAAATGTTAATACAAATAATTTACATCAATTCACTTGAGCATATCACAAATATACCATAATTTATTTATACATTCTTCTAATGATCACTATTTCAAAGTTCATACAAAGGAAAACAGTACTGCAATAGAATGTCTATAAATACCATCCTGAGTACAAATGCCTTGAAACCCTATAAAATGTACTAACCAGTGACTGGGTTAGTGCATAAGCATCTTCAAATAACTAAAACCATGCTAAATCACTTTTCAAAGTATTAACATACATATCAGTGCACCAGCAAAGATAATAATTCATTGATGCAGACTTATCAACATGTGAAAATTTTAGGGTTTTTTGTTTTGTTTTCATTTTTATCATTTAGATTACAATTAAGTAGTTATCTCAATGTCATTTTATTATTCAGTTCTTTGATTGCTAGTGAGATTAAACATCTTTACATGTGAATGACTGATCAAGGATCTTCATCTCTGAATTGCTCATTCATATCCTTTATTCATTTTCTTGAATTACAGTCTTCTGTCCTTTACATGGAGTCTTTTGTCAAGTAAATATGTTTAAATTTAAGTGAAAACATATTTTTCAACCTCTTTCCATTCTATATCATGTCTACTTTTGTGGGGACCACCTAATGTCATATTACTTGCTTTTCTGTAGTTTTGCAGTCCAATATTAAATATATTAAGTCAATATTAAATATAAAGCACTAACAATGATTTTTACAAGCCAAACTTGAATGTGATTTGCAATTTAAATCAATTATAAATAATCAACAAGTGTATAAATAAATGTTCATAGAAAAAGATTTTTTATTGACTATCAGCTAGCCTATCTATATCTATATCTACATCTATTTCTATGTCTATATATACCTCAAATACATAGCTAGTTTTGGCAGTCATTCTTTATCACCTCTTAAAGGATCAAACGTGATAATCTGATATTAATAATTTTAAATATTGGTACCCATATAGTTTAACATTTTATATCAGACTCAAAATTTAATTCCAAGTATTCCACATAAATGTCTTGCTGAAATACCATTTAATAGCTCCGATTTAATGAATAATTTTAAATGGAGATTGCAATTCACATCTAATATTTTAAGGATCTATTCTAGACTAGGCATTATAGTTAAGAGGTTACAATGCTTTCATGAAATTTATAGTCTAACAAAGAAATAAGAATGTCAGAAAAATATTTTGTTTGCTACTTCTTACATTTCCACATTGATCCTTCAAACCATTTCTAGTGAGAAAAGTTAGCTTCAGACTTTAATTTGAAGATCATCTACTTTCATGCATTAAAGAAAAATTCTTTCATCACCTATTGCATATACAGGAATTACATTATTCAAGACCTCCATGCTAGGAAAGAAGAGATTCAGAGCTACATTTGGTCTCCTGAAATTGAATTTTATTATTGTCCAATCAGCCTTTAAGTATTCATCAGTTTTTATCTGTTCCTATTATGAATATCCAAACTGATGACAGTTGACTCTTAGGGGTTCTGTAGCAAAAGTTATGGAGGCTCACAAGTTGTCACTTCTAGGTGCTAAGGATCCAGGCATTCATTCTTCTATTGATTAAATCCTCAACCATGTAGTTTATCACAAGAGACCACCATTTTCCCAAGTCCTGCTCCCACTACAGCCCACCACCAAAATGGAGAGAATAAATTTTAATGTCTTCTCTGGTCACATTTTCTTTAAGTCTGACAATGGCTTTTTCAAACAGAAAACAAAAACAAGATTATATTTAAGATGAAATTCAGATTCTCATTTCTCAAATATTTATGCTTTTGTATAATTTAAGATTATATTGTACCTTAAAAACTGGTTTGAGTTTGAGGGCTTGGTTGTGGCACGTATTCCTTTTGAAATAGGTCAGATTGTACCATGGGGATACTTTGATGGTAATTAATTTGGAGTGAATTGGAATGAGAACTTTCAGATCTATAACTAGGTAACAAATTTTATCCATACCCTTCCAAAACTACTTATAAATTAATTAATGTTGTTATATCAGAATGACTATCTGCTGAGATTGATTAATTATATATTTAAAGTTAAAACTATTTTTCAACAAACCTAGTGACTAAAGTTATACATAAAAATAGATATATTTCTTATATCACAATCTTCCTCCATGAGTCAATTTGCATTTAGAAGGAAATATATTACTGAAATATTAAAGATATTTTGTCCTGCTATTTTTATGTATTCATTTTATTAGTAGAAATTGAATGATTATTTTTACTTTACTTCTTTGATTGATTTTATATGTTACAACCAAGAGTCCTTGTATATAAATGTTACTTACTTTTTGAAGATTTTAATGTGAACATCAAAGCTATGATCAAAAACAAAATTTCAAAGTAAAAAAAATAGGAAGAAAAGCTAAAAAAGGAGAAAGGAGATATTTTTTTAAAGAATGACTTAATGAATATATATCAAATATGTACTAAACTGTGGCATATGCCATACTAATTTATGGTTACATTTGCAACAAACCTTTTTTTCCATGTTAAATGGCAGTTGTGTGCCTCTCAATTTTTAAAACTAATCAAAAAATTATTATTATTTCCCCCAGCACTATTATTCCTTCGTTCAACAGATATTTATGATATATCTACTATGGGTCAGATATTATCTGAGTATAATAATAGAAAGGTAAACACAAATCTACATTATTTCTATGTATATGATACAAGATTGCTTATATAATTGTTCCTCAACTATAATGAAAGAGGTATAGAATTCAATAAAGAAAATGTGGATCCCCATTTCTAAGCAATATTTTTTAAATATTGGTGCATTTTTCCTGATAATTATTCTATTACTGTTAAGTGTTCTCTTTCTCTCAGATCTGTTTTTCTCACTATGTAAGGTAAGTATCAAGGCATGCTACTAGTAGGCCAGTAACAGTAAAGTTTAATATTATAATGAAAAACACTTCTTGAGACCACCTCAAAACCTGATAAGTAAAAGAATGGCTATAATTTATCTAAAGGCATCACTGCTTCCTTTTAATACAAAAATTACTATTCCTAGTTTCATTGCTGGTTTTTGAACATGTGTAAACATGGCCAGACATGAGGAAAGCTGACATCTATGGAGGAGGCTTGTCATCTTCCTCAACAATCCATTGAACAATCGCCACCCACCTCTTCAAAAGAGTCCTGATAAAGCCTCCCTGAGCAGAGAGCTCTTGGAGAAAGTACTTTGAGAATGATCTCCCTGTCTCCTTACTGGTTGCAAGTAACATCTTTAAAGAAATTTTGGGTTGTATCTTTGGATCTACACTCACAACAAAATGAAACCATAGCATTCAGTAATATAATACATTTATATTTCTATGTATTTTTAAACATGCCATTATCAGTGACCATAGTTTTGTGCTAGTAGATTGCTCTTTGTAGATTGCTCACAGTTATGGTCCCAGGTGGGCTTTTTATTACAAAGAACTTGAGTAAGTGGTCTGATTTGAATATTACCTAGAGATTGAGTGGCAGGCACAGGAGATTAGAATTTTATCTAAATTTTGACGAATGTCTTAGGAACCTTAGGGAATGCTTGAATAGTCTTTTCTCATGCAATTTCTATCAGACAGATGAGGTAGAGCATTTGCTTATTCAAGTCAATGCAGTCTTGATACCGTTTCTTCATAAAATTAGGCCAGTTTTATTTTGACTTCCATAAGTGTGAATTTCTTCTGGATCATGAGAGAGAGTACCAGGAGTGATTTTTGTCTAAAGTTACATTCTTGTGGGTGCTTTGCAATTTAAGTTTCAACATTTTGGTGGTATAAGGTGATATAACTTTGAAATACGCATATACATTTTTTTTTTCTTTTTTTTTTTTTAAAGGCTAGAAATTTCCCAAAAACTATTGTAGAAGGGAAGCATAGGGTATGAATACATCATTTTCTAGGTTTTTCAGATGGAGGACCTTCCAGGGCAAGAGATCATAGAAGGCCTTGAAATGCTCCAAGACACATCCGGAAGGTCAGCTCCTGGGCATTAGAGGTCAAATTTCATCTCATCAATCCTCTGTAAAAATTCATGAATATCTCATTACTTGCCCTAACATCTTCCCCATTACAAGAAGCTGTAAATTCCTGGAAACATAAATTCCTTTCAGGAATGTAGGGAGTAATTTTACAGACTTGGAGAAAATCCTGGAAAATTCTCTCCCTACTTCTGCATTTGAACTTACTCATGACTTTATAACACCTATTATCTTATTGCTTACAGACAATGAAAGGTAGTTCTCTCAAAAATCCCCCTCACTTGGATATAAATCTGACCACCCACAACCAGAATCACAGCCATTTTGCTTTAGGAAATATCTCGTGGTGTGGCTTTCTCTCTCTCCCTCACTTTCCTTAATAAATTTATAAAACTTTACTTCTTAACATTTCCAGAATTCTTTCTTGAACAACTCACTGCTGAACTCTATTGCTGCCCAAAGTGGGACACTTAAAAGAGATAAGAAGACGTGCTTCTCCAAAGCTGGCAATTCATCAGATTAAACTTCATTTTGATGAGACTTAAATTCATTTTCATACCTTTTCTCAGTTTCTGGGTTCCTCAGGTTGGTAAGTAGTGTCTATTCAGAAGCAGTCTTCGACATTTGCTCAGAAAACTAGGATCATAGGTTGAGGTGATATTTTGACATGTTCTGAATCCTGACTACTGTCATAGTATTAAATACCTTTGCAAAATTGATAAATAGAATGTTGCTGAGGCACTTATATTTTGTTCTTTCTTTTTAGTATGGGTGACTGCCATTCTTAATACTGATAGAATAAGGGCTCCCAGGAAAGCATAAGTGATGCCATTTTGTAAAGAACCCCATCAAAAAGCTTCACTGTATAGCATTTGACAGGATTCTCAACAAACCCTTGTCTCTGTCTTTCCTGATATCATCTTTGAACCCTAAGCCCTTTTCTCAGACTTTTTTGGTAATGTTATTGGACCCTTATATTATTTTAACTAGTGTTTTAAAGTAGCATTTTAATGGATTTCTTAACAGGCTCTTTGTCTTAGTCCCAGAGAATATCTCATGATTGTGAGTAAATTGCAACATCACTGCATCCTAAATCTTGCTGAACTGGTGCAACTAAAAGTCCATCCTGCCTTCTACATTCCTTAGATGACCACTGTCCTACAATTTGCTCCACCCCTGAAAACCAACAAGCCAATCACCTTTATAGGTGATAACTGACAGCTGCTTCCTTGGGGATGGTACATTTGTTTAGTGCATTAACCAGCTATGAGTTTCCAATATACTTTTTGAACAGTCATAGAATTTGTGTCATTCTTCCAATGCTCTCTAAGCCAAGAGGCACCTCCACCTTCCAGGGGAACCTAACAAATGCAACTGTGATAAATTTCTCCTTGATCAGGCCCAATGAGATCCTCTTTAAGACATCAGAGTAGAACTCATCTAATGCAAATCCTCAGGGATCTTATTGGGTCAATATCTTGTACACTGTAAGACCAGGACAGGAGAAGGCCCCTAGGTACTAAGTTCCACTACTTAACCCTCCAGGAAAGTTTGAGTTTCATAACTTTTAACTGTCTTCTCACACTTAACATCATGTCTTCTCTGTTTTACTTAAAAAGGCTCATTGGGCTTTGACAGGCACCTCCAGGTGACAAAGATTATTCTCAGGCTTTTTACATGTCTCAGCTGTCAGCACAGGTTCCTGCCCAAATTTATATTGGGAGAGAATGAGCCAGACCAACCTGTACTCCTATGCAGCAACAGTCTCCCCTTAGCAAAATTTAAAACTTCAGGAGCTACTAAATAAGAATTATGAAAATTATTTCACAAGTGCAAAGGTTTTTGCTTCTCCCAAAGGTACTATCAGAAATTGTCCAGAAAGTGACCATGTTGTGCCCATTTATTGGAAAGTTACCAAAACTCAGGTGTGGTAGGGAAGTGAAGGAAATATGTCCTAATATAATTATAATTAACCCCAGGATGATATTGGACACACCACTGAGCAACAGAAATGAAATATTTTACCAGGTACTCTAGGCCATCTCCTTACATAAAAACATTTCCCCAGGAGAAATCACAATGTTTTGATATCACGAGAGCAGGAATCATGGGCTAGGTTTTACTGTATTTCCCTCTGGTCTTATTGCCCCATAGAATTTTAAATGAGATCAACTTCCTCTATCCCCAGAAATTTGACTTTAGGTTGCCTCTTAGCAAACTAGAAGCAATTTGTACATTGGTACTTACAGATGAAACATCTCAAAATCTATAGCAATTCATCATGGCCTTGGTATAGTTTAGGAAAAAAGGTCTGTGAATGGCTATTTACATTACAATGCTATTATTCAATTACATATTTTTTGTAAATGCAAGGAAAAATGGACTGAGGTTTGGTATGTTCAGGTGTTTAGGACTCTGAGCTTCAAACCAGCTTTGAAAGAGACCTATACAATGTTCTTAGTTAACTTCCAGGTTCCCCCAGAAGGAGAAATCAGACCACCTGGAAGACAAATTTCTTAAACAGGCTCCCTCCTCCTCACAGACCACTTTCTAGTGAGGAAAAAACTGTATGGTCCACACACCAAAGGAGAAAATAAAAGGGAAGAATAATCAGAAGTTTCCCTTGAGGTCACTTCCCTCTTCCCCTTTTCCCTCTTTTCCACCTCACTCTCCCTATAACCCCACTCTTCTCTTTCTGAAGACATCTGCAGCATTCATTTTGGGACTAAGGGCACTCTGAACAAGGCAGCTCACTGACTGTTACATGGAAGTCCTTTTATCCTCTAGACACTGAAGGATGTCTAAGCAAAATGTGGTTAAGTTCCCACTATATTTTCTTTTTCCTTCTGTCTCCATTATATTTTCTCTCTTTTTCTCTCTAAAAGGTTGAGCCACAATTTGCCAGTCTTGATGGAGAGAAGCCGGCTTCTTCCCCGTCTCATTTCTTCTACTTCCATTGGGCAAAACTTTATGTGTCTTTCATAGTCTGCCTTCTTCCTGTAACTGACTCCTTCCATGGAGCATTTCCCTGCCTGCCTGGCGGCCATGGCTGATCAGAATCAGCTGGCTGGTGAGTGCTTGCAGTCAGGCACCCAAGAATCCACTGCTACTGTGGGCTGGGAAAGCCAAAGCCTTTGGGCACAAGTGGATGCTCACAGCTCCTTCCCGCTGAGGCTGCTGCTGTGGCAGGCACACCTCCCCCAATCCCTGTTCCACAGGTTTCAACACCATGGGCACCAACAACCTTTTTAGTTTCAAGATACCTGCCTGGTCAAGTATCCTCTCTGCCCCACACTGGGATTTCTTACCTCTCCTAGTGGATAGCCCTACTACCCCAGTGGATTCTAGAGGTGTGTCCCATAGAATATAAGGACTTAATAAGCCTGTCCCAGTTCCTCCTCCTGCGACTTTCTGGACAAGCCACACACATCCCTGCAAACCAGTTGGGATCAGCCACATCCTACTGCACCCACAACTGCTCTACTCTCCATACTCCTGATAGCCCTGCCCTCTCTTCCTATTAGATTTAAGGAATATTATTAACCTGACTTTCTCTCTTTACAGTTTTTTCTTACAAGTATGAATATGTTGGTTTTGCAGAGGTGCCTCTAGAATCTCATGGGGTTGTGTCATAGACCTGGTGATAATGAAGTCAACTCATTTTACAGGTTAGAGCCATGGGAAAAATCCAATCTGTTCCTAAGAATTCTCCACTGGAATGACAGTGAAAATTAACATCTTATATTTATTTCTCTGTAACACAGTCTAGTCACAATGTATGTTAGAGAATGAGAAAAAAAAAATGATCAGAAGGAGATTCTTTAAATCTGTACTTTTCCCCTACATTCAGGCTTTCATAGTCCTCAGCCAAAATCCAATGCTATATAAGCATTTCCAAATGTGTCTAACAAAAGAGGTTGCATTAAACTCTCCTGTTGAAACTAAAAAGACTAAACTGTGAAAGCCTTAGAAAGTAGAAGTCAATAAAACCCTTTTAAGGCAGGCTCGTGGAAACCATTCACAGCTACACCAACCTTAACCCTACTATGCTAAAGGGCCAAATTATATTGCTCTTGAATTTTATTAGTCAGTCTTCTCCAAATATCAGTAGGAAACTCCAGAAGTTGACAAGGGAATCACAGACCTCATCCCACCAATTCCTTAATGCTTTTTAAATCTTTCAAAAGCTAAATAAGGCAGAGGGAGAAAAAATGGTAAGAAAAACTGAGGTAAGGAAAGAATCAGGTTCAGATTTGTAAATGTCATTATCAGCATCCTTTTATTAGACACAACCTGAAAGACTATGACATTAGTGAATGGACCCAAATAAAGAAACCCCTTTCTATCATCATGGCAAAGCCAACCACTCAAGAAAAAGTGCCCTTAAATCATAAACACACCAGAGCCATGACCTGGTACAAAAAGGAAAGGCATTATAATAAAGGGCTCTTCCCATCTCCAGAGTGAAAAGGGGCCATCCTCTCACCTTCCATCCATACAGCAAGGGACTCATAATATGGCCCAAGAAGCAATCTGCCTCCCAACTTTTCATCTTAATGGTAGAGCTGCAGGTAACTCTGAATATTGGAGATAAAAAATATTTATTTTCTGTAAGATTCTTAGCATGCATAGTGCCTACATCCCAAGAGTTATTAGTGTGTTATTTAAACATTTGGACAAAAAGAAGTTAATATTTTCTGTGCATTACTCATGTATATGCTAAATTTAGTTGAAAGTTGGTCCTCTGCCTGAGACATGCTATTCTCCTGGCAGATTAATTGCCTAGCTTTAATTTAAATAGCAGCCTACACCTTCCAACTAAAAACTTAAACTGACAACAGTGACCTCAGTTCAGTCTCACCTTTGCAAAGGGAAATTACTCTGAAAAAAATGCAACTTTTTCTTGAATAGCCTTAAGTGTAAATAGCAACTTTAAGTATCTTTTATGTATCATCTAAACAGTCCATTTTTCCGTACAAGAAAAAAAGTCAGATTGGTTTCTTCCACATCCTCTTTCACCCTGTAATATTTTCCCCTCACAGTTTTCCTTATTTCAGAAGGTTTATAACGTCAAAGAGATACTCTGATTTGTTAACTTTTGTGCATTGGTCTATCTTATTTAAGCACTCACTATATTTCAGGAATACATGCAGCTTTGGTCAGCCTCTCTATTTGTTATTTGGTATATTCTGAAGTACTTTGGTGCCTTTTGCTTCTAAATAAGAATTAGAAAGCAGTGTCTAAGCCAATTTTTAATGATATTTTGTTTACTTTCTGAGTTCCACCTCAGGTTTATTTTAGTGAAACGTTGTGACTTTCCTCACATTGCCTCAAGTCACTGGAATTTGTTGTAAACACCCTGGAATGCAATAACTAAATTGCATTGTCCTTATAAGAGTAACAGTCACAGGTAACCAGCAGGAACTTTAGTATTTCACACAAAGAAATCTGAATACTTCAGACCTAAAGCTACCTAACCTTTTGCATTTTCAAATTGGGTGGTTTCTTGTGTATAAATCCAGAGCTAAATATAATTCAAAATGGCATAAGAGCTAAGTCCACTGTGTGAATTATAGTAATTAATGGAAATGTTTTTCTGCTAGATTTTTTCAACAGACAGGTACTAGGAGACCAAATTCATTCTGGGTTTGCCTTCTATTTCTTGAATGTGACTACATCTTTCCCTTAACTGAGGTATAAATGCAAAACAGAAAGAAACCTGATTTTAAAAGTTACAGTCTTTACTGTGTTCTAGTTATTTAATCTTATAGATCTTATTTCTAATCCATTTTATATATTTTAATACTTTATTTATATTTTACTAGCATTTTGTATATACCAGTGACCGCTGAGACAGAAATGACCTACCCTGTTTCCTTGTTTAAATGGACTGTAACTAAGTAAAATTGTCTTTAACCTATCTCAACTTTCTCAAAGCCTGAAAACTATGGCCCAAGCCACTACAGATGTACAGGAACAAAAATTAAATTTTCTTAATGGCAGTGGTTTTATAGAACCATTACAGCCCCAATGTAATACAGTCATTTTAAAGTTTTTTTTTGTTTTTGTTTTTGTTTTTTCTGACTGCAGTGCAATGAGGGCATTGCAAGCTGTGTATGCTTATCCAGATGGAAGCTTTGTGGTCTAGATGAATAACCAAATACTTATGAGTCAGTTGAAGAACTTCAGACCTCTTTAAAAGAATCCCTTTGGATAAGTAACTGTGGTGAATGTAAATAATTACTTTAAATTTTTTCTTTTATATTTTTCTTCTCCTCTGACACTGAAAACTCAGTCCCACAAGGAAAGTCTCTGTTCTCCTCTATATAGTATAAATCTCAACCATTACTAAGAAACTTTAAAATGTACTTAGCTATTAATTGTCATATTTCTGTGAAAAGAAAAACCCTCTTATATGTTTCCCTCTTGTCTTTGATATTTTAAATATTGTCTTCTTAAGACCTAAATATATTATGAAACAACCAGCCTTTCAGACTCTTAAAAGGAAACTCATAACTGCACAAACTCAGGCTGTTTCTCATTGTGAATTTATCACTAGATACTGATTGTAAAATGTTGTTAGTTTTCCATCAAGGCTGGGCTGATTCATAAATCTTTATAGGATATGTTAACAACTTAATGTCTAAAACAGAAGTTAAAAATAAGAAAACTTCTTAAAATCAACACCCTAAAAATGGGTATATTTAAAGGGTTGAAAACAAATACTTCTGAAGAGATAATCCCTTCATGAAATGGCCCTCACAGAGTAATATTACCTACTCTCACGTAGCAAACCTCAAAGGTCAGCCCTCCTGAATCCATTTATACAGACTATAAACTGTGCCTCCTTCAACACAGGAAAAAAATTAGTCCTAATAAGGACTCCACCTTCTCCTGTAAATCTGTAGAGGACCTCAAGTTCATTTTCAAGTAATGAAAGAAATCAAACTACTCTACTGTCTTATTATTCTCCCTCATTTTGCTAGGATTGTACACAATAATGTTTTCTATAATGGGCTCAACATTATGCCACTTAAATCAATATTCCTGTTGGCGTTTATGGTCTCCTACCTGCTTCCAGTACTTCTGGATTCCCATGACAGATATTTCCATTACAAGGTAAAGACTGAAAAATATTGTAAGATTTTATTAATGAAAGTATGGTCTCACGTTCACTATTAACTGCTACTTATTGTAATATGACTTAATGACCAAAATTCAAAGTCAATTTACGAAACCAGTTCATTGTCATAATTTCTCAAACTATTTTAAATCAATCTTAGTGTTCGAATCCCTTGAAAGACTCCACATAATACTTCTTTCAATTAAAAATCTTATCTTTTATATCATTAAAGTTTGGGATGGGTATATTTTGATAACTTCTGCAATAGACACCCTAAGCTCAAAAGCTCTACTTTGCTGGAAATAACCCTTCCATATATATATACAACCTGGTCAAACAATAATAAAGAAGTGGGATTGCTTACCCTGATAACTGTGTGGTCATACTTAGCTTCAAACCCATTGATAAGTTTGCTACTGACTTTACTTTTCAGCTAGGATTTAGGTAGGCAGCCTCCAGTAGAACCATGAGGATATGTGGACAAAAACTATGACTTTGGTTCCTCTCTTGGATTAATGTGGAGATGTACGTTGGGATATTCATGGATGCAAGAATAAAGTGTTAAATCAATTAATAAAATTGCCACTTTTCTATACCTGCAACAAAGATGGGCCAGATCTTTATTTCAGTTTTATGGTCATTTGGTTTCTATTTTTCTACCATTAGTAAGCTTAGAAGTTTTAATACACACATGGGAATTTTAAACAATTATACATTCTTCCTTAAATGATTCTTGAAACAGCATTACACTACTGAATACTGAAGTCTCTGAAATAATAAAAGCCATCTTCCAAAATTGTGTGGTCCTATGGCCCTTGAAATTCTCACTTTGGATTAGGGAGACACTTGTGTTACTATCAGAACTGAATGCTGCATTTATATACCTGACTACAATCAAAATATCTGCAAAATCTTAAGTGATATGAATGGTGTAATAAAGGAATTTGAAAATACAGTCCCTTCATTAAGTGACTAAGTTCATGTCCTGGTCTCCAGTGTGACCTGAAGACTCTTTTTACCACCTTAATTGTAATTCTTACTATGGACATTCTTATGTTTTCTTTTTTGTTTTTATTTCTCTTCTATTCAAGGAACCTGTCTCTGAGCCACATATCCCATTTCACAAGGACAACTAATCTTTACAGTAGTCAAGTCTAGGTGCTGCTGCATCCCTATTCTATAATAGGTACATTGCAATAACCTATTTTGCTTCCTAGGCAGGGACAACTCTCCACCCCATCTCAGCTCTGAAGCAGTTATAGAAATCAGATCTATGACCCTTACACCTCAAAGATTATAAGGGCTGAAATATGGACAGGGGTAGGGGATGTAGAGGGAAAACAGGGTTTGGATAAAACATTCTCTAGAGATTTTTAGACCAGAAACTATCAGTGCAACAGAGATCACAGATGTCTTGAAATTCTTTGAGTTACACCTGAAAGGCCAGCTTCTGGATATTAGTGGTCAAAGTTTGCTTTATTAGCCTTTTTGAAAAATTCATGAAATATCTCCATCAACCTAATGTTGATTATATTTATGTATTTAAAGGGTTGAAAAACAAATACTTCTGAAGAGATAATCCCTTCATTCCATTCCAATAAAGTGCCATAAATTCATGGAATCTTAAAGCCCTTTCTGGATCATTAGAATAATGGGAGCCATTTCACAGATCTGGAGAAATTCTGGGAAAATCCCCTGACCTAATCCTGAATTTGAACTTCCTGCTGAATATTTGACTCCTATTCTCTCACTACAGACATTAAAAAGATAGTCTGCACTAAAATCCCCTACCATAAATATAAATTTTACCTCCTCCAGTCAGAAACTAAATGTTTCTGCCCACAGGAACTCTATCCTCTTATAGGCCTTTCTCGCCCTCCCTCACTTTCTCCAATAAATTAATAAAACTGTACCTCTCTAATGTTTCAAGAATTCTTTCCTGAACTCTTTGCCACCAAACTCCAGGAGCCATGCATTTATGACCTATTTTGTTTCTTCTTTTAAACATTTACTTTGAACATAATCATCATGATCTGTTTACCAGTCTATCATGTATTTTCTTAATGATTTATGTATTGTGCAATATAATTTGCAATTGCTTTTAAGAATTTCAAATTATATATGCTAAATCAGATATTTAATTTTCTAATTTATTTGTGTATTAAGATTAACAGAGAAGCAGAAGTAGTAGTATATGTATGTGTGATGCATGCATAAATATATGTATGTATATTCATAATCTTAATACAGAATTTATTTACTTATTTGATTATTAAGGCTGAATAGTTCAAACAGTATATAGTCAGTAGTTTTAATTTTGTACAAATAGGAATCTGAAATGAGAAGAAAACTAATGTTTAACTCAATTATTATCCAAGAGACTGTAAGGGACAAGGTAAATATCTTCCTGTACTTCTCTGGGTTCTTCTAAATTGACAAATAAATAAGCATTGGACAGATTGAGAAGAAGATAAAAGAGCAAAAAGTTTAATAATAAAATGTAATGAACAGATCAGTTTGTTGTATTTTATCATGCAATTTTTTTCTTTTAGAATGCTATTTTGCTGTGAAATTATGACTTTGAGCATACATTCTAGTTTTTAAGTTTCTTTTAAATCTTAAAATATTTTAGTATAAAGCAGGAAATGATTGTCTCCTAATATGTTTTCTAATTACTTCACCATTATGCCTAGAAATCATACTTATTAAAATTGACACATATCTGATTTATGAAATCTTATACATTGATGTGGATGTTTCTGAAATTTTATTTTCTGTGTGGACACAGACAGATTTTTAAGTAACAGATTATTAATTCACTAAGTTCCATTAAGTAGCTTATTTTTTTTTGGATTTCCTTTTCTTCAAACAGATTAAACATTCAAAAACAATTTTGGGGGTCATTTTTATTGTCTTTATCAATTTCTAGGAGTTACCAGATTTCATCTATATAGTAATACTTTGTTTATTATGTAGATGTCAGGTATTTATTCCCTATGTTTGTCTTATCTTCTTAATTTCTGTATTTGTATATTATGTTCTCTTTCTTATATTAACTCTATATTCATTTTTATTTCAAAATTACCATTTTAAGATTCTTACTGGAAATTTATTAAAATTTTACATTATTTGAAGATAACAAGTAGAATTTTATAGCATTATATAGTCAATATTATTCATGGTATATAATGGAAAATTCTGTATATTCCAAAATATGTACAGCATTAAATCTACATTGAGATATATCTGGGTCTGTTTTTATTTAATTTTTTTCTTAGTAGGATTTTGAAACTTATTTCTGTGTAGCTCAAATCCACAAATCTCTTAAACGTATTCTTATATATTTATGCCTTTGGGGGAGGGTTTTTTTGAATGTTTCTTCCATGTCTTCTGAATTGTTATTAATTACACAGACAAACATTATATGTACTGATCACTGTGTGTACTTACGCTTTTTTATTCCCACTTCTATTCTTCTAAATCATGTTTTATGATTAAGTATTCAAACTCATGTCATGTTTCTTTACAACGCCAACTACAGCTCCAACAGTTTGATCCTGATGGTAAGTTGATCATGATCTTTTTTTTTTTTTTGCTTTTGTTAATAACTGAATTGAGAATGAACATTTGACCCAATTCTCTCCAAAGATACCTGAGTCAATGCCTTTCATTGGACCTCAGAAGATAGTATCATCTGTCATAAAATTGTTACTGGATGCTCTCACACCTAGGCTTGTTGTAAATTTTAGAGAGAGAGAGCTGAGATCTGATCACCTGACACAAATTTTCTTCACCCATTAAGTGGTAAAGATATATAAGTATTTAATTGCAATTTTGACAATTGCTGGTATCTAAGTAAACTAATATAGGTGTGAGAAAAGTCTGAAGGACATGCTCTTGGAGGTGGGGATACACTTTCCTACATGTTGCCTCTAGAAAATTTATCAGATTCTCAAGGTGAATAGTTAAGAAAGAGCTTTTCCTGACTTTTACAGTGGAAAGTATACATATGGAATTTAAAGAATACATATGGAATACATATGGAATTTAAAAAGGTCTATTCTCTAGGGGCAAAATTTTGTTGGCAACCTATCTCACCTGGTAAAACATTTCTAACCCCAGCATTCTCTAGCCTTGTTGTGTGTCACCTAATGGAAAAGAATGTTAATAAACACTTGTGGAAATCATATCTCAGTAGAAATCTAAGGTTTCGGCATCATAGTCTAGAAAGATATCCTTCTTCCATACTTACTACGACAACTATAAGGTTCCAGTATAATAACAGTAGAATACAAATAAAAGGATGATGAAAGGACACTTGAATATTTTGAAGTCTCTGGCACCCACAGGTAGTCATCAAACATAGCCCAAATTCTAACCAGATTAACATTAAAGTCTCACACTAATGACCTCTTTACCTCAGTTACTGCTGATACAATTTGATTCGTTTTCAAAACTACAGGCATGATAAAAGACGAGAAATAAAGAAAATATTAACCTGCTACGAATATGATACAAATGTTAAAATTACTAGAGCTGGAATTTTATGTAACTAAGAATGTATGTTAAGGAATCTAAATGAAAATATTCAAAACAGGATGAATATTGTAACCAGAGGTATGAGAACTACAAGAAAGACTCATAGTATGTAATATACATTTGCTGATTTATTATGATGTACACTGTAATACTAAACAGCACTACAATTCAATATTATTCCAGTATTTGTGTAAATAGTCAAAATGCTGGATTTTTAAAGCACTTTAACAAAAAGGGACTTCTGATGGGATCACAAAGACTAGAAATATATAAATGAAACATCCTACAACTCAAAGATATTTTAGAAAAAGTTTACAAAATGGAAATGCAAAAAGGACAAATTATGAACTATGGAACAAGTAAAAAGGTAGCATGAATAATTGCCATCTCAGAAGAAGAGAGAGAGAAAAGAAGTAAATGAGTAATGGCTGAGGACAACATTCTAAAATCAATGACAGATACTAAATAATATATACAAGAGTCTCAGAGAAAGTCATATGCATACCTAAGCTTATCATATTCAAACTAAAATAAATTGAAGACAAAGAAAAATCTTGAAAGGAACTAGAGAAAGGAACAGTACCAATAGAAAAACAAAAATACAAATAATTTCAGCCTTATTGTCATAAACCATGTAAGCAAGAGAGTGATGTAGGATACATAAAAAGGAAGAACATTTAAAAAAAAAAAAGCAACAACTACTTACTTAAAATCTTATTTCCAGTTAAATTGTACTTATAAAATGTAGAAATATTTTCTTAAACAAACAAAAACTAAGGGAATTCATCACCTGCAGAGTTTATTTGAAAAAAAATGTTTAAAAAAAGTTAGAAACTCTATATAGGTTTAAAAAAATTTTGAAGAGTAACAGAGAAGGAAATATTGAAGGCAAAGTAAAATGGTGTATTACTTTTTTAATATGATGGTTTAATATAAATAATAATATTTAAGATAACTATAGCAACAATGTATTTGGAGATACTGATAGAAAAGTGAAATAAATAACAACAATGTCAAAATTGATAGGAGATAGGATTTGGGAATAATATTCTCTCACAATTTACCTGAACTACATGTGCAATAGGGTTTTTTTTTTTTTTTTTTTTTGAGGTGAGCTTGAATTAGTTAAATTAAATATTAATCAAACTCTGGTCAAATCTTTGGCACTTTAAAATAATTATATTCTAGTATCCTAGGAGGAGGTAAGACACTCAAATATTGTTCACAGAACAGAGGAAGAGTGCAGAGGTCACAAATATATTTAAACATGAATGATTTTACACTTGATTGTACATTTATACCAATTAAAAGATAGTTATCATCAGAGTGTTCAAACAAAAAGGAAATTTCATTATGTCTACAAGAAACTTTCTCTAAAAAATATAAAAACCTGGTAGGTTAAAAATAAACGATGGTATGTAATGATAATCCAAATTATGCATTAGACTATATAATTTCAGACTGAACAAATTCAGAACAAAGAATCTTATCAGAGATAGAGAGAACATGACATAATGATAAAGGAGTTAATGCTCCAATAGGCATAACAGTTCTTAATGTCTATGCACCTAGTGACATATCATTCAAAAACGTTAGGCAAAACCCTTAGAACTATAAAGAAAAATAGATTAGTTCACAATTATAGATGGAGATGTCAATATTTTTCTCTCAAAAATTGATAAACAAACAGAAGAAATATAGTTAACCTGAATAGCATTAGTAATAGGCTTGTCATAATTGAAAAAAAATTATGAATTTTTTTCTGATTTCCAGTAATTGTTCCTTTGAAAAACATTACTTAAATGGCAAATTATCCAGTATAAATGTAGGAATCATGTGAAAATGGGAACCTTTTATCTGATAAAATGCAGATGAATTTACAAATACTTATTAGTAATTTCTTTTGAAACTTTGGATAAATCTGAAATAAAAATTCGAGAAAGATATATTTACTTAAATATCTTTCATTTTGTCTTACTGATTTCCCAAAAAGATTATAATTAATGTATAAAAATCAAAGTGACTTTATCCTTTTCCTAAAGAATGGTCATGAGATACCCGTGATATGGCTACACTTTTTGCTACAACTAAAACTGAAGACTTTTGTGTTTTGTGTCCTACACAATAAATATATAGTAATAAAATTTGTTTCTGGAAAAAATAACTGCCTTTTTGAAAGGATCTCTTAAAGATTCAATACAAGATTTTGAAAGTCATTTATAACCTTACTGCTAGTTTTGATAATGGTGCTAAATAGAATTAGACAGGATTATGGTTAGGAACTAATATTTTATAGAAACAATCATTGTTGGTATATATCCAGATATATTGATATTTTTGTCTTTTCCTGACCAAGAGAGTTTCCAGTTAATTAAGAGTTTCCGTGACATAAAAGACATGAGAGATTACATGTAAGATTTTCAATCTATTTGACATTTATCTCTGTGTCCTCACAGAGAGCTTGTCAAATAATTTGTCTTAATAGATATTAGCATTGATGAGGCTTAATGATAAAATTGAAAAATTTTAAAGAATTCAAAATTGTTAAGGATACTTGGTCAATAATTGATGCCAATCTGTTATAAACCTACTGAAAGTTAATGACTAGTGTACTGTTGTACCATAGTCTGAAGTATATACTATTCTCTCTCTTTCAATTATAGAGATATGAAATGATCAATATAATTAGGAGCTAATGTTTTATTCTAGACCATATCTTTTATAAATGAAGCTTTAGTATTTATATTATTTGGTGTATATATATACATATCTTTAGTATACTATATATACATATATTTACTATATGTATATATATTACACATATATATTTTTTATTTGTTTTCACCTTGTCTTTGTTTCCTTTTAAAATTAAGTGTTCCAATACCTCAAATTGGAATATGTATGTTATGCTATCATTTTCTTTGATTAGTTTAATTCTTAAGAAAAAGCTTATAAAGTTTTTTTTATCAAGGGATAAAGTGGAATTTCCCCATTCTCCAGATCTCTTGCCTGGAAATAGTGGTGCCTTGACCCGCCCAACCGATCAATCGAAAGCGTCTCCTGTAGGAGGCTAAAGAAAGATAGATGACAACATACATATAGAAAAGCAGGGGCCAGGTGGGACACAGCTCTCTGTATGAGAAGCAGTGACCTCCTGACTCCTTGATTTATTTTATAGGGCTGGGTTACAAAGAGATATAGGACTGTTGCAAAGTGAGGGAGTGCTGCAAACATTAGCTGTTATTAGGAACATTTGAATATTTAAAGTTGGACATTCAGAAGCTCAGCTGCAGTCTTTAGTTATCTGCTCCCAGCTCTGTTACCATGAGAGAACGTCCTCCTTAGGACACAGCAGAGGCATGCATAAAGCAGTTTGCTCCCTTCATAGTGGTCTTTCTAATTTTCTTCACTAGCTTGTTTTCCTCAGTCTGGAATAAGCAAAAAGACCCTATTTTCACTCTGCTTACACTGCATTTCTTGTTCTAGCTTGCTTTTCTTATTGGTTGTCCAAATGCATTTTTAATTATTTTGATGTAATCCTGTACCTAGTTTCAGTATTGAGATCTTAGTGAATGCCCAAATTCTAATTTTATCCCCTCAAACTCAGGTAGACTTCTGTTTCATTTTAACATAGTCTATTCTCCCAATTCTACTTTAATGGTTTCCAATTTTTTATAGATTTCTATTCTGCATCTATACTAGTTTACCACTTTAAGTTATAGGTTACTATTTTATAGGCTAGAATTCTAAATAGGGAAGTACTCGTAAGTAGATGGCAGCAAATATTTTTAAAATAAATGTGTTTGTGATTACTTCCCTTCCTCATTATTCTTTCTCTGAGAGAAGAAGAGCAATTCTTTTCTCCCAGCTTGCATTGGTAGAAATGTATATACTCAAAGTTTCCAACTAAAGTCATAGGAAGATTTGAAAGTGTTTACCTGACACAGATCAAATTAGGAATAGAAAAAAGGAGAGGAAGAGGCATACAGTTGACCTGGACTGGAAAGGAAGGAGTAGAGAAATAGAGTGAACAGAGACCTTACATAATGAAGAAAGAAAAGTTGTTGCAAAGTAGCCAATGAGACCAGAGCGGCATTAAAGAGAATTAGGAAGAGTTTATTAGTAGGCGACCATATGGAATAAAATACTCAAATCATATGGCCCTGACCCAAAATAATGCAGGGTGTTTATAAAAACCAGGATATGAATGAGCCTTCAATAACTGGTTTGTACCATGCATTGGGAACAAATGACCTGAACATAACTTAGGTTGTTTTTTTTTTTTTTTTCTTTCTCTGGGTGTCTCAGGGTTTGTGCATAAGTGGTTTACAGAAGTAGAGATCACATTCTAAAGTAGAGGTTTGCATAAGTAGAGGTCACACCCTTAATATCTTAAGCTATCTTGTTTGACATTTAACTTCTTCTAGATCTTAGCAGATTCACAGAAACTCCTCCACCCAAGGTCTTACTGGGCTGGTCTAAGGTTTCTGTTTCACCACCAGAAGATTATCTAGAAAGTGGGGACCCCAGAGCTTTGTGGTTTACAGAGTAACCCAGCAAAAATGAGGTTGCTCTAGTTCCTTGTTTCACTGCATTAAACTCTCCTGAGTACCATCTACCTGGACAACTTAGACCTGAGTCTGGAATAGATTTGCACATGTTAATTTTTTTTTCAAGCTTAGTGAGAATGAGAGCATGAAAGAAACTATTTTTTTATTAATGTAGAACTTCATAGAAATTATCCATTAAATCAGACAGTACTAGATATAGTCTCAGTATTATAATAAGATGAATTTCAAATTTCATTGTTAATAAAGTGTCAGTAAAATCCTGGCTTCTAAAAAGAGAGAAGAAATCACATATTTTTTAAACAAATAAAAAAGCTTTGTTTTCCCTCATTATATTCCACCTCCATTTTTTCCCATGAGTTGAATTAAGATAAATTCTATTAAATTATTTCTGTTTTAAGGATACTTTTATTCATCTTTGATATTTACAGAAATATCATTATTTTTCTAAAGAAATGAATGGAAAAAAAGAGATCCAGCTGTTTTTGTGCTTTAAGGATATGAAAATAATGAATATAACTTAAATGACTAATTATGAACTGTGTGACAAATTTTAATTTACACTCATAAAAATAAAATAGACAGAAAATTTGCTTTATATTTAAAATTTATATTATAATTAGTAATATAAAATAATTTTTTATATTGCTATTTTAACTAGCTAAAATGAAATTGATAATACATCAGTGAACTGATACAAACTGATTCTTTAAAATTTTAAATTTTAATGGATGCAGAAAAATGTAACTAAATTATAGCCTATTATCGTTTATATATTTTTTAACATTTATTTTATTTTATTGTATTTTACATTATTTTTATTTAGTTGTTCGACTTGGTTGTTTTCCATGTCTAGGGATATGAACCTGGATCCTTAGAATGTACGTTAATTGTGCTCAGTGGCAGATTGAACCATTACTCCTCCAGTCTTTATTTCTTTGAGTATTGAAAGGATATAGTTATATGTTAAATAAGATTAAAATTTAATATATTTGAACATATTTTAGAATATCATGTCATAAAAGTTGTGTATAGATGATATGAGTTGGCAAAAAATATTTATTCCTCTAAAACATATTCCTTAAGAGTATTACAATTATTCCATGCAAGTTTCTTAGTATTTTGTTAGCTGTGACTTTAATTAGAGATTTTTTCTAATTTCACTATTATTAAAATTAATATTGTCATTTTTGAGAGATGAACAATCATTAAATTTATGAGACACCTTATGTATAAATTACATGAAGTTAATCATCTGCATTCGAATCTCTAAGTAAAGAACAATTATGAAAATCTTCTTAGTGCCAATTTTAATTCTTAAATACAGTTACTAACCTTTACAAATGAAGCAATATGAAATCAATAAGTAAATGTCTTTTTATTTTTCTGGTTATAAATAATTTCTGCTGTGAAAATTATTGCTGTGAAAATAATACTGATTTCAAGAGCATTTATTGATATTATAATAAAAATTCAGATAACATTTGTAAATATTAAAGATGTATAATTTAAATGAAATTATGTAATTCATATGAAGTTAAATTTAAAAGGTAAAGAGAAGTATTTAAAGTACTTTCTAAAGTATGTACCTTTAAAGTATGCTCCTAAGGTTATTTACTGTGACAAGGAAAATAAAAGAAAAGGCAAGACCAGTGGGGAAGAGGCACCCATATATAAGCAGGGATTAAAATACTTTATTTAGGAATTATTTGAAAGGATTGTTGAGTCATTCATGTAAAAATGTACAGCAGAATTTTTTAAATGATAGATGAGTCCTTGAGAAAATAAATTGACTTTACTGTAAGTAAACATAAGAAACCCAATAAATGTAATAATGGGCAGATAAAAGAAAGAATATATATAGAGAGAAAATAATAGAACAACAAAAACAGTCCTTTTAGGTTAAAGAAGAAATATATGCACAAGAAAAGTGAAGTGAATAAAGTTCTTGTGTATTATAGTGCTCTGGGAGCCAAAAGAGGATGGAGTTTTTAAGACTTAAGAGTATATGGTCAAACAGTGAAAGACTTTGAAAATGAGAGATAAGATAACTTGATTAATATTTTGGATGTAACTGAATATAGGAGAGAGGAACATAAAGTACTTCTCATGGTAAATATATAATTATAAAAAAATCATTAAATTTATTAAATCAGTAACCTAAACTTTCACTTTAACAATTTATGGAGTTAAAAAAAACAGTGAGAAGCTGTGATTTTGTCTAATTAAGCTATCAATCTCTTTTTATTTTTACATTTGCAAAGGCAAATTGAGTTTTCCTGTTTTCACTGGCCAACAAGGAGTATGTCTCCAAGTGATATCGCTAAGCAGTGATATTAGTAAATTGGAATTTGAAACATTGTAATAACCCAATCATCCAATGTAATATAAGCAGATAAATATAAATGGAGGCATTTGCACATACACTCTGATTCTTCATTCCTACAGTATTTTGTATTTCATCAATCCTAAATCATAATTTCCGAAATTTCCATCCAGAATCCAGCTATCTCAGATCTGTCAAAAAAATCCTTGGTTTCATGTAGAACAAATGCATTAAGCCTGTAATGGTTTTTGAAAACATCGATATTACTTTACGTAATGGAATTGCTATTTCATAGTTTTATTAAATATTTGAAAGCAATATATGATACAAATATTTAGGAATAATTTTAGAAAGGAAATGTAGATCTAAATGAGAACAATGACAATCATTTATCGACTATTTTATTTTGAAACAAATTTCAGACTTGCACCATAGAATATACACTTTCTGGGTTGATTATTTGGCAATCAAAATGTCACATTTCTTCAAAGTACTTTATGTATAATTTTAACTATTAGAAAACTAACAAAAGGAACTTGTTAAAATAAAATATCAAAAATCTATGTTGTCATCATTTCAATTTAACTCACAAATATAATTTCATTATAAATTATTACTGAAGTACCATTGCATTGCAATATTTTATACATTTCTGATATGTATCATTTTAGGGTTAAAGATGCTAATGAAAAACATTAGAAATTTTGAATGATAATGATATTTGCAGTCCAATAATCTATTTTTTCAGATGTTTTGTTTTTCTTGTGGAAAGGTATAGGCAGGAATGAAGGCAAGCAGAAAAAGGCAGGCAGGAAGAGAGAGGAGGAAGAAGCATTTCATTTATTTTATTTTGTAGTTCATCATGGTCATTTCTATTGGTCTTAGAGTGGGAATACCAGATATTGAGAATGGATGTGAATTGCATCCAACCACAACGTCATAAGGGCTTACTTCCATGATCTATTTCAAACATTAATTACTCGTTTTCTTCTTGAAGCATTAGAACTTTCATATTTCTGTATTTCTTTCTATTTTTCTATGAAAGCAAGTAGGAAAGCAGGCAGTAAGAGAAAGGAGGAAAAAACATTTTTATATGTTTTAGTTGTTAACTTTTATATCCCCCCCGACTATTGGTTGTGACTTGCACTTCATGTGGACTAAGTTGCAGCCACAGATATAAAACCTGAGTCACCAGAGCATGCTCCAAACATGCTCTTTGTCATCAATCTATGTTAATTATGTTATAGCTTTTAAACTAGAAAATTTATTATGATTAATTAGTTTTACTAACTTTAACGCCTATCTTTGCATAGGATTGATTCTACAGTTAGGTAACTATAAGGTGCACAGTGATTTGTTTTGTTTTGCTTTTCACATCATAGATTCATTCCTAAAACCTTATGCACATTCTCCACTTAACTGCCTGGATGCTCGATATTAACCTTTTTTTTTTTTTTTTTCAAGAAGAGTAGGTAGGTTTTACCTATCATCTGGTAACATGAGAAAATGAAAATGACCTATGTCCCACCCTTGAAACTGGATTAAGCGACTGACCAGTTGTTGAGCACTAACCATACCTAAAATTTCCTGCCCAGAATTTCTGCTGTCCTTGCCTAATTGAGTGCTCTTTGTTTTTGTCCATTTGGCTGTAGCTTCCCACTCACTATCCTCCCTGCTGATACTCCTTATAATAGAGACTCTCTGCATGATGACAGTATGGTGGCTTTCTGGAAGCATACCTGACTCACTGCCATCCGAACCCCTGTCATGAGTACAATAAAGGCCATGTTCTTGCTGCCTGTGTCTTCTCTGATTACCATTTTTATACACCGGGCAGGGAATTACTCTGCCAGAACATGAACACATGTATAAACCACCTGATCTTACAAATTGGGAACATTTAAGTAAATAATTAATGTTTTAGTAACATATTTTATACATATGAATACAATTTGCTTAAAACAACAAAGAAAATGTAAAAATTTTATTTTTATGACTTGATGAATGTTCACAGATTTAAAACATAAATAGTAATTATAATGATGAAGAAAAGTGTTTTGTTTACATTTCAGAAATACTTTCTGAACTTTTCTGGCATAAAACACAAATACGAATTGCAAAATTACATATTAGTTTTACTTATTTTTGAACTTTTAGAACCTAGAATCATGCATTTGCTATTTTAGAATTACCTTTTTGTTTTTCAGTATTATGATTTGAGATTTTTCAACACCGTTATATGTAGCAAATTTATTCATTCTTATTGCTTCACAGACTTCCACTGCATGAATATTATATAATTCGCTTAACTATTCAACTGCTTCTTAATATTTATATTGTTTTCAGTTTGGAGCTATTATGAAACGTGCAGGCAGAAATATTTTTGAATAAAAACATTTTATTTAGTAGTAGAATTATAGAGTTGTTTAACAGCTATAAAGTATAACTATATAAATTATAACATATAAAACATATATGTCTGTATATACATGTATTATATATATGTATATAAAATCTCCAGCTTTAATTGCTACAGTTTCTAAACTAGTTGAACCAGTGTATATGAATTTAAAATGGTCTTTTTTATTTTATCTCACCTGGAAAGAATGGAGAGATAGAGTGATATTTAGTTCTATTACTCATTTCTATCTTTGTGATGATTAATGAGATGCAGATTTTTTTATGTTTACTGTGTATCTTCCTTTATAAAGTACCTCTTTAACACTACATTTTTCCCATTTAAAAATGTAGTTTGTGTTTTCATAAGAAGTTCTAGAAATTATATTTTCAAGATATAGTATTTTCTTTGTTGGATAAATGGAATCACAATCTATTCCATGTGTTTTAATTTTCTTGATAATGGAATTTGATGAGATACAGTTTAATTTTAATATTTAACTTAACAATTATTTCTTAACTGTTTGAATAATTTGTGTCCTGTTTTGAAGATTTTATCTCTTCAGTTATCATGAAGATATCATCCTACATCTACTAGAATCTTTAATTTTCATTTTCATATATATCTGCAATTCACTAGAACTAATATTGTACAATATTTAGCAAGAGCCAAGAATCTCCTCCTATAGGAGAAAAATAATTTAAAGGCCAGTCAGTATTTCCAAAAATCTCGGCAGAGTTACTATTTGCTATAAATATTAACATATAATTGGTCCGCATTTTATATTATAGAAACACCCTGCTGTTTCACTTACTTCAGTTTCATATTCTGATAGTTATTAGAATATATTCCAACATTTTTTCCATCAAAATTGTCTTGTCGATTTTACATATTTGTTCACATTACATGTTTATCATTAATGTTTATGCAGAATTCTTGCATACATTAGATTTAGGCAATTACATAAATATATAATTAATAGATATATGATAGATTTAGGTATATAAAGAGATAATAGGCAATGAGTAATATTATCATTGCAAATTTTTTAAATTTGTTTTTATTGTTATTACATATTAATACTATTGCTCACCATTTAGCAATATGTTTATTTAGCAATCCATGCTTGATTTTTGTATATTTTGCACATCATTGGTCCTAAGTAATTGTTTTCATTAATTTCTTACTAATCTTGCAATTCATATCTTTTTTATCAGAAGGATTGCCAGTTCAATGTTGAATAAAAGTGATTACAGAAGGACATTCTTTGTTTTTTAATCAGAGCAGAAAATGCTTTCAATATTTTTATCAAATTTTATCATAATTTTTTGAGAAATTGTGTTTATATCTATTAAGAAGCCCACATTTGTTTAATTTTGACAAAAACTTTATAGCATCTATTGATACCATATTTAAAAAGATACAACATAATTAAATTAATATGCTTTTGATTATTAAATCTTTCATTTTTAAAATATATGATTATATTTATTCTCTTATGCATATGATATTGAGGTTCACTACTTTTGCTGTTACATTTCTTTACAATACCTTCTAAGTTTTAGGAGAATAAATAGACACCCCAGTTAAAAGAATTATCTTTTCAAGAACCTGTTATGCTCTTTATTATCAATAGATTGAACTAGTTTTCATATTAAATATGGGTTGGTCTTATGGAAAAAATTGGGAAGTGCTTTCTCTGTTTATCTGCAAAAGCAAGTATTTTAAAATATTCACTAATGAAACTATCTGGGAATGGAATTAACTTTAGGGGAAAATAAACATTCCATGCACTTTTGAAATAACAGTATTTGACAGTTTAATGTAATGTTATGCATGTGTCAAGTTTAATTTTTCATTTATTTTGACTAAAATGTATCCTCATTGACTTTTTAATATTTATTTTAATCAATTATCAAAAAAGTTTTATTTAAATTTCTTATATGATGGTGCAAGTTTCTATTTCTCATTTGTATCTGTTAAGTCTTCAATGTTTTATTTCCATGCCACTAAATACATATACTAGTGATTGTGTTTATTCAGTAAATTGGATACTATGCTAGTATAAATTACTTCTTTTCATCTGACAAATGTGTTGTCTCATATGAAGCAAATTTTTATTACTCTTTGCATGATATATATTATCCCTTTTAAACTGTCAACGTTTCTGCATCCTCTATTTAGGGTGCGTCTCAATTGAGCAGCATTTTAAAAATACAGTTTTATAATATACCTTATGGTTGTATATAATTGTATTCATGTATAAAAGTAAAGCATGAGATTTATATTTTTCCCATTTGATCTATTCTGATTGTATTTGTTTTTAAATGTTTTCTTTTAGAAATGCTTTTTTTTTTTTTTTTTTTTTTTTTTTTTTTATTTTTTTTTTTTTTTTTTTTTTTTACCTAAATGTGTTATCTGGATTGACTTGTTAATTATATATTGTTTTACCTTTACTTTGTTATTGTAAAATCTGTCATGCTGAACAGTTTAAATGTGTATTTGAATACATTTTAAATGTCATGAATATATTGCTTTACAGATTTATACAAGTAATTTAGCTTCACAATATTCTTTATGCTTCCCAATTCTCCATGCTTTTCTATTTTTGGTCATTTTTTTATTGCTAAAGTATGGTTCTTCATATTACTTAATTTACCAAGGTTCTCTAAGTAAAGTGTTTAATAACTTTATGTTCTAAATGTTTACATTTTCCTTTACTTATGATTTTAGGATTTGAAACTAATGTTTCAGTATTTTGAAGAATTTTTAGATGTTTTGTAATGTTAGCTCTGCATTTAGTTTAAAGTTCTAATTCAAGATTTATTCTTTGCTGCTTTTAGAATTTCTTTTTGTCTGCTCCAAATATACTACGTAGTTCCATTATACTCTATAGAAATCTCTCATCAGTACGAGAAAAACTGTTACGATTTAGGTCTTCCAAGTATTTTTTTCTGTTTCATTGTTATCTCCTCTTTGGGGGGACCCCTAATAAACTAATATTTGAGCTTTCATTGCTTTCCCAATTGCCCCCCTTTACTTTCTACTTTTTTTCTCTCTGTTTTTTAGATTTGGTAGAGTCTCAAGTGATCTTCCAATTCACTATTCTCTTCTCAATAGTCTCTATTCCTTTAAAATCATTTAGTGAATTGTTTGTATTTTTTATCTCTATAATTTCACTTTATTGTGTTTTATTTTGTGAGTCAGTTCTATGTTGATACTCTTCATTTTGTTTGTGAGTTCTTGATGTCCTAAGCATGATATCTTTAAAGTACACATCTAGTAATGAGTCCCAGAGTTTCCTATGGATCAGCAACTATGCATTTTATTTATAATTATATAATGATTTATACTTTTATATAATAATGTATTTTCATTCAAATCAATTTTATTGAAGGAACAGTGCAAAAACATAAATATTTAAGGTGTGTATATTTGCAAATCTGTATCTCTATATATTACATTAGATACATCACCATTGCAGTTCTTTCTTCACTTGATTGATCCTCTGTACCAAAATAGCCCATTAACACACCCCTTTTTCTTTCTACAACCAATGATTTGCTTTTATTGACAAAATTTCTTTTTATTTAACTCAATTTGTTTACTTCATTTGGTGTTGTCACAGACTAAATCTTGGAACTTCTGTTATTATCTTTTTAAGAGTTCTGACAGCATTTATGTTGTGTTTTGTTTCACTTTTCATTTTCTTCTTGTAATTTCCAGAGATTTATATGTTGAGCTTGCTCTTACATAAACATTTCATGCTTTTAACCTGCTTTAACCAAAAGCAAGTTAGACAAACTAATTCTAACAGTTCGCATTTTAGTCTCCTCATATTTTTTGATGCCTTACTTCTTCTAAAGTGGAGTCATTTTTGTTTGTTTTTCTCATTTTATAGAACTTTATGTAGTGTTTCTTGTAAAGCTTGTTTAATAGTGATGGATTTCTTTAACATTTTTTTTCTGCAGATTCCAAGTGTTAATAAAATGATAGCTAGAGTCTCCTTGGTTGAGAGTCATTTTGCTTTCAGCATTTTGAACAGTAAAATTTTAGCTAAGAAATCAACAGACAGTCTTGTAAGGGTTTCTTTTCATGTAACTCACTTTTATCTAAATTCTTTTGAGTCTCTGTTCTAAAGTTTTGCAATTTTAATTATGTATGCCTTAGTGTATATCTGTTTGTGTTCTTTTGTTTTGAACTCTTGAAATCCTGGCTCTGGGGTTTCATTTTCCTTCCTCAAATTCAATAAATTATTTAGTATTATTTCTTCAAATACAGTTTCTGTTCCCTTACCTCTTTCTCTATTAGGATCCCTATGTTGTTGATGTTTTTCTCCTGTTTCATTCAGTAATTCTCATATCCAGTCTTCATGTATTTTATTTTTTATTTAATCATTTGTTCGAGTTCATTCCACTGCCCTATATTCTACCTCATGGATTCAGTTGGAAGATTCTTCCAGTCTACTCTGAGTCTTTCTATTTTGTTCATTAACTTCATTAGTTCTGTTTAGAACTGCCTAATATATTCTCTATCTTTGTTGTAGTTCTCTTTTAGTTCGCAATTTTTTCCCTGATTTTAGTATCATTAAAACTGTTGCTTTAAAATATTCATCAGGCAGTTTATTTAATTCTGTTACATTCTAATTTTCCCCTTGGTTTTTGGTTTGGTTCATTTGTTCAAATATATTTCTCTTTCTCTTCATTCTGATCCTATTTTGTTGTTGTTGTTTATTTTTATGAATTAGACTTCCCGGCTCTGAAGGGCTTATGTGAGTATTCAGTTCCACACTATAAGCTTTTGTGTCCATCTGGAATTCTGAGCTTTTTTAAGTTTTATGATCTCAATGCTCTTCAGATGTTTTGAAGATCTAGAGCTACATCTTTGTCAAAGTCTGAGAGTCCAACCTATAGAATTGAAATTGAAATAGTGAATGCAGAGGTTTGAACCAAAGTCACAGACTTGAGGCACAATACTTCTGGGCTTTATCCATGAACATGTCACAGTCCCAACAGAGTCCAGAGAGAGAGAGAGAGAGAGAGAGAGAGAGAGAGAGCGCTAGGAACTGCTCATAGTAAAGAATTAATTGCTGTGAAAAGTCCTCAGTCATTCAGTAGAGTGGTTGGCTCAGAAGGGAACAGTAAACAATGTTGGAACTCGGGAATGGAATTTCTATGAAGTAACAAGCAGATAGCAAATACCAAAACTGTTTAGTAGATGCTCCAGACAGGAATAAGCTGCTCTTTCAGTGAATATCCTCTAATTATCTTCCCTAAAAGAGTTACAGAAAGAAATGCTCTTTGCCAGGGACCACTCTGTCTCTGAACAGGACAATGAGATGCCAAGACAGAGTGACTTCTAACATTTATGAAGATGAATGTCCATTCTCTTTTGGTACTTGCTGGTTTCCATTACTTTTCAAAGATTGTAGTGGCTAAATGGGTATAATTTTGTTGTGTCTATAAGGAAGAGAAAAGCTTAAAATCACACAAACACACACACACACACACACACGCATCCATACATCCTTGAGCTAACAGTTGTAAGCAAATTATTTTGGAGAACTTTCAACTGGAATTTTCATAAAGAAATCTGCATTGTCTTTAGGAAAATCTCTGTTTCATAGTCTCAATGTTATTTTTTCTGGAGATTTCCCAATTTTTCAGATTCCTAACTTATGAAAAGTAGTTGATTTTCTATCTATTGTGTTTGAAGCAGAAAGTTAGATGCCAGGTTAGTCTTTTTAGGTGATATCTGTAGTCACTGTACATATAATTTTTTAAAAAATTTTTGATAGTGGAAGTCACAGAAATTTATTCTTAAGGGGACATTTTAGATTTGACATTGTCTGCACAGTTTATTTCTTTAATTATAATAGGAAAAAGCAGCATAGATTCTTAATAAACCCATAAAATCAGCCATATTTCCATGCAAAGAGAATGAGTAAATTATTTAAATATACTCTGATTCACTAGATATCAGTTATTATTCACAAAATATTCCCAGAATTTCACATCACTTATACCACAGTAGCCTTGCAGCTTTTAATAGCTTCAAGTTTCCCCACTTGAAGATCTTAAACATTTCAAAAACACCAAAAATGTTTATTTAGGATATATACAATCCGCCGTATAAATATTAAAAAAGAGTACAGTATGCTTTAAGTAAATAACATATACCTGAAATACGTTATACCAAACCAAACAAAACAAAAACAAATAAAAAAGACAAAACAAAACAAAAACAAATAAAAATCACAACGAGATAGTACCTTATACCTTTTAGAATGGCTTATATCAAAAAAGACTATAAGCAGCAAGTATTAGCAAGGATGTGGATAAAAAGGAATCCCTGTACACTGCTGTTGGGAATGTCAACTACATCAGTCACTTTGGAAAACTCCACAGAAGTTCTTCAAATTGCTAAAAATAGAACTAATGTATGATCTAGCAGTCCAGTTCTGAGTTTACCAAATAATATAAAGACACTAATTATAAAAGATGCATGACTCCACATGCTAATTGCAGAATTGATTACAATTTCCAAAATATGAAACTATTCTGTCAATCAACAAAAATCTGCATGATATGTGATATACATATAAATGTTGTCACACTACTCATTTACAAAGAAAATATTTTTATTTTCAAAACAGAAGGAACTTGGATGTATAATGTCAATACTTTCAATAAAAGATAAGAAAAATATCATATAGTTTTATGCATATGTAGAATACAGAGAGACAGAAAAATGAACAGACATAACTAAGCAGAAATTAATCATTGGACTATAAAAGAGAATTCAGGTTACCTGAGGGGAAGTGGGTTGGTAGGCCAAACAGGTGTTCTGGTCTCCTATATTTGAAGAGCTATGAGTCTGTTCTCCTAAAACCTAAACAAGCTTTTAAACTTATGTTACCACAATTTAAAAATAGTAGAAATGAATAAAAAGTAATATAGGATTGAAGAGTCAACACAAAATCAAATATTGTATTCAGATATAAAATCTTATATCTGGTCAAATTTTACCAAAATGTAAAATAATTTTTAGTACTACTGAATAAGAGAATGAAATCTTCAGAATCAATTATAATTGCAATAAAGGAAAGTCAAAGTGTTTGGATTAATATGTATCTAAAGGTAAAATACTCATACTATTTCTAAAAATATGTATTTTCTGTGACCAAATCTAATAGCTGGATAAACATTATTAGAGTTTGGACAAAACTTATTTTAAAATTAAAGTACCATAAACTAAGACAAAGTATATTTACTTTAATCTTCCATAATGTTATAGATATTCAAGTTTTGTCTTTCAATATGCTCTTTCAGATTTCTATAGCAAAGAAGGCTTATACCAGGATAAGTGTATTCTCAATGTAACTTGAAAAATAAAAAGGTTCATCCCATAATCTTGTATACACAGTTTAATTTCTCAGCCAATAATGATCCGATACTGTTACCCAGTAATCATATCAATGATAACTTGTAATTAAGTAGCTTATTTTTTATTTAACAAAGAAAATAAATTGATACAAGAAACATCTATCTTATGTAATTATTTGCAGACTAAAAATATATATAGCACGACGTTTTACAGGTACAAATATCAATTTTGTATTTTCTGAAAGTGACATGAATGAACAGAGACCTGAATTTATCCCCCCAAATTCAGCTAATATTAATGCATACAAAAATAAAAATCAGGTATTAAAATGTAATGGCTAGGCATGCCCTGGTGAGTAAGATTTGGGTCAATGATCTTCAAGTGAACAGCCACATATCATTGGGTTCAAGTATTGGGTCCAGGGGGGAGCAACCAGTATGAACAACTAAATAAAAATAAAAATCCTTCTTCTTCCTCTCTCTTCTTTCCTGCCTGCCTGTATCTTTCCTTTAGAAAAAGGGTAATGACTGTATGGCATGTTTATGCTGTTTTATATAGAATACACATGTGCTAAAAGGTAAATTAATATTCCATTGTTTAATATTGCACAAATACATAAATATATGTCATACAAGTATAAATAAAAGTAGCTTTATAAATACATAATTCTATGTTCTTTAGAATAAAAATTTATGTATTGAAATTATTGCCAATAACAAAACAGTATTCTGTTTAGAAGTTATCAAAATATCATGAATTATTCAATTTAATATTAGTTCAAGTTGTTTAACAAAGGATTAAACTTAGAAATTGTGTATAAACGGAGTCTACAAAGCATAAGTTCAGTTTTAAAATATTTTAACCAAAAATTGTCAGTTTCTTTGTATTATGTAAGCACATTTATTCTCTGTGTCACAATTAATACAGAAGTTGACTGTAAGAGTCTTTACCTAATTTATTAGTATATTTTTTATTTAGGTAACATCAGTGATCTGCAATGCTATATAAGCTTTGGGTAGTCACGTTCTCACTTCATCAAATATCAGATGATTCACCAAAAATTTCTACTAGTTCACCAATACTATCTACTACTCTGCATTTATCTTTTGCTACTCCTACTATCTTTCCATCTGGCACACTCAGTTCTATTGTATTTGTTCAAGCGTTAATTTTTAATTCTGTCTTTTTATTCGGTGTGATCCATACATTTCAGATACAAATGAAGTAATCTGATACTGTCTTCTCCTTTTGACATATTTCAAAGAACAAAATCACCTCTATTTCCATTCATGTCAAAAATGACAATATTTGAACATTTTTGTAGATGATTATTATTTCATTGATTATATATACCACATCTTTAGACAGTATTTTATGGTTACTTAGGTTGTTTCCATTTGTTGACTATTATAAATCATGCTGCAATGAGAATAGGGGTGCATATATTTTCAAATTACTGTTCTCATATTCCTCAGATAGATATCCAAAAACCAAATTTCTGGATTATATGGGAGTTCCATTTTTAATATTTGAGAAACCTTTATATGGCTTCACAAAGTGATTGTACCAAATAACTTTCTAACAGCTCAGAAAAGTTGTATTTAATTCACACCCACAGTTGTTTCTTCTAGTCTTCTTGATATAGACCACAGGTGTGAGGTGATACCTCACTGTGTTTTTGTTTTACATTTCCTTATTGATAAAAAAGTTCCTATTTGCAATATATGTCTTCTTTGGAGAAATGTCTATTCAGATCTCCTACCTACTTTTTTTTTTAAAATTTTGATTGGGTTGTTTGTTTTTTGTTGTTGATGAGTTATATGAGTTTTCTCTATAGTTTACTTAACAGCACCTTCTGGAATACACGATGAGTGATGTGAAAATATCTATTAATTCTTTTTCAGTTGGCTGTAATTTCATTCTGACGGTAGTAGATTCCTTTGTTGCATAGAGGTTTTTTATTTTATATATTTCCATTTATTTATTATTGATTTGTCTATTTATTTTTTATTTTTCCTTTCTGTTAATGCCCAAATACATCTCTAAAGTCATTATGATGGAGAATATCACCTATATTTTCTTCTATATATGCTATTGTTTGGAGTGCTATATAAACATATTTATGCACTTAGAGATCATTTTTGTGTATGTTAGAGTGTTATATAATTTCATATTTACATGTGATTGTCTAGTTTTTCCAACACTATACTTTGCACACCTTATTCTACATTGCATGTTCTTATCTCTTGTCATAAATTAGCTTTTATATATGTGTGAATTTATTTTTGAGTTCTTAATTCTATTCCAATATTCTGTGTCTGCTTTGATAAAGTTACCATACATTTTGATTATTGTTTTTAATGTTTATTTAAAGCTCAGGAGTATGATATCTTTTCGTCTTTTTTTATGTCTTCTATTTTAACTACATTTCATAGTTTTAATTGTATAAGTCCTTTACATTCTTTGCTGTTTATTTCAAGGTACTTAATTCTTTTTGATGCAATTATAAATGATCTTTTCTTAATTTTTAATTCTAATTTATGCATACAAAGTACAGAATATTTTTATATCTTATATTAATTTTATAGTCTGTGACTTTACTAAACTCATTCTTACAACAGATGTTTGGGTGAAATACTTAAATTTTTCTACGTATATTATTATTGATTTGCAAATAGTGGTAGTTTTACTTCTCTTTTTGAATTTTTATTATGTTTATTAATTTTTCTTGTCAGATTGTTGTGGCTAAGACTGTTAATAGTATGTTGAATACTATTGGTGAGAGTGTACATCCTTATCCCTGATCTTAAAGGAAACGATTTTTCACCATTAAGTGTAATACTTGCAGTATTTTTAACCATATATGACATCTTTATGTTGATGTGTGTTTCCTCTAGCCTCATTTTTTGAAAGTATTTATAATAAATGTGATCATAATATTGTCAGATGCTTTCTATGATCTATTTATAAGGTTATGTAATTCTTAGCAATAATTTTCTTTCCAGTTAAAATATTTAAGAAATAATGCATGATAACATTATGTCATTTTAATATGTATATCATCATGAGTCAGAAAACCAACATCTCTATATAATGCATTAAGATCAATATCAACAATCTAATTCTATCTCCTATCATATTGTTGAACCCTTTTATTCAACCTGTCCCTCCTCTTATCTTCTGGTACCCATTTGATTAATCCATTAAACTAAAAGTTAATTTTTGTTTGATTTTATTCATTTGTTTGGTTACTCCATATCACACAAAAGTGAAATCATGTGATCTTTAACTTCCTACTCCTGAATATTTTACTGAGTATAATTATCTCTAAATTCACCCATATTGTTCTAAATGGCAGGCTCTCAAATTATTATAACTGTTTGGTATTTTATTTATATATATGTATATATATATATAATATTATTTATGTACTCATCAATCAATTGTGCTTACAACCTAAGGTATTATAAATAATGCTATAACAAACAAATGCTGTATACATATATATTCATATGTATGCATATCTATACACACATATATACATACAAACACACACACATATATATACATATATATTTCCATTCTCACAGATATGAGATGATATCTCATTGTCATTTTGCTTGCAAACTATTTTAAATCAAAACCAAGTTTATCCAAAGTTAATTCTAGCAATTCACATTTTAGTCTGTTCCCCACCCTTTGGACATTTTATATTTTTGATATTTGTTACTTCTACTAGGTGGATTTGCATATAAATAGTTTCAATATTTCTTGCAAATCTGGATAAGTCATGGTGAAGTCTTTTAAGATTTGTTTTTCTGGAAAGTTATTGTTCTTTCCATCTAAATGATATTATAGCAGGGTAGAGTAATTTTAGTTAAAAGTCCTTATCTTTTAGCACTTTGAATATATCATGCAATTTCTTTCTGGCTGAAAATCTGCAGATTCCTTTCTATATGACTTATTTTTTGCTACCTGTTTTGAAGATCTTTTTTTAAATAGTAATATTTATTATTTCTTTACTTCACATTGCTGTATTTATTTAGGTTACTAAATTTCATTTCAATCTATATTTCACACTAAACCCCTCCCATCAGAGTTCCAGTGTCCTTTACCATCACTGTTTCCCCTCTACCACATCCCCCCGCCCCAAAAATCTCACAAAACCATAGTCCTGTGTCCTCTTTTGGTGAGGATTTGTTGTGTTAATTAGCTTCATTTAAGTATTCTCCACGAATGAACATGACCATCCTTTATTTCTCTTTTTCTTAGTGTCACATTTGCCTTAACAGTTTCCTTATCAGTTTTAGCAAGATTGTTACAATTTCAACATTTTAAACAGTAGCATAAAACTCCATTGAGCATATATCCCAGTACATCTTTACCCAGTCATAGGTTGATGGGCATTTAAGTTGTTTCCATGCCTTGGCTATTATGAACTGTGTTGCTATTAACATAAGGGTACAGGTCTTTTTAAAATTTTCTGATTAGATATTTTGTATCCTCTGGGTATATGCTCAAGAGTAGCATTGCTGGATCAACAGCACATCTATTTGCTTGAGATATCTCCATACTGTTTTCCAAAGAGGTAGCAACAATTCATATTCCCATCGACAGTGTCTAAGTGTTCCTTTTTGTCCACCACCTCCCAACACCTACCAGTTCCAAAGTTTTGATAAAGGTCATTCTCATTGGTATGAGGCAGTTTCTAAATGTAGTTTTTATTTGCATTTCTGTGATGAAGAGTGATATAGAACATCTTTTTCAGATGTCTATAAGCCATCTGAGTTGTTCTTTAGATATGTGTGTATTTCTTTTGCCATTTTTTGGAGTGGATTATTTGTTTTTGTTTTGTTTTGTCTTGTTTCAAAATATTTCTTTCTCATTTTTGAACATTAAAATAAAATAAACTTTTATGTATAGGTCCCCCATTCCTCACATATATGTCAACACACTCTGACCACCACCACATCACCAAGTGTTCTTTATCATTGTCCAATGGACTCTGTCACCATTTGTCACGAATCCCTGCTGGTAACTTCAGTTTTGTTGCAAGTGTCCAAGAGTTAGTTTTTTTTTTTCATCTGTACCTTTGTCTATTCAATTCCACCCATGAGTGAAGTCATCTGATAACCTTCTTTCTATTTTTGACTTATTTCACTTAGCATTATCCCCTCTAGATGTCTCCATGTTGAGCTTCAACTCTTCTAAGGACTGTGTATCATGTCTTTATCCATTCTTCTGACTTTTAACATTTAAATAGTTTGCAGTTCTTAGATATTGTGACTAGGCTTGTAGTAAACATGGCTGTGCATAAACATCTGCAAAAGGGTGTTTTTGTATTTTTTAAGTGAATACCCAGAAGTGGGATGGCCAGATCATATGGGATTTCCGTCTTCAACTTTTTGAGGAATCTCCAAACTCTTTTTCATAGGGGTTAAACCAATTTGTATTACAACCAATAGTGTAAAAATGTTCTCTTTTCTCCACTTCCTCACCAACATTTATTGTTATCAGCTTATGAATAATAGTCAGTTTCTCAGATGTAAGGTGATATTTCACTGTTGTTTTAATTTGCATTTCTCTTATAGCAAGGGAGTAGGAACATCTTTCATGTGTCTCTTGGCCTTCTGTATATCCTCTTTGGAAAAGCATCTCTTCAATTCCTACTGACATTTTTTGATTGGATTGCCTATTTTTCTGTTATTGAGTTTTATGGCTTCTTTGTATAATTTAGATATTAAACCCTAGTCAGAAACATGAAATGCAAATATCTTCTCCCAGTACTAACTTGGTTTCTTCGGTTATGTTTTCTTTTGCTGAGATTGTTAGTTTGATATTGTCCCAGTTGTTTATCTTTTATTTTATTTCCCAGGATACTAGAGTCAAGTCCCCAAAGGCATCCCTAAAACTGATGTCATGGAATGTCTTTCCTATGTTGTATTCCAAGAATTTTATTATTTCTCACCTTATGTCTAAGTCTCTAGTACATTTTGAGTTAATGTTTGTGAGTGGTGTTAGAGAATGATCTAGCTGCATTCTTTTGCATTTCACTGTCCAGTTATCCCAACACCATTTATTAAAAGGGCTTTCCTTTCTCCAAATGCTTTAGATTTCTTTGTCATACATTAATTGACTGCACAAGAGTGGGTGACTTTCTTGTGATTCAGCTCTATACCACTGGTTTGTACCTGTTATTAATCCAGTACCCTATTTTTGATCACTACTGCTTTTTAGTAAAGCTTAATGTCTGAGAGTGCAATTCCTCCAGAATCTTCCTTTTTTCTCAAAATTACTTTGGTTATATGAGGTAATTTGCTGTTCCAAATTTAAAGATATTTGGTTCTATTTCCTGGAAATAAGTCTGAGGGATTTTAATGAGGATTGCATTAAAACTGTATCATTTTAGGTAAGGTGACCATTTGATGGTGTTGATTCTTCCCAAGCTTAAGCAGGCGATGTCTTTCCATCTCTGTATCGTCTTGATTTTCTTTTAAGAAGGGCTTTCGGTTTTCATTGTACAGGATTTTCACTTCCTTTGTTAAGTATATTCCATGGTATTTGATTCTTTTTACATCTATTTTAAATGTTGTGATTTTCTTGATTGCATTTTCTTCCAGTGTATTGTTTGTGTAGAAGAATGTAATGAATTTGTTTGTATATTGATTTTGCAGCCTGTCACTGGTTTGTCAGTTTTGTTTATATTTTTTTTTCAAGGAACCAACTTTTGTTTTCATTGATCTGCTGGATTTTTTTTTTTGTTTTCTATTTCATTTATTTCAGTTTTTTAAAGTAAAAGCAGGATAGGAATGAACGTGAGTAAGCAGGTAAGCAGAGAGAGGAGGAAGCACTTTATTTTTATTTAACTGTTTGCACTGATTGCTCCTCCAGACTGAGGTGATGAATCAGGGATCTTGGAATATATGTGAGACTGCTCTCAGGGTGTGCTAGACCACTAGCCATAAGGGCATGACCTATTTCTGCTCAAATTTTGATTATTTCCTTTATTCTACTCATATTTATCTGTAATTGTTCTTTCTGTAGTTGTTTTAAATGTAGGGTTAGTTTGTTTATGTGAAATTTTTTCTTGATTTTGAGATAGGCCTGAATTACAACGAACTTCCCTTGTAGTACTGCTTTTGCTGCATTCCATAGATTCTTGCAGCTTGTATCTTCATTCTCATTTGTCTCTAAGTATTTTTTAAGTTTGTCTTTGATTTACTCTTTTACCCAAGAGTCATTCAGAGGCACACTGTTTCATCTCCAATTAACTTCATGTCTTCCAACATTCTTTCGTGGTTGATTTCTAATTTTAAGCCATTGTGGTCAGAGTTGATGCTTGGTATTATTTCAGTCTTTGAAAATTTGTTGCGACATGATTTGTTTCCTTGAGAATGATTCATGTGCACTTCAGAAGAAAATGAAATCTGCAGTCATTGGATGAAATGTTTGGTATATATCTATAAGATCTAAATGTTCCAGATGATCATTTAAAACTGCTATTCACCATTAATTTTCTGCCTGCTTGGTCTGTCCATGTTGGAAACCTAGTACTGAAGTCTCCTACTATGATTGTGCTTCTGCTGATGTCTGTCATCAATTCTAATGTTTGCTTAATATATTTTGATGCTCCTTCGTTTGGTGCATCTATGTTTATAATACTTATGTCTTCTTGCTGGATTGATCCCTTTATTATGTAATGTCCATCTATGTCTTTTTTTATGCTTTTCATTTGAAAGTCTGTTTTATCAGATATGAATATGGCTGTTTCATCTTTTTTTGCATTTGTCATTTGACTCTAGGATTGTCTTCCAACCACTGACTTTGAGTCTTCTTTTATTTTTTGAAAGAAGATGAATTCCTGAAGGCAGCAGAAGAAGGTTGGGTTGTGCTCTTTAATCCATTTAGCCAGTCTATGTAATTTGACCAGTGAGTTCAGTCCATTAACATTTACAGTGATTATTGTATGTAGCTACTTAGTGTCATTTTGTAGTTTGTCTTCTGTGTGTTTTACCAGACAGTGACTTTTTTCTTTTCTTTTCTTAGGTGGGTTGGCTATGGTTGTGTCTTGATTGGTTTCTCTTTTTGTTTCCTTTGCTTTTTCCCTGGAGATGCATTTTGAGATTACTCTGAGGTTAGCATTATGAATTCTATCTTTATTTTCTATTTTTATTTGAAAACAAGAAGTCTTCCACTCATTCTAACCATCCACATTTTTTTATTCTTTTCCCCTCCTTCTCGCTTTTGAAATTTGTTGTCTTATTGTTATTATGTAGGGCTTACTTATACTTTATATAATATATATGTATATATATATATATATATATAATGCTGAGAGAAATTTCACCCTGTAAGGTTATCATGCAGAGTTGAAGGAGTTCAAAAAGAGCTTCATAAATAAAAGAATTAAAGAAATTCATGAGATTTAAACAACCTTTCAAAAAATACTAAAGGGATTTCTGTAAAGTAAAAAGAAATTCATTTAAAAACATCAAACACAAAACTATAAAATGTGGAAAGGAGAGTAAAAATATGATTTTGCAATGATCTTAAGTTTAATAGTCTTTCAAGTTAAAAATTATAAGGGCATATGCTGAAGGCCTAGTGATAATACCACTGGATGTAGTCTATATCTATTCCACAAACCCAGGTGTGAGACCTGGCTTGGGAGGGAGGGTGAACAACCAAGATCAACAAATAAATAAAAATAAGTAAAATATTTTCTCCTCTCTGCTACCTCCCTACTTATCTTCACCTTTCCTTAAAAAAAGATAAGATAGAAACTCATGTGAAGCTAGTAACAGCTCGTTAAACTCAAAGCAAAAAATCAGCTAAAGAAATAAAAAGGAAAACCAGCAATATAAAACAATCTATCAAAGTACAAGAGAATGAGAAAAAAAAAAGTTAGTGACAGTCTATAAAAAAATAAAACACATAAGAACAAATAACAAATTACCGATAAATGTCAATTATCAATAATTACCTTAAATATCAACGGACTTGCTTCACCAAACAAAAATCATGGTTTAACTAAAAGGATTAAAAAGCAAAATTTAACTTTCTAACATATTCAGTAAACTCTTTTAAGCTCCAAAGAGAATCCCTTGTTTAGTGTTAATGGTTGAAAAAAACTACAGTAAAATGATAATTTAAAAAGACAAGACTCACCATACTTACAACAGAATAGATGTTCAACTAAATAAGGTAACAAGAACAAGGGATAGACATTACGATATGATTAAAGAGTCAACTGAGCAAGAAAGCAGAACACTGATGAATATATATGCACCAAATATGGGAGCATAAATATATGTACCACTTTTTGCACAACTAAAGATAGTTATTGACATCAATGCAACTATAATGAAAGATTTCAATAGCCCACTTAGAACAATGAATAGATCAATCAGGCAGAAATTTAGTAAAGAAAAAAAAATAATGAATTAGGCCTCTTGCTTTTAATAGATATTTATAGAACATTCTATTTAAAACATTTAGAATTAACAATCTCCTCAACTGCTTATGGAGCATTTACAAGGGTAGACTGTATATATATGGCTAAATGAGTTGTATATACAGAGATTGTATATATATATGTGTATATATATACATATATAATAACTTCATTTACTTTTGAGCTATGAAATTTCTTATGGGAAATCCATAAAGAATTTTCTGGATGTTTACTTGTTTACTCATTTTTTTCTAGATACTTTTAAGATTTTCTCTCTTTAAATTTTATTATTTTAATTATGCTTCTTTGTGCATATCTTTTTAGTCTTTTTTATTCTTAATTCTGAGATTTCTGGATCTGAATGTGTTTTTCCTTCCCAAAGCTAGAGAATTTCTTAGCTGTTATTTCTTCATATACAATTTCTGCCTTTTTCTTTTTTCTCCTTCTAGAACCCATGTAATGCAAAAGTTGTTTCTCTAAATTTCGTCTCATGAGTCTCATACTGTTTCTATTTCTTTTCATTCCTTTTTTCTTTGCTTATCTGCTTAAATTCATTCCTCCTTCCTACCTTCTTTCTTACTCATTTGACTGGTTACTTCTTCCAGTCTACCATTGAGTCCTCTATTATAATTTTTAGCTTAGTTTAAATATTGTTTTCTTCATATTTATGATTTCTGTTTGGAAATTTCTAATAACTTATCTCTCTTTGTTGTAGATCTCAGGTTGTCCAAACATTGCTCTCCTGATTTCAGAAAGCATTATTAGGACTGTTGCTTTGAAATCTTTAGTTGATCCTGTCCCATTGAATTTTTCCATGGGGTTTTGTTTTGGTTCAGAATTTTGTGTGAATTTCTCTGTCTATTTTGTTTGGCATTTTGTTTACTTTCAAGATTTAGATTATATGATTTCCTTTTCTTGCCTTGATGTAATGACCTTGTGTTTGGGTTTTAAGCTGCAGAATAATGAGTTTCCTGTTTTTATGTAGGCTAAGCCTCTGCAACAGTAAAATGACTAGAGCACTTGAGCCAGCACTGGTGAGATCCACGTAATTCATTCATCAGGAAGGTAATGGGGAAATCTGGGTGCAAAGTGTTTTCTGCTAGTGTGACAACCTCCCCAGTGGATACTTGGGCTTATGGTGAAATTGGCCTCTAACTCACCTCCAGAATAATTCTACCATCAATACTTTCATAGTAGCCATAAGCTCAGTTGTAGTGTCAGTGGAAACCTAGCTTTGCTCTCAAGTTTTCTCAACTAAATTTGCCTTAGAGATATAGGAACAAGGAGAATGGGAAAATGAGATATGTTTGGGAGGTGTGGGCCCAGGTCACAGAGAGATCACATTCTCCAAAAATGTCATAGATGGGAAGGGGTAAAGTGTCTCCAGGAACCATGATAGCTGGTCACAAAAAGGCAACCCTCCCCATGAATGTATCTTAGTCTGCTAACTGGGCTGCATCCACAGGAGGCAGATGTGTGGAACAAGCCTAGGAGCCTAAATTATAGGCACACTAGCTAACAGAGCATGAAGGATTTAGATTGGAATTTGCAAGCTATTCAGCAGCAACCCCAGGAAGGGGACTGTTTTATAGAACAACTGGAGACTCATTTGTGATCTTCCTTGAGAATTCCTGGAAACCTCCACAAATCAAGCTTTGTATAAAAGCACTCTACTCCTTGTGTTGGTGTTGAAGTTTGTATACTCATCTACTTGTTGCTTCCCTGGGTGAATCTTGCCCTGTTATACATGAAAAAGCATAACCAATGGAACAGTTGTCACAAGTGCTAATGTTGAGTGACAGGAAGTTTTTCTTCAAAACTTGGCAGCAATGTGGTGGTGGCTGACAAAGTGATTCTGAGACCACGGATGCAAAGTAATTGGTTGCCACACAGACAAAAGAGATCCTGTGGAGAATTTCCAGCAGCATCTTTGTTCAATGGAAAGCTAAAAATCCCCATCCCTTTCTAGGATGTGTGTACTCACTCTTGGTTGCATTTCCCAGAGGCACACATGTGGTATTGAGATAGTAAACCCTTCATTTCCTTGGAAGAGGTTCTGTATAATAGAGATCCTCCAAATCTTGGGTCATGATGCCCAGGTGGTATTCTTGCTAAAAGTTATCTCAGCTTTTTCTCTTACCCTTTAAAGAGTCTTCTGTCAATTTTCTTTGTGAAGAAGTCATTTATTTCCGCAATTATTATTTTTTTTTTGAAAGACTGTAATGCTTAAATTGATGCAGTTTTCATATGTGTGTGCGGAAATCAGATGACTTTGAAATCTGATTAGTTCACCATCTTTGAATCAAATCTTAATACCTCCTTAGAGTGAGAAAATATTTCAATTCACAAAATGAGAATAAGGATTATTATTAATTCAGACATAGATGCACATGTAGAATTTGGAATTTAATTTCTATTATCTCCATAATAGGTCAAAATAAATAAATAAAGCTTCTTGGTCCAGATTTTTTAAGTTTCTCTCAATGGGACATGGAATTTTTTTAAATTAATTTTTTCTTCTGAATAGAAAATCAAATTTTAAGACTCAATGAAACAGGATTCTCATCATCTTGCACCCAACAGATACTATATGTTCATTATTTACTCATAACATAATGGATATTCATTACATAATCTTATTATAAATTACATTCCTAATTTTTGTTAGCTAGGTGTTACGTATCACACTTGAAAATAAGAACTAGAGCACACTTATTCTAGAATTGAAAACAAGGTCAAAAGACAAAGTTAGAAAAATATCATAGAAACAGTTATCAAATGAAAATCTAAGACCTCTTGAGAATTACTCTGTGAGTCAGGAAATACTGGTGATCAGGTGCTGTTCCCAGGTGATTCTATATCATTGTCTTTGGCAGGTAATTATACTCCTTTGAACTTCAGGAACCATTAAATTAAGACATTCAAAACTGAGCATTATAACTGACATTCAGAGTAAACACCGGTGATTATATTCATCTCATTTATCAATGAGAGAATAACTACTATGGTAAAATTGATTCAGTGTGTAATTCAAGAAACTGTTTTCCATCATCAAAGAGTTTCTAAAATATTTTGGTAAAAAGAATAAAACTGTTAAATAACCAACTAATCTTTGAGTGAAACCCTGAAACATTTTGGTTTATATTTTTTACCTGATAAAAACCCAAAAGTTAACATTTAGTTTTATAGTTTCAGGCCTCTAATAAAATAATAAATATAGCAAAACAAAATGCATGTGCATTCTCCTAGATAAATAGATAATAATTGAGTTATCATGTTAAACGATGACACTAAAAGGCTATGCAGTTATTCAGTTTTACTTAAATTATCAATTTTTTTCTTAAAATATTAATCATAAAAAGAATCTTGCTATATACAAATGCTTAAGTAAGATCACTCAAAATCAAAAATAAAATAAAATTAATTTTAACTTTCACAATCTGGCATGATACTGTTATTTTCACAAGCAAATTATTTAATTAACAACTACATGGGGTATTTGAAAATAGTGTATATATCTACAGCATTTTAAGTCAATATGCATTATTAATAAGCAATGTATAAAAATATAAGTAACTGAATTTTGCACAATATTACATATATGTAAGTACTTTCCTTGATTTGTAAAGCAAAGGCATAAAAATAAAAGGGCAGACTTTTCAAGGCTATTTTACTGATTTTATTCTAATTTTGGACCAAAGTATAAGAAAGATATCTTTGTCTTTCATGCTATGAGATTAAAGACCTAGATTATCCATAGAATTGTAAAAACAAAAGATTCATAAAAATTTATTACCACATTCATTTATAGATCTCTTTATTAAAGAATTATGATTTTGTAGTATTCAGGTGAATTTAAAAGAAAAGGTGCCATACTTATATCATATTTAAATAGAACTTACTTCATAAATTGAGAAAACATTTAAAATCACTTTCTGTGCCCAACACATATTTTCCACTTGCATAGATAGCCATATACCTGCTGGTTAAATAATTTTGTCATTAACTGCCAAACTTGGGAATGGCAGAGCTCTTACATCCCTCTGTGTTCAAATAGTCCACCATTTTTTAATTAGTTAAATCATCAACATTTACCTATCACAAGCAATTTTATCTTATAAATATAGCATCTGATATGAGAGCAAAAATTTCACATAATATAATCACGTGTTTAATTTCTAATTTTCTGTTATATATAAATTATGTAATGATATATATTATTGCTCTTTATATATAACATGTAGTTATATTATAATAAATATATGCATTTACATACATATGTTTCGTGTGTATATATACACATTCTGTAAATATCTATTATAGGGTTGATAGGTAGATAGATGATAAATAGATAGATAGATAGATAGATGGATGGATGTTCTGTTATCTGAAATCCAATAACAAAAGTTTCCAGTAAAATTCCATTTAGTGGTAAGATTATTTGTATTTTCTGTGATATCTTAAAAGATTCTTTAAAATAGGTGAATATAAAGATGGGAATTATATTGTTCTTTTATGAAATAATTTTTATTTTTATTTTGTTGACATTATTTTATGGTATTCCTGGTACAAACAAATACTCAGATGTAAAATAATTTTGGAAATATAACTAGTTTATAAACATTTTGATCAAAAGCATGCTTGTTTAATTATACAGAATTAACAAATAAAAAAACACAAGAGTATCTAAAAGAAAATGAATAAATTTTAAAAAGGAAACAAATAGAAATGCCCACATATATAAATGCATTGCAATTAGTATATTCATGTGGGCAGAAGTTGTTATTTCCCATTTGATTATTCTTCCTGCAAGAGTTTTCGTGTATTATTCTTGTCAAAATTAGAAATGAATTCATTTCTATTAGAGTCAGTAATTTATATTAAATTAAAGAAAATGACTCAAGGTTTAAATTTTGGGACAGAGCTGAAAGGATCACCCTAGAGTTTTGTATTATTTTTGTATAGCTCCATGGACAAAGTTATTTTACATTGCTCACTGTGGTTTATGATCTCCATGAAGAAGCTGGGAAATATCAATTTTGTTTCTGTAATTCTGATTAGAGCAAAAGAGAAGAAGGTGGAAATCATAACAATGTTATAGTGTCTATTATTTTTCACTCAAAATATTCATTGGTTATTTTTTGGATCAGACTATGGATATAACAATGAAATAAAACAAATATCATTCTTTCTACTTTCATGTAATTTACAGTTTAATGTGGGAGTAAACAACAACACTTAAATAAGCAAACAGATAATTGACAACTGCTGGAAGAGATGAAGAGAGAAAAGGAGAAATTTCCATACTATGTTTCATTTTCATAACATTCATTAATTTCAGTATTTTCCTCATTCAATAATTGCAACAGTTATAACAAAGTTTATGACAGAATTCGGCTGTCATATATATGACAGTTAAGCAAGTTTCAGTAATTCATTCCAATTTATATGGTTATTACTAGAACTGAAGGCCTTGGATTATGGTTTCTGAGTCTAGTCATGGTTTTTATCACTGTAACTGAAACTGTAGACCAATTATTTATCATCTCTAACAGCAGTTAAAACTATGTGTGAAAATTTTTAAATTATGAGTTCAGGTTTTTACCCACTAGCAATTTGAGTTAATTTCATTATGTATTGGTTTAATTGGATGAGCTCTAGAGTGCAGCCTCTGTAAAAGCAAATGCTCTAAGATATTTGTGCAAAAATGGTAATTGGAGTATGTGATTTCTAACATCCCATCCAAAAAAAAAAATCACCCTAGATTTTTGAGACAGAATAATGGAATTTTTGATGCTTGCCATTAACTAACTTCCTAGATTATTCTTAATCAAACAAAAGTCAGAAAACTAACAATATAGCAAACTGATTCCCAAGTATTTATGATCATTAAAATTGTCTAGGAACATTTTTATGAACTTGATACATTGGTCATAGAATGTGTCAATCAAATCTGAATGTCTATGGGTGGGAAGCAATCATTAATGTGTTTTAAAGTTTCCCAAAAGATCCCAAAGTGCAGGAAAATTTGTGACCCACTGACAAAATGATGCAAGCAAAATTAAAATACGATGTATATAAACTTTTAATTTAGAAGTATATAAAATCATTATTTGATTTTTGACCCATAAAATAATTTACAATACAATTATGTATGCTACATAAATATTCTGTAAAATCAACTTGCTAACTTTTTACTAAATATTCTGCAGAGAATATAACTTTAGAGAAAATAGCATGGTTTTATAGTAGAGTAACAAAATTAAAACCTTAATCCCAATTTATTAGGCTTATTTTAGCTTTTTCAAAAGTTTTAAAGTTTTGTGGAACAAAATTTAAAAACATCTTTGTTCGCATGCAGTTAAAATATTGCACTATTATATAAACTTGCATTTATTATTATTTTAAGAGTTTGATTTTATTTGTTGAACTTAAGTTAACTGATCTAGATAGCCAGAACATTTTGAAACCTTCATCCTGCTTTTTAAAAATACACATTCCAAGTTTAAATTCATGACAAATAAAGTAATTGAGTCCAGAGAAACTGAAAATTGTGAGAATTGATTTAGCCAAATGTTACATAGATTTGTCCCTCAGTGTCCTTTCACTAATAATTTAGAATTTGCACTTATGTTACAAACCTGGCCTGAATCAGTTGGCATGATGAAGATGCTTTCATCTTAAACAGCAATGTACCTCTGTCCCAGACTTCTCTTGGCTCTGATAGGCTAGAACAATTTTTTTTTTTTATTATGAAGCAAATGAAGGTTACATCTGTTAATCTGTTGTATGGAAAACTGGTGTAATAGAAGAGAAATAATTAAAATTGATAAATATCATAGATAAATAAACAAATCAAGCTTACACATTTTTAAATTTTAAAATTATTTCAAAATGATCTAGTATATCTAAGAAATACATGTGAATGTTTTAAGTAATATCAAATGACCTGAACTGACTAGATGACTGAAAATGATTTATGAAAATCTACTTCCTATTTTATGGAACATCTCATTTTCTTCATTGACATTAATGACACCTTACATTTTCATGAGCTTAAAAACAATTATAAAATTTCTACTGAAGTACTACATGCATCTTTAATTTTTTAATTTTCTATAAAACTGAATATATAAATATATCAAATAGAGAAAATGTGGAGAATTCAGGTATTTTATGACTAAATTATGCATGTCTTGTTACCTTCCGTCAGTAGTTTTGAGTTTTCTCATATGACCCAGATTCATTTTTATTCATTAGTTTGTTTCTATTTGAAATCTTATTTTGTCAAAATAAAACATTATTATCTCAATTTGCATTTGAATATAAAATTTTTCCTTCATAGGGAAGTATTTTAGACAGTAACTTCATGCCTAGTATATATGCATATAAATATATATCTGTCTGTATTTTAGCTTAATAGATTTTTATTTAAAGAATTTTGTGATGTTTTATTACTGGCGTAATATGTAAAATGTACTATTTCCGTGTATTATATTCTATTATGAAAATTCTAAATATTATATATCATTATCTCATTTAATCATTTAATTTTATAATGTGATGATTATTGACTACAGTTTTTGGTGGGCTCCAGATATCTAGATACTTAATCCTATTACACCAGGTACATTGAATACTCCAGCTTGAACACATTTATTTGACTTAAATGATTGTGCTTTCTCACTCTGACAGAAAAACAAAGTTTATGAAACATGTAGGAAAATTCAAGATGTAAATAAAGAATAAGAATTTATGAAGTGATGTAAAAATAGAAAAATGACAGCCATTTTTAATTTTATAAAAGAAGAATATCTAAAAAATACAAATGTTAAAGTTACATCATTTACTGAAAGTAACTACTGCATGTGTACATGTGTGTGCCTGTGAGTAGTAATTCAGTATACAATGTTTAATTTGATACATATTTATATTTGATCTGTACAATAGCTGAATTGTTATAATCAGTAAGAAAAATATCCTAAATCATTAGACCTATTAGGTAAAGAAGGTCAGCAAATCTACAATTTTGAAGAAATATTTGTGCTCCATTTTTGTCAACATGAGAGGGAGCAGTTAAGTAAGAGAGAAAAACAGTAACTTTATCAGGATCACAGACTGAGTTTAACTTTGCTTTCCTCACAGACCTCCAAAAGGTAGCATTTGTATAAAATAAAACTAGCTATGAGGCTTCATCTGGCTAAAAGGAGAGGCATCTGGAAAATTTGGCAAATGCTGGTCTATCATTTCATTGACAACACATGGCCTTTCTGTGTCATTGAATTTGGATATATCAAACAATTTTGAATTCCTCTTGGAAGTGGAATTAGATATTCTAGTAGTGTAAACTTGCATAGATTTAGCAAGGAACTTTGATAATAAGGCAACTTTCTCTGATGACACGTCACCTCAAAAATTACTTCAGCAGTGCTAAGTTTTTGTCCATGTTGTAAAGATGCACCTATTTATTTCTGAAGCTAAGGTCATCAATCTTCTATACAAATTAATACTATGACTATTTCGAGAAAAAGGACTTATGTGTTTTTTTGAGAATATTTTAAAGAAGGTCATTACGGAGGTTTAAAAATAAAGCAATATTAGAGGATTTGAGTAGCTCTGCTCATTTTTCCACCTTGCACATCTCCATATGTATAAAGATGGAAATTGAGACCACCTCTTTCATGGATGTGAGAACATAACTTATACACATTCATTCATTCATTCACTTATTCAGGCATTCATTTATTTAGTAATTATATTCATAGAGCCTATTCTATTATTCTATTTCAGTATTATACTTATAGCTAAAGATATATATTTGAATAAGACAGATAATACCCATGTCCAAATTCAATTTGCATTAAAAAAGGGAAAACTATCATATATAAACATAGCAATTATCAATTATTTTCTTCATTATGATGAAGTAAATGAGAACTATTTAATGGAAGAAGATCATCAAAGCATGAAGTATATCATTTGAAATGAGATATGTAAGAGTTTAAAGCAATTTTTCTAACTATTAAGGTAGAAAGATGAGAGTCTCTGAGGTGAGAAAGAGCTTGACATTTTTATGGAGAATAGAGAGAGTTAGTAAATATAACATAATGAATGAGAGGACTATATGGGATATATTATTAAATGAAATGGGAAAAAATCAGAGACCATGAAAATGGGTGCTGTTAGCGAATCACGTCACATATGTTTTAATCTGAGAGAAATAAGATGTCACTGAAGTTTTTAAACAGCAAAACAAAATTACTTTTTCAAAATGTTACCAGGATTGATGCGTGGAGAATTAACCCTTGGATCATGAGTCGGCAAGGAAAACATTAGGAAGCTAATTCAACAGTCTAGATAAGATGCAATGGTAGTTGTAGTAGAGACTGAGAGAAAATGCCTGATGCATACGTTTTATAAAATAATGGAGGGATAGGAAAACCATTTACTAAAGACCTGAGTGTTCTAGCAAGTGAGAGGAATAAATGCATGTAAAGATTAGTCCAATATTCAGTAAAGTGAGACTAGTTATGTAAAAAGAGGTTCAAGAGAAAACTCTTGTGATGTAATTTTGATGTTAAAATTGTTATTTCAACATATTTATTGTCTAGAGGGAAATCAGTTTGAGGATTTTTAAAAAGAATAGAGTATTGTAGTTAGAAGTGAAAGAACAGGAAATTTCATTACTACTGAAGATTTAGATCAAAGGATAAGTAACTTAATTTACAATTAGAGAAAATGACTTATGATGATAGTTCATATATTTGATTATACTGTGAATTTTTAAAAAGCAGTAATGACTGCAGTAGTAGAATGTTGTTGGTAATCTACCAAATAATCTAGCATTTTTCAAAACTGTACACTGAAACTTAGGTTCAGTAAGTCTTGTGCAACCATTGCAAGAAACTGATGAACTACAAATCTATAGTTTATTTAATTTAAAATATTATTTGTACTGGTTAAAGAATAAAAGCTACTATTTTTATTCCTATATGATCCTATGCATATTTTATAAGAAACTTAAGGCAGTTTCAAAACCTGGAACTAAATGGAAAGCAAAATTATTCCCTGAAGGTAGTGGGGGTTGATGTTAGAAATGCATTTATAAGTGAGAACACAAATAGTTTATAGTATTATTGTGAACATTACTCAGCAGCTGTGACCTCATTACATATCCCTAACCACATTTCTCAGTACATGACTTTAACCTCTTTAGCGTTCTGGTTCCAGTAAACCTTATGCTACACTTATCAAAAGGTATTTTATATAGCAAATATGAATAGTTGCTATTATAAGAGACCACCGACTATGTTGGTTCCCTCTGATTGACTGAAGTAGTAGATCTCTGCAGACTGTTATCAAGTGTCATTATATCCAAATTAAAAAGCATCTGCAACAGACAATTTCAGATGCTGGAGATACATCAATTTGGTAAAAGACACGTATCCTAACTTTTATGGATATTATAAGACACATAATATCCATTAAAGAAAAAAATTAATAAAAGCAAAATCAAGAAGAAAATAGTTGGAATAATACTTTTATTGTATGTTGTCTTTTGCCCTCTCTGCACAGTCTCCGAGACTAATACTATAAATATATTAAAATCCATTTTAAGTTATATTTCGACAAACATTGCATATTACAAGTTTATTTGATACAAAAACTTCTGCTTAGAGAAACAAAGATGAACAATCATGTAGTCCCCTGTCATACATAAAGTTTATAGGTTAAAGATTCAGACTGATATTTATAGCACAGTAATACATTGTGGTTACCTTTATGCAGGAAAGGTACATTATACCTAAAAGATAGAGAGCTTTGGGACTAATAATTTTTTAAAAAATGGAATTAAATATAATACAATTCACTACTCTTATTCGAAGTTTATCGCCACCAAGATCCAAATAAAATATCTGAAATCTTCCTCTTCAGTATTCTGCTCTTTATATTGCTTTGTGTATTAATTTTTGTTTTTGTCAGTAAGCTCCCCTTGCTTTTACAGTTTCAAGAAAGTTCTTCTCTGCAACAGTGTACTACTATACTAAAGCAAAACAAAACAAAAACCAACTACTTTCTCGATTCCTTAAAACATAGGTGCTCTACTCTGGGCAGCCTTCTGAAGAGGTGCTTATTGCCCTACATTCTACTGTCAGGCCTGGCAGATGGAATCCAACCATGCCTAATCATAGTTCCTCTCTAATTCTCTCAAGATGTTAGCTGCATTCTTTTCACCATGCTTTGCAGACTTTGGAAATTTTAGGGACATGTCTGTGACTCACTAAAAGTTCAAGCATCCTTATTATTTCATTTCATCATCTTCAGTGATGTCCAACTACCTATAATATAAACTCTGGTCGTCATCGTAAGTTTGCCTCTTGCTGTGAAATTGTTCTACTATCAACCACTTGATTATTTAAGCCAATCGTTAGTATGACTTTTACTACTTCTTTTTCACATCCTCACATTTAATAATGTAGCTCCTAAATATCTTTCCTGTCTTTATATTTATTTGCATTTATTCATTAAATTTCTCTCAATCATACTATCAAGATGACTGTCTTTAGCAATATTATTGTTAAAAGTACTGGAAACAGTCAAGTAGTTAGTAAGGTTAGCTTGCAATATTTCCATTATACTAAATATCTTGGATTAAAAAAAAATTCTTTTTATTTTCTTTTTTACCAATCTTAGAGGACAATATCATGGCCTCTTACCATTCAGGACACCATGATGTTTAAGTGACAAAATTATTTTCATTTGATTTCACCATGACTATAAAATATAAGAAAAACATAAAGTTGAGGAAACGACCAAATATTTTCTAAATGCTGTTTTCTCATATAGCTTAATTTTATATAAGCATATTTGAAACATTTTGTCATTTGTTTTTCCAATAAGTAAACAATAAAACTGAAACACAATTATTATTGTTTTAAGTAAGGAACTAATAGTAACTCAGGATATGGAGAAATCAATAAATCAAGAGTTATAGAAATCTATTGAAACACAGAAGGAATCATGAAGCTTGAAGATAGAAACCTAGAAATAAATCAGTGAAAAAAATACGGTTTAAAACACTATGAGAGCTATATGACTTCTCTCAGAATGGTACCATAAGAATTGTGAAACAAAATTGAGAGTTCAGAAATAAAATCACATATGTACAGAAAACCAATTTATGACAAAAAAGTCAAGAGCATGCAATAAAGGAAAATTTGCTTCAATAAGTGGTGTTAGTTATATTGGACAATCATGTGCAAAAGAATGAAACTAGATCTCTATCTGAGACCATGCACAAAAATTAATCCAAAATGAATTAAAGATTTGAATATCTTAAAATATAACATATATTGAAAGAAGCATTGGTGTTAATAGTGATGGATATTGTAGTTAAATATGTCTTTTGTAATATGATTCTAATAACAAGAGAAACAATATTAAAAAATAAATGAGATTACCTCAAACTTAAAAACCTTTCTGCACAGTGAATAAAACTATCATCAGAATGAAATGACATTCTAGTGAATGAGAGAATTTGTTTGACAATCATACACCAAAAAATGATTACTATCCAAGATATATAATGCATTTGTACAACTCAACAACAACAAACAACCTGTTAAAAATGGGCAGACTTTTAACAGACAATTGTCCAAAAAATATATTCAGAAAGGTAAAGGCCCATGAGAAGTTGTTCATCATTTCAAATTATTAAAGAAATGCAAATAAAAATAATGGCTATCACCTCATATCTATGACAATGGCTGTTATTCAATGCACAAGAAACTACTTTGGAAAGGTTATAGAGAGAAGAGCATCATTATATATTTTTAGTGAGAATGTAAATGGGTGCAGTCTTTATGGAAATTCATATGGAAGTTACTCAAAAAATTGAAAGAAATTCCACATGATCTGATTATTCTAATTCTGGGTATTTACCCAAAGAATATGAAAATAGTAACCTGTTTGTTAATTATAGAATAATTCACAATAGTCAAGAGCTGGAAAAAATGTAAATGCCAATCAGAAGATGACTGGATAAAGAAGATATGGCATATATGTACAATGGAATATTATTCAAGTATATAAAAGATAAAATAAAATGCTGACATTTGCAACAACATGAGTGTGACTAGAGGGTAATATGTTAAGTGAAATAAGTCAGTTGGAGAAAGAAGACGAATACTGCAATTTCAAAATATATGGCAGACAAGAAACAGATGAATGAACAAACAACAAAATGCATAAAAATCCTTGTATTATAACTAATATTGATTGCCTAAAAGGGGAATTGGAAGGGGATAAACCAGGTAAAGGTGTCACTTGCATAGGAAGAATAAAAACTAGACATTTGGTAATGAATATATACACTATAAAATAAATTGTTTTATAATTCCATGCACTTATGATTTGTATAGTATTATAAACTAATGTTGCATCAATAAAAAATTAACAAGGATTGTAACTTGAAATGAAATTTCCATATCAAATAACATTCAAAAAACTTTTTTGATATATTTTCCATAAATATTTGTCAAGGTTTTGAATATATTTAAGATGAACAGCTAGGTATTTCTTTATGCATACTTCGTAAAAAAAAAAGTTACTGCAATTAGGTTAACTTTATTCATCACCTCTATCTCTCTATAGTTATGTCTATGTCTGTGTTTGTGTGTGTGTGATAAGATTTCAGTTCTATCCTTTTTGCAAATATCAAGTACATTAAGCAGATTAAATCATATTAATAAAAACATATTTTCAATTTCAACATTTTATCTTTTTTATTTTATCTAGATTTTATGCATTTTGTGTATGACTTCTGAATTTTGTATTTAGATTTTGCTGTCATTATACTTTTTGCAATCTAGTATTGTTCGTTTCGGTTGTTAGGTCAATTTTTAAAATTCGAGTAATGTTTACTAAGGATTTACAAAATTCTTAAAACTGTGAAGTGACTGAAGTAAGTTTGGTCATGTGCAGTGCTTAAGTTTTCAGAAAGTATCAATTTCTAAAATTTGGAGCAAGGAGTTATTTCATCAGGAGAAATTCTTCCTCATATAGACATGTATTTAAAGTATTTTTAGCCAGTAAGGCATGCAGGGGGAGGCTTGTAAAACCTGTTTTGTAGATTTTATATGACTACATGCTTCCTGTCACTTGACATTGCGACACTCAGGGAAGACAAAATAAGATTTTGTTAATATTACAGTTAGCATCTTGGAACCAGAAACCTTAAAAAAAGTTAAGTAATTTCTAAATTAGAGGTGATAGTGCTTCCTGGAATTCTTAAACCGTATTAATATAGGTATGAATTATTTTTTACTGTATTTTATTTGACTGACATATCCCGAATGTCCCTAATTGTAAAAATAAACATACAATTTGCTTCAATTATTGCAGATTAGCCAACTACTAATTAGTAATGAGGACTTATTTCTGACATTAATCATGATAATTAGCAAAACCTTTGGCTGATAGCACAGACCCTTATAGTATACTTAACAATAACATAGTATTATTTATGCTAGGATGCTTTAAGTAAATTGCATGTAGCATACCAGAGATACTTGCTAAAATTTTAGAAGTAAATTTGTGGAATAAACAATTAGAAAAATAGGTCAGTGACTTCTGAGTGTCATTTGTATGTAGGTAATTCTTACTGTAGTTTTATTTGTATCTGCTTCTCAGTCATAAATGGGTAGGAGTAATAAATATAGTCTCTGCTTTTAGCCACAATTGAACACTGAAAACATTCCCAGTCCACTTCATTATCTGCTCCTGTTAAATCATCTTCCCACCTTCAAGTCACAACTAAATATTAGCTTGATTGAAAAGTTCCTAGTTTATTTGGCAATGCCTAGCAAATATTTACCCAATGAAATAAACAAACCCGAGATGAATATTCTTCTTTTTGTTTTATGACCGTAAAATGCATTAATCTACATTTCATTAGCAGTGTAATAAATTAAAGCACTTATTAGTTTTCCTGCTTCCTGTTGCCATCATGTTTATTTTTCCCATTCAAAAAGTAATAGGATGAGAATAAAGTCTGTTTCTTACATAGTACATGTAAGTACTGCGAGCTATTTTAAAACAGCAGAAAAAAGTTAAATAATGTTGCATATTATATGTATGTATGTATATATGTAATAGCCATATTATATATTGCTTTCAAACCTGTTAAAATTATTTTATGATAAATAGAACTGTGATATTATAAGTGAATAATACTTTCAAAATATAGAAACAATCTTTGTTATCCCAGTTTAGAAAGCAAGAGTTTATTTTATGCATATAACATGGTGTTCTATAGGGTATATGGAGTATTCAGAGAGGTCTTTGAAATGAGGTATGTAAATAGAAATAGTTGAAAGTAAAGATGGAAAAACAAATGTATTCTGGAAGTTTTTAAAGTGTAAACCTAAAGATATTCCCTTTATTTAGTAGATACTCTGGAATTACAAGGACTATCACATTACCTATACAAATTGTGCAAGAAATAATTTGCTACAGAAAATAACACTAGTGATAGTGACTATCGATTGATATATATATATATATATATGTATATATATATGCTACATAGATTTCAGGCTCTAAATAGGGCTAGAAAAAAAGTGATAAAACTAACAGTGAAGGCTATGGGAATGAAAAAGGAAATGTTAATAATTTTGGAAATATTTCTGATACATAAATTGATGATGGTATGCTAAGATGAATCGACTACTATATAGGAATAAATGCTATTTTATGTCATCAGAATTCACTCTTGTCTCCTAGAAAGTGACTTAGATGAGTGAAAAATGGAATGTAACTATTTACCATCTTATGTGATCTAGTTAACAGCAACTCATTCCTTTCTTCTACAATGAAGAAACCTTTATCAGATGTCTTAGGTTAGGTAAAGCCATCATTAAGTCATAAAATTCACTAAACTAAGGATACTACTTCAAAACATGTGAGGATTCAACAAGTATGGAAATTATTTAAAATATTTTTAATGCACGGTTGTTACTAAAATAACTTTTCCATATTTATCAACTTTCAGATTTAATATCCCTCCCAACTAAAATTCATATGAGGGGAAAATATACTTTTTTGTAAGATAACTCTCAGCACTAAGAGAAAATAAAAGTGAAAAACATCAGGGTGGTTTTTTTTAAGCAAAATATGCAAAAGAAAATCACACTGAACGTAGCTATAGAAAGAGTGTCTTAACTGTATAAATTATGTTGACGCTTTGTTGGTGCTTTGTTGGTGATTTGCTTTTAGTCTCCTTTAATTTATACATGCAGTCAGGAAAAATATGATTCATTCTATTGTGACAATATGTGCATGCAACAATTTTATAAGTATCCAAACTTTCCTTTTGCTAAAAATGACATTTTCCAATATTTGAGATTCAATTATAAAATTCAGTTTAAAAGGTCATTTTATTCCAATCAAAATTGGAACTAAAATATTGAACATCCCATTTAACTTCAAATTTACACTGTATTTGAAATAAAATAAATATGTCTTCTTTATAAACAGTGCTTTTAAGATTTTATGTTATAAAGGGTTATTACAATAACTAATTTCATAATGTACACAAAGCATCAATTCACTTGATTTTTTCTATCATAAGAACAATGCTAGATGCTATATTTTTACTTATAAGATTCATAATTATTTTATGAAATGATGTATAATAACTCATTTTAGTATACTTACAACCCTTGGGGCATCTTGTTTATTAACAAGATATAAACATTTACTTAATTCTTATTAATATAAAGTTAATTGCCTTATCTAAAGTTATTTTCTGTCTAGGAAGAGATTAGAAATAGAAATCAAAAGAGGGAAGCCTGAATGATAAGCAATATCATACTCTGTTTTCTCTTTACCTAGTTTTGTGTCTATCTATATATTTATGTATTACATATACAGACACACACACATATGGTATATATTTTATATATTTAATAAAATATGTTTGTGTATAAGTTTATATATATGTTTAAAATATGTTTGTATGTATAATAGTGGGTAAAGATATATTCATGATATATGAAAGCAATCCTATAAACCAATATATATGCATGTGAAAATGTTCTATTCTTTGTGTGACAGTATTGGAAACTTCCCAGACTAGTCTCTGAATATAGGATACATAAGGTCAAAGAGCGATGTTTCAATGTTTCAATATTTCAAAAAGGACAGATAAGTATATTTCATATTCACCCAAACTTTTAACACTAGTTTGGTTTTAGTGGCCTTTATTGTGTTTTTTAACAAACCAGTTTTGAGTATATATATTTAAATTAATTAGTTCTATCTTCTGTAACAGCTACAAAGTTTCAGTGAATTAATTGTGTAAACAGCTTTTCTTATTTATGTAAATTTCTATGCCATAAGTGAGAAATAGAAAATCCTCTAGAGACTTGTCAGGCATTTGCATAACAGAGGATGGGAATAAATCTGGCAAAATTCAGATTTTGGACCTTCTACCTCAGTGAAATTTCTAAGGGTCCAGTCTCGTGTGGGGCATGTAAAGATGTCCCTTCTAAGGTGAAAGATAAAGTGCTGCCTCTGGTCCTTCCTATAACTCACAATGAATTACAGTATCTAGAAGGCCTTTTGGATTTTGGACGAAACATATTCCTCATTTGAGTGTGTTTCTCTAGTCTTTTACTGTATGCGATCAAAAGCTGTTATTTTGAGAGGGGTCTAGAAGCAAAAAAGAAAATTTCACCAGGTTCAGGTATCTATGCAAACTGTTCTGTCACTTTCTTAGATCCATTGGTTGTTAAAAACTGTGCTTAATTTCTACATATATGTGAATCGTTGTTTTCGCTCTGCTATTGATTTCTAGTTCCATTCTGGTATGTTTCTTATTCCTCTTATGTTAGTCAGGACTTCCTTTTTGTACACATCATCCTTTTTTGTCTCCTCACTGTAATTAAAATTTTGTTTAAGTGCAGTAACTCATTTCTTTTTTTCTTACCATTTGCATAGAATGTATTTTTGCTTTTATCACATTTAGTGTATGAATAACTTAGATCTAATGTGGAATTCTTTTGACAACATATTGTTGGATCCTCCTCATTTGTCCATTTGACTAATAAGTGACTTTTAACAATGATATTTAATCCACTTAGGCTTAGAGTATTTACTAATAGAAAATGATATACTATCAAAATTTTAATTGTTTTCCATATATTGTATATCACCTCCTTTCCTCCCTTGCTGCCTTATTCATTTTGTTGATCATTTTAATGTTATGTTTAATTGCCTTTTCATTTTCCTCCTGTATATCTATACATATTATAATTGTAGTATCATGGCAATTACATAAAATATCTTAAATATATTCAGATATATTTTTAAAAGATTTTCACTGTCATATACACACTCTACTTTTTTTTTTTTTTGCCTCTCTGCCTCCTTCCCAATTTGTTCTTAATGATACAGAGGTGTTCTAGTGAGTGAATATTAAAAAAAAATCTTTCTATTACATCCTTGTGGCTGTTTTGTGCCTGTCAGGAGTTCAGGAGACACTTAATTGACTTCCAGATTTATTATAAAGGGATTTGGTTCATAAATTGTTGCTAGATTGTCTCTGTGAAGGAAGGAGGCTTGATGCTTTCTTTATGATATTTTTCTGAATTCATGATATGATTTATTTTAATGGGAAATTTATCCTATAAATAGAAGATTAATGTGTACACTTACGTATGCTTAGCTGCAAAGAGTTGGACTTGAGTGGTTTATTTTACTATTGGATGATTGAGTTTTTAGTTTGTTTTGCTCTTAGGACTTATCTTTTGTCCTTCAAAAACTTAAGGGGAAATAGAGTTACCTTACTCATCATTTTATTTTAATATTATGTAGAATTCTTGTGCAGAGAGACTACTGACTTGTTTTTGAAAGATCTTGAGGTTTTACTTTGGTGTAAATTGGCATGTAAAATGCCTTCTCCAATTCTTTTTCCATTCTCATTGAACTACCTACACTAAAAACAAAACCAAAGAAACAAAAATGTGACTATCCTTATCATATTTCTAACCTAACTGAATGTTTTGTAATTTGTGAATCTAATTAGAGAGCATTATTCAACCTATGTGGAGTAATCCACATGTATATGTCCAATTCAGAGTGCATTTTCCATTTGAAATTGCGCTGTTTATGATACCAAGTGAAGATAACAAATTAAAATTTAAAAAATGCTTAAAATTAAAAGAAACATTAGGTAGTTGAAATTCAATGCTGGGCTCTGAGCACAAATACAATGAGAATTCCAAGTATAGTTTCCATAGGGGAAAGTAGGTGGGTATAAAATAATTAAAATTTACAGCTGATTGTTAAATTTAAAATGCATTCTACTATGCAAAAACAAGTTAAAGAATGACTGAAAATCTTTCCAGAACACAAATGTTAACATTAAAGAACTGGAATAAATATCTTTGGTTCTGAGATAGATATCAGCCTAAAAAAAATTTTTTTTTTGCTTTTGGGAAAAAAGTGATTAATGGGAATATTTGCAAAATTAGTAAGTGAATTATAAGTTAGACAATATAATGCCACTGACAATTCCCTGATATTGATAATTGTATTTTAGCTACATAAAAATTTAAGGATATGAACTATAAAATATACAGAGGTACTTGAGTTACATGATTATAAAAAATGTTTTAAATAAATGATGCATGTGTGTGTAGGGGAAGGAAGAGAATGATGAAGAAAATAGAAACGTAATGTTAACATTGAGTACTTTGGGAGAAATGTAAGCATGCATATTGCAACATTTGCAAATGTTTAAATCTGAAATATTTTCAAATGTTGAAATTAAATTAATATTATAAAAGTTTCATTAATGGTATGCAAAAATAAGTCATGGCACTGCAGAAAATTTGATATTATTTGTTTTATGTTAAAAAATGTCATAGTACTTCCTTAGATTTGTTTTTGCTTTGTTAGGAAAGATGTATTCTACTTCTTATCAAAATAATAATCTAGCATCTGTATCCTATATTAATATCTATCTGTTGTCTATGACTGCTAGTGATACTCATTTATTTTAGGACACTATATTAATTTCCTTTGGTAAAAGACCACATTAGTAATTGTTTATATGCTGAATTGTTTGTGTTTATCCAAGTATTTGGTTTCACAATTATCCTACTGAGTTTGACATAAAACACTTCAATTATTATGTCTTGCATATAAGAATAGAATGGCAAATTTGTTTTAGTGCTGAGAAACGCTTTTCATTTAAATTCTTCATTGAGCTGTATAGAATATTTTCTATAAACTAAATTTCATTCTTTGGGCAGTACTGTTTCATTTTAATTCATCATTTGCCTGAGATAAATTCTTATCTCAAAGTTACAGGTGTTGGTAATGACATCATTTTATTTAAAAATAAATACATCACTGATTTGGATGTCGTTAGTGTTGTTAATGGATTGATTCAGTTGGAATATCTTTTTTCTACATACAAATATGACATTATATGTTTACTTGAATGTTTTAAAAACAGGATAAATGATAGTGATGACCATGTAAACTGTAATGAGTAATCAATAATTAGTATTATATTTTTATTTTATTATTTTTAGGTTTTGAAGTTTGCTTTTTTTATAAATTTAAAGCAAAGACAAGTAATTGATAAATTGACTAAAGATGCAAATATAAAATGAAAACAGAAAAGTAAAAGGGGCTATAATTCTTTCAGATTTGTTTCAGAGAAAAAAATTAAGCTATCTGTTATATAAAATTATAAAATAGCAGCATTGTCAATGTTAAGAAATATTTTCAACTGATACATACTAAATTTGCATTTTTTACTTAGCAATCAAAACCAAAAAATTTGGGCCCCAAAATGTTTTCAATTATTTTTAACGGGATCTCATGTTAAGAAATATTTTCAACTGATACATACTAAATTTGCATTTTTTACTTAGCAATCAAAACCAAAAAATTTGGGCCCCAAAATGTTTTCAATTATTTTTAACGGTATCTCAGCTAGTAACAGAGCAGCATTTATCCTTAATACAAAATGAAAGTAATTGTCAGTTGGTAAAATAATTTCAGTAATAGACATTTTGGTAGAGATTATGAGGAATAGATTAAAATGTTTCCCTACATGTTGAAGGTTTTCATTTAGCCACCAAACAATGGCAGATTACAACTTTTCTAATATCTAAGTTCATTTGGTTCAAAATTTAAATTTTTTTAATAATTTTCAAGTTTTTAATTAGCCTTTATTAAAACAGATAGCAAAAACTACCTAATTAATAACTTTTTATCTAAATGACTTCTAAGGAGATGAAGAGATGTTTATATTTGCAGCCTGAAATATGAAATTTGTGACATAGTGATTTCTGTATATTTTATGTCAAAGAAGCATGTCAATATGTCTCTGCCTTCTTTATCTTTCTGTGAGTAGGGTTATGAATTAAACATATATGTTCATCTTCAAAAAACTATATATAATTTGAAAAAATAGTTATTTTTGTTCTCAGTTCTTGAAAGATATTGAGAAGTACACATTAAAATTTTAAAACAAGTTCAGAAATGATTTATTAATTTTTGGTACACAATAATATGGTAGGATATCTATTCATAAGAACGGTATGTGGCAGGCATAAATGAATAAGTAAGACCATGATATAATAGTATATTAACTGTTTAAATTCAGAAGCTACAGCTAGAGAAAACACCACAAAGTAAATATTTGCATAAAAAAGTATAAGAAAAACTCATTACAATGAATAAAGTATTTTAAATACTAATGGTGTAGGACTTTGGGCATCATATTATTTATATTTTACAGCTGTCATAAATGTGACAAGTTGACAGACACAATAGCAATAACTACAACAAAATTTTCTTCTTTAAAACTATTAGAAGATTCATTAGAAATGGAAACAGTGGCAAACTCAGTGGGGACATTATTCTTTTTAAATTAATTTTATTGAAGGGGTATTACATTATAACATTAAATAGGTTTACAATATATATTATAGTAAATCAACATCTGTAGCTAAACATATTTTCACATTCTACCTATTGAAATAAAATCTAAGTAAAATTTATTATTTTGTTCAAGATTTGCCCATCTATGTACATGTATTGTATATGACTTGTATTTTTAAGATGCATGTCTGCTTGACCACTGTAAATAGTAATTGGTAATAGTACCAGAATTTCCTCAGTATTTACTGGATGTATTTGCCATACAAGACAATTTCACAGGTCTGTTGTTGGCTTTGTAGGTGATTGGGTAGTAAGAAGGGACCTGGTGGCATAGTATTTAAATAACTTTTATTGGAATCAGATGATGAGAGGTTTTTGTAATCCCAAGAGCAGCAACCAGTAAGAGTATTCATTAGAGGACTTTTACTTCAGCATACATTCTTAACCTAAGGTCAATATTTGAAAACAATAATAATTGATTCTAAGACCTCTAGCATCAAAGTTAATTAGTAACTCAATGAGCCACTTTTCAAGTAGAAAATTGCTACATGTAATTCAAGCTTAGAGAGTTACAGAAAAATAATGATCACTATGCTTAATTTCAAATTTTATGTCTACAAATCTTAAATTAATAGATTTTTAATCAAATGCTATATAATTACTATGTCACATAGTGACTATATTTAACATGATATTAACCTTCATCTATCAGAAATCATAACTTGGCATGGTCAATACTTTTGAAAGGACATACTTTTGAAATCAAAATATCTTAAATATAAAAAAAAGTTATTTTTAAAAATTTTACTAAGAATTAATTGATATATTGGTGCAGACTATTTTGTTTGAAAAATATAGGAGAAAGATTGTAACATATCTGACTAAAAATTTATTTTTACTATTTATAACATAGCTAAAATTTAGGAAACACCTGTTTACTCATATTGGAAAGCATTCATGTCTAATTGCAGATAATTATCATTACCCAATAAAGTTCATTTTTGTGTGAATTCAAGGACATTATGTCTCTAATAACTCTCCTAAAAAACAGATTCATAGCTTAGATTATGCAAGAGATGTTATAAGACTTCTCATTAATCCTGATGATAAGACACAAAATATGAAAGTCACTTGTATTATTTGATCATATCTGATTGAAATAGGTTAGAGTGTCCCTGCTGGCCTTGTGATACTGTTTTCATTTGTCTTTTCTGATATTAATTTGCAATTTCTGATTTCTTTAATTGCTGTTTCTTTGATATATTTTTCCTTAGCCGTTTACTTTCAGCCTATGTTTTTCTTTGGATCTGATATGTTTCTGTAACAATACTATTGAGGGGTCTGTTTTTTGATCCATCAAGTCACTCTGTGTCTTTTCATTGGTGAGTTTTTTCTTTCAGTTTAACATGATGACTGAAATGTAAGGTTTTATTACTGCCATTTGAGTCTTTGCTTTCTGTTGATTGTCTCTGTTAGTTTCATTTTATTTAATATTTTTTCTTTGGATGGTTTTCAGAGTTTATTCTGTCAGTTTTGTGTAGTTATCTTTAGAATTGGGTCTTGTGCCTGATTCATGGATTTTCTCTAACTATACTTCTCTGAGTGTCTTATATGAGCTTGTCCCATATCATATTTATATATTTGTATAGGATACTTTTAGTTCTCCCTCCAGTGTTTTTTTGTTTGTTTGTTTACTTGTTTTTATTCTTTCTTGTTGATCTCATCTTTATTTCTGTTTTTGCTTTTTGGTTTATCATCATTGTTGAGGTTAGTTAACTTTTTCTTTTCATCTTCCCTTTTAAAGGGCCTTTTAAGATTTCTTGAATTTCCTGTTTATGACCTTTTCTAGTACTCATTATTATTTTGTGTAGTTCTAAGTCTAGTATTATGTAAATTTTAACTGAAGAACTTCTTTTAATGTATATTTTGGTGCAGAGAGGCAGGTAATAGATACTACAACTTTTTCATCTTAAAGGAAAATACACTTTTTTTACTTTTAAATAATGTAGTCATTGGTACTTTGTTTGACAATATTTTTATTTTAAAAGTTTCTTTTAAAAGTTTCATTCACTACGTTTTAGCTTGCACATGTTCTAAATTGTCAGCTGTCTTCGTTTACCTTTGTTATTCTCTATGAAATTGTCTTTTTAAAACACAATCTATGTGACACTGATATTCTCTATCTCTTCTCTCTCTCTCTCTCTCTCTCTCTCTCTCTCTCCCCCACCCCCTGTCTCTTGCCCTATCGTTGACTCTGAGTGTCTCTATTGCTCTTCGCTCTATTTTGTTTTTCTACTGGAGTTTAATTTTCTAGGTATGAGATTTTTGTCATTGTTGTTAATTTGTCAGTTTTGCACTCATCCCGCTAAGTATTCATTTAGTTATTTGAAGTTTTGATTTGTTGTCAATCATTAAATCGTAAAAAGTATTCATAAGGTTTTAGCATATTGTTCTCTCTCTAGTCTTATTCTGATTTTTCAATCATAAATGTGCTATAATATTTCATGGTTTTTTTCCAAAACTTTTTAATTTTATTAAAATTTTATTTATTTATTGTGCTTCAAATTGGTGATTTTCATTGACACATTTCTGTTGATTATATATTCACTGTATTGATTCTACTGATGAGTCCTTTGTCCATTTTTTTCTAGCAACAATATTTAATTACAGCTTCCAGCTCTCTGGTGAAACTGTTATGTTATATATGTCACTAATCTTCTACATTGGAGAGATACAAGCATATTAATAATAAATATGTTATTTTCACTAGATGACAGCTCAACATAATGTTTTATCTAAGCTAAGTTCTGTTAACAATTTTCTCTTCTACTGGTATATGCAGATGTGTATTTTCTTAGCTTTTAATATGTATCATAGTTTTAGGTGAAAGCTGTACATCTTATGTAGGGTACTACACTTTGATGAAATCTATTTTTTTTTAATTTAATATAAATTAAATTGTTACATCATGTAGGTTTAAAGCAGACATCATGGATACCAACATCTGTAAATACTGCATTATGTTCACCACTAACCATCAATTCTGTATTTTATTTTACCCAGTGTATCTACCCCAACCCCTGCCTTTTTGGTCTTTAATTGATTGTTTTTAATATTGAAAGCAACCCTTTTCCAGGTTTCTCCATTCTAAATGAAAGTTCTAAGCACCTATAACCTCCTTAGGAAGGTTTTCAAAGCATATTTTTCAATACTTGAATATTTCTCATAAGTGTAAGAACTAAATTACCAAACTAATCAAAAAAAATCATGAGCTATTTTTCTTGACCCTAATTGGTCAACATAGGTAGTTTAGAATGATGAATTCTTCTCTCTGGAAAGATTTTTGCCTGCCATAAGGGATCATATTCCAAGATCTAACTGAGAGCTTTATGGTATGTATTGCCTTCCACTTTAATAGTATATGTATAAAGTGTTTGGAGCACAAAGAATTCTCAGACCAAAACTGTGCTTCTTTTCCTCAGAAATTTAAAAATTTGTAGTTGAATATATAATATTACAATAATAAATAGAAATGTGTAAGATGAAAATAGTAGCTAAACTTACTTTCTAAGAACTTTGTTTAGCTGCTTTGCTATTATAAGAAAATATGTTCTTGCCCTTGGGACAAGATGAACCTTGTGATTAGATAGTATCTAAGGATTTTCATACTGATGAGTTAGATTTAACCATATAAATACTATTAGTTCTTATTATTTTTAATTTTTACTCAATATTGTAAAGATCAATTTGAGTTATTATGTGTACCTCATTATTTCCTTCTAAATACTGTATAGCAATATGTATAGGCAAATAATTACAGTTTTCTTATTGTCATCCCTATAATAGATACCTCATTTTTTGAAACTTGTCAAAGTTCATTCATATATTGGATTTAAGCTTAATCACAGATAACTTTAAAGTCCTTACTGTCTTGTTTTAGAACTTGAGAATTTTAGGAGGATTCCACAGTACACATTTGAAGCCGAATTTTTTTTTTAAATTGTTACTACATTTACATAATAAGGCACTTAAGATAATAAGAATTGTAAAATATGTAGCCTTAGGTGGTATTAAAGATAAAATAGTTTGACTGCTATAGTAGAAAGCAAAGGATGTCCATTTATGAAGCTGAAATTCTGAAATTATGTATCTGCATATACTGGATTTTTTGAGTGTATACAAGTATTGCAAAACTAGTATAAGTTATGATAACTCTTACTTGATTAAGATATTGGCTATTGCTTTTAATACTGAATTTTGAAGTTTGATGAGATCCATCCTGATTATCTATCAATTAGTTGTCACTTGCAATAATTCAGACTGAACAGAATTATAAGCTTTTATTAAAGATTGAATTGTTATTTAAAAATGTTTCATAGCTTTCTCCACAAAACCAAATCATATATCTCTGTGTGCATGTGCATGTGTATGTTTTGAGAGGTTATTTTTATATACTAAACAAAATTTGATTCGATTTTTTGCTAATTGGTTTGTTCAGATGTGCTTTCTTTCTAGTTGTCTTTTATATAGTATACTAAGAAATTATCTATTCTAGATTATGTAATTTGTTGTTACATAATTACCCATGAATCTATGTATTTCTGCATTTTCTATTATCTCTCCTCTTTTACTTGGTTTTATTTGTGTCTTTTCTTTCTTTTTTTATTCTTAGTAATGTTAAAAGTTTGTCAATTTTATCTTTTGAAAAACTTAGTTTCCTTGATCTTTTCTATGGTTTTATTTGTCTCAATTCATTTATACTTTGGTCATTATTTTCCTTCTGCTATATTTGGTTTTAATTTACTCTTTTGTAGTTCCTTGAAGTACCAGTATAGGCTATTTATGCTGATTTTTTCTAGTTTGTCAATATATGTACTTATTATTATAAATTTTCTTCCCAGAGTCCTTTTGTAGTACCTGAAATCTCTGGTAAGTAGTTTTTATGATTTACTTTGTTTTCAGATATACTTTGCTTCCCTTTTTATTTCTTCTTTGAATTATTACTATTCCAGACTGTGCTGTCTATTTTCAGTATTTTCGATCATGATGCTGATTCTTATTTCATATTATTGTAGTCAGAAAAGACACCAGGTATTATTTCAGTCTTCATCAATCCTCAACCCCTACACACACAGGAATCACAATCACTTTATTGTCTAAACCCAAGTGCAAATTCTACCCTCAAGTTCTTATGACAATCAGAAATATGGAATATTTCATGAATTTATGCATCATGCTTGCTGCAGAGACCACGCTAATCTTATTTGTATATTTACAATTTTAGTATATATGCTGTTGAAGTGAGAAGTTCTTCCATTAATTTTCTAAGGTTTGTTTTATGTCCTACCTTGTGAACTGCTCTTGAAGACACTTTGTGTGCCCTTGAGAAGAATGTATATTCTGCTTCTGTTAGAATAGTTTTATTAAGTCCATTTGGTACAAGGTATGGCACACTTTAATTGTTTTCTTATTAATTTTATGACTAGATTACTATGTGTTTTTTGAGAGTGGATTATTGAAGTCCAAAATATAATTTATTGACCATTTCTCTGTTCAAATCTATTAGTTTTTGTGTAATAGATTTTGGTATTACAATTTGTATATGTATCTGTTTACAATTATTACATATTCTTGCTTTATCCATTTATTATTATATAATAACCTTCCTTGTCTGTTAGATTTCAGTTTAAAGTTCATTTTGTCTGTTATAATCTAGCTATTGCCACTTTCTTTTGGTTTCTAGTTTCATGGAATCTCTTTTTCATTCCTTCAGTTTGATTATATGCATTCCTAAATATGAAAATGGTCTCTTTTAAGCATTATATAATTGGATGTTGTTTATTTTAATCCATCTAGTCACTGTGTGTTTTTCTGATTGGCAAATTTGAATCATTTACAACTAGAGTAATTGGTAAAATTTAAGGACTTACTATTGTTAATTACCTTATCACTGCTTTGCATTTCTGCATTTTTAAAATTTTTCTCATCTGTCTCTGATTACTTTCATAAATTGACTATTTTCTGTAATAGTACAAACTATTTTCCCTTTGTTCTTTGTGGCTCTTAGTTTTTTCTTGGTGGATACTTTCAGATTTACTTAAAATATATTTTTGGTAAAAATCATCCATGTATGCTGGTAGTAATTTAATCTGACTATCCATGAAGTTTCCACTTGTTTATATTACAACATGAAAATTTTCTCTTTTTTTGTTTGTTTGTTTTCCCTGACCCCAGAATGATGAAAACACAGGTCCTTGGGCTTTATCTGGTATGCATTGTAGCTGCTCAACCCCTTGAGACATAGCAATGTACCCACAATATATTTCTTCTGTCATTTTTTAAAATTTACTATAGCAATAGTTTTTTTTTTCATTTATTTTTATTATAGTGATTATTAAACACATTAAAATATTTTCTATGTATAGGTTCCCCATTTCTTAGTTATGTTTCAACACACTATGCCATCCACCAAATTATCAAGTGTTTTTCCCCCACTGTCCAGTGGACTCCTCCACAATTTGCCCCCAACTACCCCATTCCTTTTTGATAGCCTCAGTTCACTTGCAAATATTTCAGGCTTAGTTATTCTTAGTCTGTTCCTTTGTTTAATTTATTCACATTCCACCTATGAGTGAGGTCATCTGGTACCTGTCTTTTTGTTCTTGACTTGTTTCACTTAGCATAATCCCCTCTAGTTCCATCCATGTTTATTCAAAGGATGGTTTCATCACTTCTAAGGGTCACGAACTTTGAGTCTTTGTTTATCTTTTGGAAGAAGGTAGGTTTCCATATGTAGCAGAAGGTTGGGTTATGCTTTTTAATCCATCCAGCCACTCTGCGTCATTTGACTGGTAAGTTCAGTCTATTAATATTATTGATATATATAAATCTACTTAGTGTCATTTTGTCTTTTGTCTTTTGTATGTTGCTGCAGATGATGCCTTTGTTCTTTTTCTCTTCTTAGGTCAGATGAGTGCAGTTATGTTTTGATTGATTTTCCTTTTGTTTTCTTCTTCATTTTTACCTTGGGGATGAACTTTGAGGTTACCTTGAAGTTAGCATTCACAGTTCAATGTTTACTACCTATTTTTATTTGAAAGCATATTGATTTTCCACTCATTCTAACTCCACATTTTTATTCTTTTCTCTTCCTCCCCTCTATTAATATTTGCTATCATATTGTTTTTCTGTGTTGTTTCTTTATGCTTTATAGAGCATCCTTTAATATTTTTTCACAATGCTGGTTTGGTGATGATGAACTCATTTAACTTTTGCTTGTCAAAAAATGATTTTTATCATTCCTTCAGTGTTGAAAGATAATCCTGCTAGATATTGTATCCTAGGTTGAAGATCATTTTCTTTTAGCACTTTGAATATATTATGCTATTCCCTTTTGGCCTATAGAGTTTCATTAGAGAAGTCCGTTGATAATCTTATGGCAACTCCACTGTGTGTGACACATTTTTCTCTGGGTGCTTTTAATAGTTTTTCTTTATTTTGAATTTTGACATTTTGATGATGATGTGTCTAGGTGTATTTCTGTTTTTTTTTTTTTATTAGGAATAATTTGAACTTCATGGATCTGGAGGCATGCTTCCTTCTTCAGATTGGGGAAGTTCTCATCTATTATATCTACAAATATGGTTTCTACCCCCTTTTCTCTCTCTTCCTCTGAGACCCCTATGATGCGAATGTTGTTCCTTTCTATGTTATCCCAGAGGTCTCAAATGCTGTCTTTGATTCTTCATTTTTTGTTTTACTTTCTTTGTTGGTTTGCTCGATTGAGTTCCTCTGTCCTATCTTCCAGATAACTGATTTTATTGGAAGCTTCATCCATCCATCCTATTGTTGAGTTCCTATACTGAGTTTTCTAATTAGGCCATTTGGTCTCTTATCTGTTAGTTTGTTTGTTTGTTTTTGGTTGTTGATTTTTAATTCTTCTCTTTGCTTTCTGATGTTCTCGTTTACTGCCTCTATGATTTCTGGATTATCACGAATGTGTAATTACTGTTATTTACATACATCTGTTGTATTTAGATTTCTCCTGGGTTTTTTATTGGAGCTATCATTTCACTTGTATTTCTCTGTGTCTTTGTTCTGTTTGTCATTTTGTTTGTATTTCTGAGAATTTAGTTTCTCTGATGTTGCATAGGTTTGACTTGTCAGGGGTAACAATCAGGCTGCAGTTTTGCCTGTATCCACAAGATGGAGATAATGGGCTGTGTTGAGGTTTGGGACTACCTTCTCACTGTAAGCCAGGTGTAGGGTATCTGGTGGGTGGGATATCTGATGGGCCTGATATGCAAAGGTTGGGATTTTTGCTAGGTGGACCCTAGGCTCTAGCTTGAAATGGTCGTGGGAGCAGTTTGAGCTGGGAATTTTTTAATTTCCATTTATGGCTGTGCCCAGCACGATTACATCATGTGGGCTCCAGCTCAGCTCCTGGTGCAAGGGTTCTACTTTTACCCCCTTATTTGGCCCTCTTTGACTTTGGAATAGAACTGAGCATATGTATTACTTATGACACAGTCATTGCTCTCTTATGTAATACCCAAAAGAAATGGGTACACATTTGCACCAAAATACATACATAAAAATATTTTAGAAGCATCACATTCATTCAGATTTGAAACAAAGTAGCAACCGTATGTAAGAGGACAGAATATCAAATGACATACATGCATGAACTGCTTCTACAGGCAGAGACACAAGTCTCTTAAATTGCTGCATTAAAAATGTCATCAAAAGAATATAGATTGTTTGATTTCATTTTCATAAACTGTAAAAACAGGTTAAGCTAATCTCTGTTTTTAGATGTCAGGACAGCATTCACCATTAAAGTGGAATAATAAGATGGTAATTGGAAAGGATTGAAGTTAGGAAGTGGGGTTTTCAGGTGCTGGATGGATCTACTTCTTATTCAACCTGGTGGCTGCATGAGTTTGTTCACTTTCAAGTAACTTATGGGATGGAATTTCTGTTTTGTACATTTTTTATATGCTTTACTTAAAAATATTCAAAGTAAATAAAAATCTAAACTTAATAAAATGAACAAACACTATATTTGAATAAGACATTTATAAATAGTAAATATTAAAGAAGTAAAGTATTTGACCACATAAACATTAAATTTTATAAAATGAAGACACCAATGCTAAAATAAAAATAGATGACAGACATAGACATAGATGACAAGTGACAAATATCCTCATAATGTACATAAATTAATGTATTCACCTGTTAAATATGATAGAAGCTTTTCACAATTAGGAAGATTTTTATAAAATGTCATAATTTTAATAATTCAGAGATTTGTCAATGCTGTATATTTCATCTTATTTTGAAGGTATGAGAAAATATTCAGAACTTTTTAAGGATTTTTTGGTGTTACAGAGGCAGTCAGAGAAAAAGATGGGTTTTAAATCCCTATCTTCAAATTATACAGTCTTTCATACCAGCAGTTCTTGAATTGTAAGGTAGTTAAGTGATTTGGAAATTTGCTAAAGTTCAGGTTCTGTTTTACCTGGCCTGGGGTGGGGTCTGAGATGCTGCATTTCTTATAAACTTCCAAATGTTTTTCCTGTTACTACCCCCACTAAACACACTTGTAGTAGTGATACTGTTCAGTACTGGATTTTTAGGGTTTGTAAATGTAAAGATGCAAGTGCAGATTTTAAGAAGTTAAGGGGAGCATTTAAGTCTAGAGTACTAAGCAAACCAGGAAGGAAATACAACAGTGGTTGTGTCTGGGTCACTGAACACACAAGTATCATAAAGACTATGATATTGCGAAGAAAGAAAAATACAGAACAGCATAGCAGGGCTTTTAAGATACAACTCTGAAAATATGCTCATGTGTTTGATAAGTAGAGAAGTAGTACACAAAGATACCATAAAAACCTACCTCACAAACTAATTAAACAAAGAAACCCAACAGAAATCTTTGATACCTACGTTTAATCAGAATCACTGCCTACAGTTGTGCAGTGAGTACACTGTACAATGACTTCCAGTTCCATTACCAAATCAAGGGTTCTGGATAGAGTTCTTTTAACCAAAGACATGTGCTCTTAGTGCTATATCTATATGGAGCACTACTGTTTATTGGCATAGTGTGTGTGAGTTACATCATTGACCTAATCAAGACTAATAAAATGTTGAGTGGCATACATAAGTGGAAAAAGCAGACAATTCCCCAATTAGAGGCAACTCTTTAAAATGACAACAGTATTAAAGTAAAAATATGCCCAAAAAGACTATATGAGCATTTCCCATATTTCACATTCAAATTTAAATTAGTTTGTCAGATACTTTACTAAGGTATTATTCAGTAGATAAGGAAAGAGTTGGGAAACAGTAAAAGAAGCTAAATGTAAATTTGCAAAAGAAAAAACCTGCCTAACAAAGGAATTCCTAAAACTTAAGATAAGCTTTTATATTTAGTTCTGTTCCATAATTTAGGCACAAACTAGCAATAAAGAACTCCAAGGTGGTGAATGTTAGAGCTTGAAGCTTATGATTATTTTATCAAATTCTTTCTATTCCAAATTATACTATAGAAAAATAAATGTTCTTATGTCTGAATCTACTACTGCAAAGAAACAAGGCTGAGGAGACAAAAAGAGGGAGTTCTGGCATTTTTTTGACCTCAGAAATGTGTGCAGCAGTTGATAGACAAGATATTTTGGAACTGGTCATTAGGAGACACTTTACTCATTTTAAACTAAGAGACTCTTCACCTATGGAAATGAGTAAATTCCCTGAAACTAAGGTAATTTGAGTCTGAAAAATGAAAAAGGTAGTATGTTCATGAGATATGATAGCTATTTATTAGGGTAACTTATATACAGGTGTACTTGATGTCAATGCTGGTGGGTGGTGTTTTGGCAGAGGCAAGATCCATACACTGTCAAAAATAAAAATCTTAATATCCCTCCCTGTAATGTGTTTATCTTATCATCTAAGAGATTTGTATAAGAGCACTGAAGCCAATATCCTGGCAATATGTCATATATGTCTTTGTTCTCTTAAAGATTTATAGGTTTGCTTATATCTTAGGAGTATAGGGATAAGTAGGCTATAGCTTCCAGGAAGTGATTCCATTTATATGCCTGGAAAGTGGAAATCAGCTGTCATGAATTTAAGATGACATCATCCAAGATAGAGTTATTTTGGCTTAGTCAGGACCAAAGTGTGATTAGCTTCAAACTATACTCAATCTCAGTTGTAGAATTGAGCACTGAATTATGTTACTCATCTGAAAAGTGGGACTATAATATCTCATTAACTGTCCCTTAAAGTTTGTAGAATAGATAAATATAAAATGGAAATTAAAACATTCTTTGTTTCAGATGGCAATAAACCTTAAGTCCTTAGCATGCATATTACATGTTTAATAATTCTCAAAATTTAAAATCGTACTGAAAAAAATTTAAAATTTTCTAATAATGTGCATTGTTATGTTGTAATATTTAAATTTACTAATAAAAATGAAGCATTACTAAATATTTGCAATAACATTTGCGTTTTCAAAAGGAATACTGAATCTTATTTTTAAAATGTCCGAAAATGAAATCATCATGGTATTAAGATATTTGAGAAAATCAATTTGTAAAGAAGTTATACATGTGTTACTAACATAATTTATTTCCATGTATTCCTCCAGCATTCTATCTCTAAATATAAGTAATACATGTTGGAGAAAATCCTTCAAATATTTTTGACACATTTTGCTTTCCTCATAAAATATTTTCATCAGAAGATGGCAGTAATATCTTATAATCTAAAATGTTTACATGTCTCCAACAGTGTAATCAAATTGTTTGGAATATTTGCAAAAATCTTCTTTATTCTTACTTAAACTGCTAATCTGTTGAAATGCTGTTTGATATGAATAATGCAACAACACAATGATTTTTGAAGGCAGTAGGATGAGAGACACTTTATAATTTGACGAACTTCTCAGAAAAAAATAGCTTATTTAATCCTTTAAATTAGTGGAAATAGATGTATAACATTTTAAAGCTGTTTTTTTCTTAGAGAAGCACTTTGAAAAATTAGTATAAGATCTTTTAATTATAAATTCATTGGAAAATATACAGAAATATTTATACATTAAATTAGACTCATAACAACTCAATTGGTTTCTCTGAAAAACAAGTAGCAATATGTATCTTACATTCTGAATAAAAAGTGGGCGAATTACTTTCTATGGTGAATACATCCACTTTTAACTTTTTAAATTATATAGTTGTTGCTTCAGTCAATCTGTTCTAATAGTCTCTTTTCTAATGAGAGTTAGCATACTGTCAATCAGCAACATTTAAGAATAACGAAATGTTTTCCTTGATCAAGTTATTGTACTAATGGAAGTATATGATGAAGAAGAATAACATAATGAAAATTCCTGCAGCACAAATTATAAAATTTGAACTTCATCCTCATAATCTAATAATCTAGAGCCAGTGTTTAATATGTGTGTATGTTATAAATATACATTAAATAAATATATATATACACATACACATAGGTTTCATATATAACCTATCTATCATCTATACATCTTTTTGTAATGTTTATGTATTAATTATAAATATTGATTTTAATTACTTATTTGTATATCATTTATTAGTTCTTCTCTCATGTTTATCTGCTAATATGGGAGTTGGATTCTTCAAACTGTGTTTGTAGACTTCTTGGTTAGCGAGCTTCCTCTTAGAAAGTGACCATGGAGTCACTAGCAAATGACTGGTTATTGGAAAGGGAAAAACTGGGCTAGTTCTTTGTTCTTAGATGACAGCTTCTTACTTCACTTCCACAGCATCTACTCAGCTAGTTATGCCTCTGTAGTCATCCATCTCTGTGGATGGAGAAGAGGCCACGTACAATCCTTTTTGAAGGGTCTGATAAAAGAACTTCTTTGTTACTGCTCCTGAGATCCAAACACTAAATACACATGCCTCACACAAAAGTGTAAGAAGCTTGTTCCTTTCTTCTTCTCCAGCTCTGGTGATTTATTTCCTGCTGTTATTAAACCAGAAATGCTTCTACTTACTGTATAGGCTCTTATAGCTTCTAATTGTTGTATAATCAATGCTCTATTAAATTTCCTCTTTGAAATATCTATCACGGTTTCTGTTTCACTGAACTTATCCATATTATTTGATAGGATGATATAATTAAAATCCAGCAAGATAGTAAGAAAGGATGGTGTCTTGTGCTTATTTTCATGTTTCGTTGCTACTTGATTCACATTCACTATCTTTGAAACCATCCAGTTTATTTTTTTGTCACAAGGAAACTTCTGTCAGAGAAATACTACAAAGAATATGCCATATAATCATTTTTTACTTGTATGATAAGTTCACAATACATACTCTAAACTTTATAATACTGTATGAGGAATGCTCTCTGTGATGTTGAAAAGCTGTTTTTTAAGAGAGGCGGTTGTTTTTTACAGTCCATGAAGGTGAATGGATGTGTATGTATAATCAGGAATTGACATATCTCGAAAGTTAAATAGGCTTTGTTCAGTTTCTTTTTGCAAGGAGGTTTAGAGTTCAGGCATTATAAATTTTTTTTTTCTGAAATAAACAGGGCCTGCTTTAGAATCTAGTTATTCAAGCAAGAACTCTATGAGAAATGACAAAATATAGACTGCACTACACGTAAGTATGTTACAAATATGGTCTCAGATTATTTTATAAAATGTTTCAATAGCTAAGATGTCAACAGACTAGGATTTACAGGGTAGAATGTTTTGTAACAATAAGACAAATAATCTACATTAGAGAAACATTTCAGACAGTATATAAAGCATCAAAAATAAGAGAAATACTGAAAAACAGGACTGTATTCTACTTAGAAGCAAATGAAAAGAGCAAAGTTGAATCTAGGAATGGGGAAAGCTAAACAGTTTACAAGGCAGTTTATAAAGCTTTTTACCAAATAATTGGAGCAAAAGTTACAGAAGATTTTGGACTCTCAGCACATGTCAGAATCAATATCTCAGAGGTGTACTCTGATTTAGGTATGATAAGAAGATGAACCATAGAGTGTGGCTTCATGCTGACCATAGACTTAGATTTAGTCAAAGAGCTGAAGATATGACCTGCAGGGAAGGAGCAGTTTGAGGCAGGTTTAAGAAACAAAGGAGAGATTAGGAAGTAGATGGAGGGAGGGCAAATTTCTATTGCAACAAGTCAAACTAAACTGTTTAAATATTCCTGGAATATTTTAGTATATAGAAGTCCAAGAGCAATCATCAATATTCTCTTATCCTTGTACATGTTTGTTTGATTTTATTATTGCACCTTAGTCTGTGGTTTACTCTTACCAAAATTTGTTTATAAGTCATAAACATGAAACTTAGAATTTCCTTTCTTTTTCCTTTCTAGTTTGTTTATGATTTTTTTTAAATAAACAAAATACTGAATAATATTTTGGTCATATGATAGGGGAAGAATTCAAATGATTGTAGAATATTATCAAAATGATAGCATTATACTAGTTTTATGCTTTTTAAAATGTCATGCCATGGCAAATGAATTTTGCTGTAACAAATTGAATGCATTTGATTCATTTTATGCATATTCAAGTTAATTATCTTTAAACTAAATAGGTTACTCTTATTATATTAAAAAGCAATGTTCTCTTACATTAATAAGAAGAACACATTTAAAAAGAAAAGATTTCATTGTTATTTGGAGTTCAAAAATTTTACTTAAAATGATTTTAGTGTTATTTTAAGTGTGGTCGCACTAATATTAATCTAATTCCCACATGTTGAGGGTATTGTTCAAAAATTATAGCTAAATCTTCATCTGACACACACAGAAAACAAATAATTAGCACGATGGCAACACACATGATTAATTTTTGAAATTGTTTCTGTTCTTACATTTTTCAAAGTGTTAATGTTCTATTGATTAGTAAACCTCATTTTAAAAGTCACATCTGTTACAGAAAAATAAACACGTTACAGTAATGCCTTTTTTTTTTTTTTTTTTGCTGTCCACTTTGCAGCTTTACTGGCTCTGTAACGCCAAAACTATTTCTTAAAATATCTTCAGTTCTAACAATTGGCCCCCTGAACATCACTTTTCTGCTCATAAGTATATCCCTACATTTATATCATGCATCTCTGTGCACACATTGAGAACAGATGACAAGGAAGCATGTTGCATTACTTAACAAAGTGGCACCAGAGATAAAAGTGGTTTGCATCTTTTTGAAAATAAAGTTTATTTGTATCTCATATTGTTATGGCAGAGCCTCTAGAGGCAAGAAGACTGATAACCTGGCACTCAAAGGTAGAGAAAAAGGCACTTTATTGCAAGCACCAGCCCTGGCTCAAGAGTATTAGTACGCAAAGCTGAGCAATGTGAGATCTAGGGGAGCCTCTTTTATGCTCTAAGATAATGATTCATCTCCTTGGCTCCATGTGGTTTCTATTGGCAACTGCAGAGTACGGAGGTGAAGCTTCTTTGGTCAGGGTAACAGAACGTAGCTGCTGTCCCCATAGAACAGGATGTAGCTACTGCCTTCGTAATAAGATAATATTCCTGGCAGTCTAACTTTTGCATTAAGATCAGGGAAAAGGTCTTCTACCACATTCCCCCCTCTTGATCCTCAAACTGATTTACAGCCTTGGGGATTATATAGGGATTATACAGGAGACTCTAAACTGGAAGTGGAAACAGGGGTGATGAGTCTTTCTAATTTCTGCTGAACAGGGATGTAACGGGTTCAACAGCTTGAGTCTTCTTCACACAAGGGATTGTAATGGCAGTTTGGTTACCTGGTCTGGAGTAACAGCTGAAGCTTTAAGATTTCTAGTCAGGAGCAGATAAAATGGGTGAGTAGATTCAGGATGCAATGACAAAACAAGGTTACAAGTAACAACATAAGGAGGGGCCCCGATAGGGGTAAAAATCACAATAACCAGTTGATGTTTCTGAACCAGGAGTTCCTGAGATCAGAGCAATCTGTGAGATTCTGGTTCTAACTCTTGTTAAAACATTGCAGTTTTCTAATGGATCACATTCATAGGCCTGGTATCCCAGGCTGCCAGTCGAGGGACCAGGGATAAAGGGGAGAGCTATAAGCAATAATGTTGGGGTGTCAGAGAAATATTTTGGCAGTAATGCAGCGTGGTGACAGAAAGTGGTCTGCTGTACCAGCGACCTACATTGGGAGAGAAGCAACAGGCCCATGCAAGGGGCCCATAGTGCTGGAGAACAAGAGCAAAAGCGAGAAGTGGGACTCAGAACAAAATGCGAAGGATAAAGGTGTCAGGCTTGGTGTCTGCTGGTGAGTTGGGTGGGTCAGTGGTCTCCACAAGTCTCTTCCACAAAGCATGTCAGCCCGAGATGTTGTTGGAGACAGTTGTTGGGTGATCCAGCTTGGATAGTGTTCAGAGGGGTACTCCTTCCACTCAAGTGGTCTGTCGCTCAGCTGGTGGGCTGCTTTCACCTGAGAATGGTGGATCCAGGTGTTCAGACCTGCAACCATAAGAGCTGTAGGGGTCATTAGTATGACCAGATAAAGCCCCTTCTAAGTCAGCTTCAGGGACTCCTTTTTCCATTCCTTTACCCACACTTGGTCTCCTGGCTTGTATGGGTGTACAGTTATTTTTAAGGAGACAGGTAGTCTGTCCGTTACCCATCTTTTTACTTTAAGGATTATTTTTTCTAGTCCCTATAACTGTTTCTGAATTTTTAAGGTTCTGGTTCATTGTTCTCTCTTTTCTGAATTCTGGGGCTGATAGGCTGTGTATAAGTTCCATTGGATACCTAAGGCGTTAGCTACCTGTTGCACTACTTCTGCTGCAAAGACTGGGCCATTGTCTTATCCTAGAGTCAATGGCATCCTGTTCTGTGGGATAATGTCTTTAGTAGTTCCTAGGCTACCTCTCTGGCCTTTTCTGTATTCCCTCATCTGGAGACATACTTCCTCCTCATTCCCCCCTCTTGATCCTCAAACTGAACGACAGTCAAGTTTGATGGGTCCTAGAATGGGAAAGGCATTCATCATTTTGACTACCTCCTGCTAGACAGGACCGTAGTGGGGATTAAGGCATCTCGGACCCCTTTTTTGAGCTTGACGCTTAGTGGATGTTCAGGATTCAGTTGAGCTTCCCATTCATGCTGAACTTCTTCCGCGGGGTGGACAGTCTTCACTGGGAAATGATGGATCCTGGCATCCAGTCCCGTAACTTTAAGGGCTGTGGTAGTGGTTAGCATGACAAGATAAAGTCCCTTCCAGGTAGGTTGATGGGGCTCTTTTTTACAGTCTTTTACCCATACATAATCTCCTGGTTTGAATGGGTGTATTGGGGTCCCAACAGAGATTAGGATCTGATGCACTACCTATTTATGGATTTTCTAAATTGTTTTTCCAAGGTCTAGTAGTTGTTTCTGGATTTCTAAGTTTTCTAGTTCCTTTAGGTTTCCCTTAGGTCTACTTAAAGGGGCAGGGCCTGCTATATAGAATCTCAAAAGGGAAAAATATTATTCTGGCGCTTGGGTCAAGCATACCCGTAAGAGGGCTACAGGCAGTATGTCTGTTCAGGATAGACTAGTTTCCTGACATAACAGCCATAGCCTGCTTGAGGGTCCGGTTCATGCATGCCATCTTTCTTGAACTATAGGGTCAATAGAATGTGTGTAAGTTCCATTAGATACCTAGGATTGTAGCTACCTGTTGCACTACCTCTGCTATGAAAGCTGGGCCATTTTCTGATCCAATAGTCAACAGCATTCTGTATCATGGGATAATGTCTTTCAGTAGTATCTTCGTTACCTCTCTGGCCTTTTCTACACAAGTGGGGTATGCTTCAACCCAGCCTGAGAAGGTGCAAAAACTAAGAGATATTTATTCCCTCTGCTTAGTCTTATCTCAGTGATGTCTACCTCTAAATCTTCAAAGGGAATCTGGCTACAGTGCTGAATTTCTGCTGACCCAACAGGACCCTGTCTAGTGTTGTTCTGTGCACAAAGGAGGCAGTGCTGTGTACCCAAGGCAAAGAGGGATGGTAGTAGAGCGATCAGGTAGTACTGGCTCAACAAGTTTTCTAGAGCAGTTTTTCCTCAGTGGATAAGTTCATGCTGCTGAAGGACCACCCGGTGTGCTAGTTGCTCTGGCACATGATCCTGTGGTCTGGGAGCACCCACCATCCTTCCTTTGTTACATTTCCCTTCCTGTTGTGTTCACTCCTTCTCCTGGGCCGTGTTTGTTGGGGGTGTAGGTGGTTCTGGGACTAGCATGATCCTTGACGGTACTGTCTGTTCTTTGACTGCTTCTCCAGCCGCTGTGTCTACTGAGTGGTTTCCTTCTAATATGAGTTCTTTCCTTTCTGGTGACCCTTGCAGTGAATACTACTTTCTTGGGTTTCCAAACTACCTCTAGTAACTTTAGGATTTTCTTCCTGGTGTTTGATTTCTTTTCCACCTGCTGTTAAAAGTCCTCTTTCCTTATATATAGTCCCATGTACATGCAGAGCAGCAAAGGCATAGTGCTAGTCAGTGTGGACGTTGATGCATTTATCCTTGCTGAGTTCTAATGCCCTGACTAAGGCCAATAGTTCTGCTCTCTGGACTGACCATCCCTCAGGCAAGTGTTTTGCCTCTATAATCTCATAGTCCAATGCAACTGCATAGCCAAAGTGTCTCTTGCCCTCATCTATGAAACTACCATCTGTATAAAGAAACGAGGTTAGGGTTTTTGTAGGGGCTTGTCTTTCAAGTCTCATCAGCTACAATAGACTTCATCAAGAACCTCTAGGCAGTCATGCTCTGGGGCCCCCGCAGCAACAGACAAGAATGTGGCAGGTTTTAAGATGTTTCCTGCTTCCAGTCACACTCGTGGGTTTTTGCACAGGAGCCCTTGGTACTGGGTCATCTGGGCATGAGTTAGCCAGTGCTGTCCCTTGACATCCATGAGTGTGATGACAGAATGGGGCACCTTAACATGTAGGTTTTTTCCCAATGTAAGCTTGTCTGCCTCTTTAACTAGCAGCATAGTGGCTGCAAGAGCTCTAAGGTAAGGTGGCCAGCCTGCTGCAACTGGGTCAATATGCTTTGATGGGTAAGCTACTGGTCTCCGGCAAGGCCCACATTCTTGAGTCAGTTTTCCTAGAGTTACTCTGTTGTTCTCATGTACAAACAGGTTAAAGTCCCATGTCAAATCTGGGGGTCTAAAGACCAGTGCCTCAGTGAGTTTTGTCCTAAGGCTGCTGCTAGGAGGTTTACTTTCTTTCCCAGCTGCTTGTTAGCCTCCTTCCTCAGTGCTTGGTCCTGATTAATGAAGAACATTTTTACTCTCTCCAGAAGGTAGGTGGCATTCTTGCCTGCAAAGCCCTCCAGTTTCTGAAGTTTCCTTCTTACATCAGGCTGAGTGGCTGACAAAGGCAGCATTAACCATTTTTTTATTTTCTGGGGCCTTGGGATCAAAGGAAGTATAGATTCTAAAAGCCTCACAAAGTCTTTCATAAAAGTCACTGAAATTTCCTCTGGTTTCTGAAGGACCTCTGAGGTCTTAGCCATGTTAGTGGGATTCTTAGCTCCTGCCCAGGCTCCCTGGATGAAGGCCTGGTGATATCTCTACAATTGATTTCCCCCTTCCTCAGTGTTAGGATTCCACAGGGCAGGGGTGTCATGTGGAAGGGCTTCTTTTACCCAATTTTCTGTATTTACGATGCCCATTGGGGCTTGACTCTGAAGCCACTTCCTAGCCTCTTATAATTCTCATTCACTCCTCAGTATTGAACAGAGTGAGAAGGAGATGGCAGTAGTCAACCCATATTGGCCTCTGGGTCTGAAAGATCAATTTCCGGAGATGATTATGGCCTGGGGCTTTCAGAGTAAGCTGGGGTATGGTGCTTCCAGTTCAGGAGATCAGTCATAGTGAAAGACTGATAATAAAAGACTGATCCCTGCTGTTGCAGGATCCCTTCTGGGGCCAGACTTTGAGGACACCTGACCTCACAGAGGGGCATCTGCATGGCTGCTGGTGGCTTGGGTCCTCGATCAGTTAATTTCAGCCATCTGCCAACCAACTCTGGAGAATCCAACTGAGGCCCTGGGCTTTGAGGTGGTAAGACTGAGGGCAGTGACATGTCTAGGTCCAGTAGAACATTGGGAGCAGCTTGAGGAGCATATAGACGTGGCAAGTTTTGTGGAGGAAACTCCTCTGGATTTCCCTGGAAGACTGGTGGCCTTTGTTTTTTCTGAGGTGTCTGTTTCCTTTCCTGGCTAAGTAAAATCTTACACTGTCCTTAACCACAAATGCAGAGCTGGACCCATGGAGGCTTAACTTGGACACTTTCTAACCATTGGGCTGTATATGAAAAATTATTTGGGTAGCCGGGGTCTCCTGTCATGACTTTGCATACGGCCCTCACTGTGGGGAGATCTAAAGTCCTCTCTGATGGCCATCCTACCCCAAAGGTTGGCAACTCTAATTCACATAATTGGCATAATTTCCAAGGGGCCAATTTGATATCATAATCACTTGTAAATCCCTTCTTAATTTTTTTTAACATATATTCTAAAACAGTGCATTTAGAAGGACTATTTTCCATAATTGTGGACAATAGGTCCCTCCCAATGAATGGAGAGGCAAGACTGATACAGAGAAACTTTCATTTTATCCTTCTGGATGTTCCCTCTCAGAGATTTAGATGCCTCTTAGCTTTTGAAGATGCATCAGTATAAATTCCTGACCCAGATCGACACTGCAGGGAGGAACTGAATTTCCTCAGTTCCCCAAGTGTTGACAGCACCTTAAGCCACATGAGGTCACCAGGGAACCACAGATTGGGACTCAGGCCCCTTAGCTTTTGCCATGGAGCAGAACATTCATTCTCACATTCATACACCAGTCAGTCCAAATTTGACTTCTACCCAGGAAATTCCCTATTCTCAGAGGCAACAAAGTGATGGGATGTCAAGTCCTTCTTCCACAGCGATTGGTGGGCCTGAACTCAGACTGGGTACCTGGGGACACTTACCAATCAGACATCTTGTCCTGAAAGACTCTTCTCTCCTTTAATGAGACGACTGGGGCACAAAAGGGAATCCAATTCTGTCGGACATGATACGGACTGAGAATCAGAAATTATCTGGTGATACCATCCCTCCCTGCCTCCGATCTGGGTGGGAGGACTCACCATTGGTCCCGGTCAGTGGTGGTAACAAAAGGCCAGTATGGCTGATGGTCTTCCCAACCAGTGCACCAAATGTTATGGCAGAACTTCCAGACAGCAAGAAGACTGACAACGGGGTACTCAAAGAGAAAAAGGCAATTTATTGCAAGCAATGGCACTGGCTCAGGGGTACGATACCCAAAACTCAATAATAGGGGATCTAGGGGAGCTCCTTTTATACTCTGAGGTAAAGATTCACGTCCTTGGCTACATGTGGTTTCTACTGGCAACTCTTACCAGTGTGCACCTGCAGAGTATTGAAGTCCTTGTTCACCTTACAAGACATAACTTCAGTCTCCGTAGAACATGACATAGCTATTGCCTCTGTAGTATAATAACAGTATGTAGCTGCAGTCTCCATAAAACGGCACTTAGCTACTGCAGTCATAGCATGATAAAATTCCTGGCAGACTAACTTTTGAATTGGGGTCAGGAAAAAGGTCTTCTACCACAATATGACATACTGGGATCATAATCTTTGTTTAATTCTTTTAACAAGCATTCTTGTGTTTGGAAACATGTATGTATACTTTTTTCAAAAGCTTTAATATTATTAATAAATTTAAACATTTTACTCTCTTGTTTTAAAAATGATCACTTTTAATTTGGGTTTCAGTAATTCTATTTAAACAATTCTGCTTTTGCAATCATCCTTGCTCCTGAATGGAGAGTCCAATATGCAGTGCTACACTTGTAGCTGAGTTTCTTCTATTGGTTGTTCACTTACCACCCTCTCCCACATAACATCATTACTGTCTCTCTCACCTGCTTTACTTTCTCCCCACAAATTATTCATATATATCATATGAACTGTATCTGTCCAGTTGTGTGTGTGAGCATGTGTGTGATTTTCCTGTCTATCCTCTAGCATATACACTTCATACCTGGGGGTTTTGTCAGTTGAATTCACTTCTACATCTTCACTATCTACACTACTTGCATAGATATTTGTCGAAATTATGAATGAATACTCAGGCATGCCCTTGTTGAGTAGTGCTGTAGTCAGCCACATTGGTCAGTACACTGCACATAGATCCCAAGGGCCTGGTTTTTCATCCAAGGGTGGGAGTTGGGGTTAGGGGTGGACCAAGATGAACAGATAAAATAAAAAATAAAGTCCTTTTCCCTCCTAGCTCTGCCTGCCTGCTTGCCTCTACTCACCTTCATTCCTGCCTGCACACCTTTCCAGAAATAAATAAGCAAACAAAACAAATGATATATAAGCACTCCCATCCTCTGTTCAAGAACATGGAGAGGTACTTTGTGGAGTTGTCAATACTGATAAGGTGTCTTTGATTTCTCTAAACTTTTTCTTTTAGAATTCTCAAGCTTAAACAGAGCAACTAATTTTGCCTGGAACTCAACTTCATGCATGGGTGGACAGGGCTGTCAAGTGGCAAAGCTAATCCACAGATATTCCCTAGAGAAGAAATGTTGCAGGTTCCTGTCCCACATTTTTAACCTGCCTGCTATAATAATCAATTAGTCTGATTCCTCATTTATAGCCACTTCAGGTCCCTGAAGAAAGATGAACTCTCATCTCTGTCTTCCGAGAATGTGGTTTCTGTTTGTTGTTGTTACTGAAAATTCACTATCATTTCAACTTTGCTGTTTACATTTTCCTTGTTCGTTTATTTAATTGTAGTCCTTCTCTTTATGGATCTTGAAATGATAAATAAAACTAATCCATATGCTGATTCAGTGTGACCTGGAAGCTCCTTACTTGTATATGGGTTAGCTGGTTAGATTTTAATAATTCAAAGTAACATAATGAAGAAAATTGTATACATATGCCTAAAGCATTACTTCTTTAGTAAACTAACACAACATGAGAAAGGATAGATGACTCTAATTAAATTATTCAATTAAGAACATATAGAGCAATATGTTCTTTTTAATAAATTTGTTGGCTAAAGAATTTTACTAGCAGCAAAAATAGTACAAAACACAGAAATTATTAGTAAAATAACGTAACAAGACAAACTCTATCAGATTGACAAATGGAGAACAAGGCATTTCAACTCTGGTAAGACTTGCAGTTTTAAGAATTTTCATATTAAGATTGAATAGCATGATCTGGGAATAGTTTCAGAAAGATGCTACTTCACAAGTACAGGTCTGTTTTTGAAGATATGAGATATTTTTTGAAACAGTCAGTTACAAAATGTTAAGGTTCAGTAAGAAAAACAGTTTAGAGAAAGAAAGAGAGGGACTATATATGAACTACAAAGAAGCTTGGTGTTAACCTGGTGGAATAATGCTTCACCAGGTAAATCACCTAGGAAGGACACAGGACATGTACCTCTAGATTCAAGTCCAGAGCCCAGGGGGAACAACCAGTGTGAACAACTAAATGAAAAATAAAGTACTTCTTCATCCTCTTCAAGCCTGCTCTCCTACTACTGCCTGCACCTTTCTATTTACCTACCATTTATCTCTCTCTCTATCAAGATATAGCTATATAGATAGAAAACTCACATTATCTTTCTTCATATGTCTAATTTAACAACAAGAAAATAAGATATTTTAATTTCCTTCACACACTACTCAAAGAAAAAGCATAAGGAAAATTATTATTCAAATTATAAAAAATTCATTACTGCTGACATGTCTTTTTAAAAAATAGCTTATAAAATAATAGTTTCTTTTAAGCATATCTGATTCTTTTCTTTTGCTATCCCAATAAAGAAGTTGAAATGTGATACTATCTTCTATTGACAGTTGTCTTACTCTCTCATATTTAATATCTTATTTATTTTGAAAAAAAATTAAATCTGTCATCCAAAAAAAGGCAAGGATTGTCAGAAGATTGATTTCAAGTGCATTTCTGAACTTCTTGATTTTGAGAAAATGTTTGAATCATCCCTAATAGTGATAAAAAAGACATTTTTATTGCACTTGTAACATACTAAAGATAATAATTTCTCTTTCTTAGTGAAATAACTTAGCATTTATCATACACATTTCAAAGATGAGGAAAAATTTAGTGAAGTTAAATATTTTTTCATATATCAAACATCTTATAAGTGGAAGATCTGGAATTTGAACACTGCTGAGTTTGAGTCCAAAATAATTTCTCTATTATCACTGTATCTTCAACTTCTTGATAGAAAAATAAAGCTTCGCTGTTTCAAAATATGATATAATATGCTATTGCTCAACATAATAGAGAACCACTGAGAAAAAAGTATGATAAAGTTAATATACACAATTGTATCTTGAGACTATATTAACCATCTTTTCTAAGTTGTTAAACAATACTTTTAAATGCTCTTTTAAATGCTGTCATTGTTGCTTATTGTTACTAGCTATGATGTTCCACATATTTTATGGCGAATCATAAAAATTTTTCTTATTGTTTTATCCAATCAACATTGTTGATTATTTCTTCAAAACTCTAACAAAAATTCCTTTCATTAAAATCGAGAAACGTGTATTTCAAATTCAGATCACTCCAAGGTAAGAAGTATCGTATGCTAGTCAGTTAACAATATGTTCATCATTAAACGGTATTTGTGACTTATTTGACTGGAGCTCAAAATTTTAGTTGTAGAAAAATTTGGCTAATTATAAAGTTAGAAACTTTAATTTCTATTAAAAATCATAACTTTCTTCTTTTTATCAGTGTTCATATTGACAGACATCTATAATGCAATTGCCTTGATCTCTGATTTCCTTTCCCTTCACTCCTTCTTCCTTGAATCATTAGTTGTTCATTTTGTTCTTAATGCTAAGTGTATAAACTATGACATACTCATTCAAAGTAAGCGCTATATTGTATTAGGGAGAAATTCAGACTTCAGATGAGAAGGATGGGCTTTAAAATCAGGCACTGCCATATATTAACGGGGCGTCAAAACTTGTAATTAAAAAATCTATGTCACAGGATTGCTATGAGGATTAAAAGAGATAAAAATGAGGAACCCCAGCATATAAAAGACATTAAACAAATAATAGTTTATTTGTTTCCTTAATTAAGTGGGATTAATTAGCAAGTAGTCATTACAAAAGGATTATTTATCAAACAAAATAAAAACAACAAAGGGGAAAAGATTTTCCTTTGACTCTTAAGCTGTGCTGCAGCATGTAGAATTCTTCATTTGATGGAAATTATATTCATATCAAAGCGTGTGGATTGATGACGACTCAAAATCAGATTCACTGTAATTTGGAAATAACCATAGAGAATAATAAAAAATAATTGCTATCAAACTTATGTTCTGACTTGACTTTCTCAATTTTCTAGTCACATCTGACTTCTGCCCACAGCACATTACAGAAACCTGCAAGTTCATGACAAAAATACAAAACTTTGGGCCTTCTACGCAGGACCTTGTCAATGCTGTGTTTGTAGAAAGGAACTTTGAGGAATGACAAATTTTTCCTCCTGGAACAAAGAATAGGTTTGCATATTGTTGGTTTATGAGGGAAGGCTCCACAAACTTCTTGTCCCTCAACTTCAATGCAAAACCTCAACAGGCGCAGCTTCCTTCTGGATCTGTTGGCATCGTCATGATGGGATTTGGAAGCAAAGGGAACTGATACACATATTCATGCCAAAAGCTTAATATTGTGCCTTATGGTATGCTAGAACTTTCTCTTCGGCTCTTTACGATGGACTGACTTCTATAGTCCCATGTCTAGCATCGAGATGTCACATATCTTTTGCTATACATAATCTTACAAACTTGATGGTTTTTGATACTACTCTAAATGAATTTTCAAAATTTTGACAGCCCATATAATATTGTTGATTTCTATATATTAAGGTGGTATCTTACACGCTTACTAAGTCTTCCTATTAGTTCAAATATGTTTCTTAAATCCCTTAGGATATTCTGTGTAAATGACAGTGCAATCTTCAAACAGAATCAGTTTTACTTATTTGGAACTTTTTCCTCCTTACTTTATTTCAGTGTCTAAAACCACTATTAAAATGTTGAATATGATAGTCGGAGTGAATATCCTTGAATTTTTATTTAAATATCAAATAAAGCTAATGAATATTTAACTATTAAGTATGATGCTAGTTGAAGGATTTTAAGAAGTATACCTTATCATTAAAGAAATTCTCTTCTATTTCCAGACTGCTGCAAATATTTACATAAATCGTTCACTTTTGTCATATGATTTTCTGTCTATAGAATATTTTCTCTTTTAACATGTTCTATGTATTTATTTAATTTTTAATGTTGAATTAACTTTGTATCCCTTGTATAATCTTGAAATAGTTGAGATAGATTATCTTTTGTGTAACTTGCTAGCCTCACTTAATATTTTGTTGAGTTTTTTTGTGTTAGTGATTAAGAGGGATGTTTATCTGAATTTACTTTCATTAATTGTAATATAATCTAAAATTTGGTTATTAAGTTAATGCTGAGCCCTACTCTTCTATTTACTTTTTATTTTTGATTAGGTAATATTGGTTTGCAATATTGCAAAATTTTTAGGAGTATAGATTTCTTCAAACCATAACAAATGTATATACCACAACTTACCCAGAACTAAATTTATAGTTACCATCCAGCATCACTTACTCTATCCACCTCAAATGCCATTTCTCTATAATAACATTTGCTAAAAGCATAAATTTCATGTTAAATGCCCTTACCATTATTTAGAAAAATAAAACTTGCATGTATTTGACAATATTTCTTCTTCCTCCTAAAGTATATGATGGAGTTTGGCTATAAACCCATATGGAACTGTAGGTTCTTATAATATATGTATATATACATATAAATATATATAACAAATATAGCATGATGTGGTACATTTTTGGTGTGTTATACAAAATATAATATATAGTATATATAATACATGTATATTCATATGTAAATCAATTATTTACATGTTATTTATTAGTCTATAGGATTTCATTTTATAAATATTAACATAATTATTAATATTTTTATTTGTCCTATATTTCTTTTTCTTTGTTAGCATAAGTAGGAATCTAGCAATTTCTTAATTTGCTTTTTGTTTATTTTTTATTATCTTAGTTAATCTATCTTCAACCTGCCTCTTTCTCCATATTTATTTAAGGTAGAATTTAGGTCACTATTTTTAAATATTGTTTTATATTCAACACATAGTTAAAGTATATACACATAAATTGCAATTCAACGCATTTTTGTCTACATAGCGATATTAATTTTAAGGATTTTAAAATAAAATTTTTCATTTATATTGACCCACTATGTGTATAAATTATATATATGCATATATGCATATCATTAACTGCTAAGTCACTGCATTTGGATCTTTAGCTAATGAAATTCTCTATGGCAATGAGCATCTTGAATCTTTAAACTTTGTCTTTAATCACATTCATGAGGATTCTTGACCTCAAAATTTTAATCACATTTATTTTAGAAATATTCTCCTTCCGATGCTCACCTTTCCTTACATGAGACCATTTAAAGTTGTTCTAACTCCCCCAAACTGTTATTCTTAAAAAGTCATGTTTCCTTCTATTCTTCAGTTCTGATCATTTCAATTACTCCGTCTTATTTGACTGACATTTCTCAGAACTTTACATTCTGCAATTAAGTTAAAATTATTCTGAACTTTGTGTTTAAAATTGTAACATCAGAGCTTTATATTTCATATTTATTTTTATTCAATATATAGCTTAACAGCCAAGATTTTTACTTTTATATTTTACATTTTTGACACTTTTTAATTGAAATATTTCATTATAACATTATATGTTCAGATGTACATCATTATAAATGAATATCTGCATTGTATTAAACACTAAAGTCCAAATCTGTTTCACAATATAATATTTTACCTGATTTGCCTACCCTTTTCTTTCTGAGAGCCATGAGTCTAGTCTTAAAAACTATTAAGTTCATTTTTAGTTTATTTATTTGTTTGTTTCTTTATATACCATGTGTGAGTGAAATAATATTGTATTTGTCTTTCTCTGTGTGACTTATTTCACTGAACCTATATCCCCTCGGTTCATCCAAGTTATTTCAAGTAGCAGAAGTGTATCTTTTTTATATGTAGCTGAGAAGTATTTCTCTAAATAGCCCACAACTCTTTCCGATCATATGGCAATAATCACTTAGGTTGATTCCTATCTTGACTATTGCTGTTAAAAGTGCTGGGAACTTGCAAGTGCATGTAAATATCTTCAGATTAGAATTTTTGTATTCTTTGTGTAAACACCCAGAAGAGTGATAATGGGGCTATACAGAGTCTTTATTTTTTAATTTTGAGTATTCTTCATACATCTTTCATGTGTGTCTGTTTTTATTCCATACTAAAATTTTTATTAAAAATATTTTATAGTTTGAAGTCAGGGAATATCTCTGATTTTTCTTTTCCTTAAGATTTTTTGATTGGTAAGAGCTTTTCACATTTCCAAATATATTCTGTGCTATTTTGTCCTATTTATGTGAAGAAGATTGATGGGATTTTTGATGAAAATTGCATTTAATTTGAATATTTCTTTAATCAATACAGTCACTTAAATTATACACATTCTCATAATCCATGAGTATGGAATGTCTTTCTGCTTCTTTGTTCTCTTAAATTTGTTTTAATAAAGATTTAGAGTTGTCAGTATACAGGTCTTTCAACCTCCTTGGCTAAATTTATTTCTAAGTATTTAATCTCTTCACTGTAAATGGGATTGATTTCATTCTCTCTCTTGTAGTTCATTACTTGCATACAGAAATGCAACATAGTTGTACATTATTTTTTCAACATTCTAAATACATAGCCTGAGTCAACTCTGAACTCCAACTTGAATAATATTTATTTTTGGAAAGTTATTGGAATGAAAATTATTTTCCTCAGTTAACCCAGTTTTAAATTTGAACTCTTATGCACTATATTGTTTGATAGTAGAATAATTAATGGTTAGTCTATATAATTAAAAAATTAAAAATATCAATTATCCTTTGTGAATTTAGGTATTTTTTCCAACTACATACACATACAACATAAATGTACACAATAACTTAAATAAGTATTTTTAATAGCTCTTTTAGTTATCATTTTACCATATGAAATAGCTTTGGTTTTCTTCTGGATTTACTATTCAGCCCGAAACTGTTTCTTTCAGTAGTGAATACTTGGAAGAAACCAGTGTGCCCCAGAATCTTTCCTATTAACTGGGTCTCCAAATGAAGTATCAATTCCTTCAGGCTTGAGATACACTGTGGGGTTCTTTTTCCTGGTAAATGAAGCATGTTTTTTGGAGCACTGTGCATATCAGTGAATAGTAGTCTAGGGAAAAATAAAGTGTTGTTCATCTTAATATCCAGTCAAGAAAGAAGTGAACCAAGATATAAACTTCAGCAGATAGAAATACACTCAACTTATCTTTTTAAATAAAGGATGAAGGAATGTCAAACAATATAATTAAGAAAGGGTCTGATAATCTCATTTCGGTAATAGCTAACTGTCCAAATATTATTTGTAATTTATGTAAATATTTTGTCTAATGCAACTAACACCTGCTTTTTTTAAATCACTGGAGAGATAACCACAGAATAGGATGATTAGATATTAGAGTAGATATTTGTTCTTACTGTCCCTCAAGCCCCTTCTGCTATTAATGTATTCAAATATACTTAAAGGTTTCATTTTGTCTTGAGAACATGAACTAGAAAAGTAAACAGTGCTTCTTACTTAAAACACTCCAGTGCTTCTGTTCTGAATGTTACTAATAGCTTTGTTGTTCTAATATAATTCTCTAGGTGCTTCCCTTTCTTTTTGTAATCTGCCTTTTATTAATTGAAGTAGATAGTGATATGATTTGGATTCAGAGTTATATGAGGTGTGAAAGTATATTCATATGTATCAGCTAATGAGACTGATTTTGTAGCAAACATACCAATCATTAGGTATCAGAGTATGCATTTACCTTGGAAACAATCACTGTAGACAAACTATGAAGTTTTAGCCATTCTATTGTCCTTGTTTGAATTATATTTTGAAAACTCTTGGCTTTGGTGTTTCAGAATATTCTTTATAATATCTACATATGGCATGCTACAAATTTTATAGTAATCTTTTGCAAATTTTCATAAAGCTTGTAAAGTGGAAACTTGTCCATGAGGTAGTGAACAATTGGGTATTTCTATTCTGCATTCACTGATCATTAAATCCTCTATATCAGCACAAGAATAAGAAAGTTGGGGGAACTCATGTTATAGCTACCCCAATTCAAGTTGACACCAGGGATGCCAACAGTGCTGCTAAAAACTCTATTTCTCTCACTTTCTTGTGCTTGAAAGTATGTCACTCTCTGCCCTCTGATTTTCATGCTTTATTTTCCATGTGTTTTGCTGACTAAAACCATATTTTCACTCTCCTTTATCCACACTGCAGTTAAGTTCAAGGCTCTTCTGCTTTTTCAGCTTCTATTTCAAGCTTACTTTAATATAATTATTTTGCATTGCTGTTTAAATGTTTAAATTATTTACACTAAACAAAGGGTATTGAATATATCTGGGAATTTTAGAAAAAAATTATTATATTCCATTCCACAAAGGCAGCATTTATATAAGACAACAAAAATGTATTGTACTATGCCTCATTAAGCATTGTTATAACCAAATTCTTATGTAATACAAGTCCAGAGGTTATAATTTTTAGATTCCTGACACTGGACTGATGAAGTAGACAACATGTTTGTCACATACTCAGGAGAATTATGTGCCATATGAGGCTGTACATGGGTTTCATTCTAAAACAAAGTGAGAAACCAGTATCTGTGGGAAGCAGTTTTATAATATCAGGAAGGTAAGTGCTCCCTAGTTTCCAGGAAAAGACAAAATTTACTTGTTTGGATAATACTGTGGTTTAATTCTGAAAACTATCAGAATATGTAGAAACTGCATGTAGCTCTTTTTGCAAAAAATTGTTTAGCTAAGGGAATTTATTCATGATTGCCAAGCAGGGAAAACATATTATGTCCTTTAATATCAACAGCTGTCAAATTGGCACATTATATTGACCTTTAACTTTAAATCTTATGCCAAAATTGACCGTTCGATATTTTGACATTAATTTGAACTTTGGTGATAACTGAGGCTTTAGATAGTTGGCAGAGTCTCTCCTTTTTCAGGAAGCAAGTAGTCACGATATCAGAAGAGAAAAAGATACATGGTTATATCATCACAGCAAAACTTGGGGAAATTTATGATCAATAAAGTCAATTGAAGGACCCATGAAACATCAATTTAGGCAGCACATTTTGCCAGGAGACATACATGTAACTAATGTCTGAGCAATAGTGACAGCTGGTAGGTGGAATATTTTCCACTTTTTAAGTTAAGTGGTGGTTCTTTGATAACCCATAATGTCTTTCAAGTCAGCTGCCTTGGGTCTACAGGAAAGGTGGAAGTTCCACTGAACACGTTCCTCAATAGCCCCGTGTGATGCATTCTGAAAAGTGAAACATGTAAATGACTTGGTCAATGTTAGCACCATCGGGAGCTACAAAAAACAAAAAGCAGTGTCCTAATGACAACTTGTCTTGTTTCGTTAGTATATGTAACATAATCCCCATCATCCCAGAGATGAGAAGATGAAGTTAGGTTCTTCACTGCAAAGACTTTGTGTAATTGAGAAGATGTTAAGGCAGTATAGTGCAGATGTACCATATTCCTCCAGATTGATGAAAAAAAACTAAGGCTGAGATTGTTGAAATAACAACTGGACACAATTAGCCAAATATTCAATAGAAAAAGATTTATTGATTTTATAAGTCAGAAATTTTTAAATATTAGGTATTGGAATTTCAAAGGATGAACTCACATATTAGGTTTGTGGTAATCTACTGTAAGATACCATTTCATCTTTCAGTGTTTTAAGAGCCAGTCTAATTGGGTTGTTAAATGGAGATGCAGTAAGTATAATCACCACTCATTAGGTCTTTTGAATTAATTTCAATCCTTGAAGACCATATTTTAATTTACTTGAGTCATGCTTAATGTTTTAATTGAGGTTCATTATATATTGTGTCAAATTCTGTTCCCCACTTAGATACTTCAAATAAGGTACTCTAGTCAAACTATCCTATTCAAGAGATCTAGGTGCAGGTCTTACTTCTCCCTGAGTAGTGGGTTCCTGTGTTTATTTCAAGCTCAGTAGTCACACCCTTTGGGAAATCGGACACACCTCACCCTTTTGAATACTTGTTTCTCCACAGTCTTTACTGTTCCTTCCATTCCTGATTGCAAAACTCAGTGTCCTCTATCACCCGACCTTGAGTAAATAATATAAATAAAATTGCTATCTATCTCATATGTCCAGTGTGGAGTGTTACCTATCTTCGACCCCCCCCTATATCTATAAAAGGAATTCTGCCCTACTAATGAACTAAATAGAAGGCAGTTTGATGTGTGCAAAATTAAGTCAGAAGGTAAGCAATATAGTGCCACTCACTTCTGCTACTCATCTCTTGCTTTACTTTTATGAAGTCTAAGCCTGATGCATGTGCAGTTTTGGCATTAAGGTCATCAGCTCATTCTATGTGTCACTCCATCATTACGATTGCCTTGGTTAATGGTAAAATTTCATTCTAATGCATCAGTCTACCCTCAGATTTTTTCCCATGAATTCAGTTTGTCCTTTTAATTTTCTTTTCAGTTTTAATTTTTCCCTGCTCTTCCTAATTCACCTACATATTCCCTTTTTTCACTGCCAGCCTTCTGATATCAGAAGATGTATAGAATTTTTATATAGACAACTTAATCTCCACGATTGAGGAAAGTATACTCCCAGTAATAAATTCTTAACTCTTTTAGCTCAGATTGTTCTACTTTAATGTTCAAACCTAGAATGATTCAGATATGCTCCAAGTAGTCACATACACATTTTTATGTTCAGTGTTGGTAGACAATGCCAAGTGTAAAAACGCCAATTTAAAAATTTTTCCCATTTTTAATGAGCTGTTTGTTTTATTTCTACTGATTTATATTGATTTCATAAGTCAATTTCACATATGTCAATGTCAAAATTCTGTTTATTTCCAGTTTTAGTAATTATTTCACTAATGCCAAATTTAAAAATATTACCTCTGTGTCTATTTTCAATAGATTTTACATTTCTCCTTTATATTTAGACCTAAATTATGCTTTAAATTATCCATTATGTGTAGGCATAAACTAGGGGAAGTTTCACTAGCTGTACATATATTTCTGATTTATCAAGTGCCACTTACTGAAAATACAGCTTTTTCCCAACCACTTTGTGATTACATCTCTGTCCAAATGCTCATATATGCCTGACTTTTTTTTTTTTTTTATCAAATATCTGTTCTAGTTTGTCTTTTCTTATGCTTAGCGTAGTGGATAATAATAAAATTATTGATTTACAGTATTTCCAATGTCATTTTATTATTTTTTTTCTAATTTCCTTCATGATGCTTTAACTTTGACTCATAAATTTACTTTTCATATCCAAATACAGAGATTTTCCATAAATCTTTTCACTGAGTTCCAACTTCTTTTCCACTGATGACAGTGAGCACATCCTAAATGCATTCTCCTGATAGTTATTACATATTTGTTACACTGACAATATTTTTTTCATATCAAGTGTTAGTTGATACAAATTTGTATTTTTTCAGTTAAGACATATAATATAGGAACTATGCCTGTAATTTTGATCACCTTATTCAAATTTTCAATATTTGTGTAGTAATGCTTTTTTTTTACTATTAGTTTAAAAGACAAGTTTGTTATAATATGTTCCTATGATCATAGATTCATCTATTACTCTATTTTGTCAATTTCTATTTTTATATATTTTTAGATCATGCCATTGCTTTCATACTAATTGAGACATTTTATATATTTTGATAAATTTGACTTATCAGCTAATTTTTTAGTAATGTTACTTATATTAAAGTTTACTTCAATTGATGTAAATAAAACTACACTAACCTTTATTAATTACCCTTTTGTAGTAACTTTTCTTTCCTTTCAAAGTTATTGCATCCTTATATTTGATATAGCTCTTATAGGCTATATGATATTTTAATTTAACCCCAACAGTCTTTGTTTTTATAAATGAAGTATTTAGATCATACATATTTATAACAGTTACTAATTTTATTTAGTTTGTATTTGGTTTTCTTTTATCATTGAGATTTGATTAGTATTATTATTATATTTTAGACAGTTTTCATGTATCTTACTATAGATTAATTGATGACTTAGGTAGTGTCTACTTTTTCAAGCAACAATAAATATTCTTGTTCTTAGAAGAGCAATACTGAAAAGATTAGCAATTCCAGATCATCAGCATACAGTTTCTGTGTTTGTGATCACTTAAATATAGACGAGTTCTGAAATGGCAAGAATATAGCTAATTCACACTTTCTTCACCTGGAACTGCCAAAGTAATAGCAATGGGTTTTACCTGTACCAATCTGTCTGCTTCTTGGTATGCTCTAATTTCATTAGTTAAGTCACTGAAATAAAGGACTGTTAAAACTTAGCTAAGTTTCATAAACTCTCAGTTTGCTCTCAGCTGGAATCATCAGACGATCCAAGGGAAAAAGTGTTTCCAAAATTCAAGGTGAAGTCTTTACTATTTGGTTGTCTTTCTGCCCGTGATTATGTATATCTATAAGCAAATTTTTATTAAAAGTATATGTAGTTTTTTCCTCATTATTCTCAGCAGTAGGTTTTATATAAATTTGATACTGTATCATTTCTTAAATTTGAGATTTTTATTTTTCTCTTTTCCAATGTGTTTAATATTCTGCATATTCTATCGATTAATGCTTAACAATCTAATTGTTTGAATTCAAAATATATTTTGGAGGTGGGGGAATATTTCTTCAGAAGTAACTCCACTCTGTGGTTTCATTTATTTCGCTAATCATATAAATTGTAAATATGCACAATTTATTTTTTTAGTAAATTGGTCTACAATCATTACTTCTTTGGGGATACTGATACTCTCATTTTTAATTTTGTTTAATTTTAATGGTATATAAATATTTTTTATTTTGCTAGTTTCCAACATTGCCTTCTTCAGGCTTAATTTTTCTTTGAATTTTTTTCTGTGGAATGCCATGTATTGTGGATTATGAATAAGTCTCTGCAGTAAGTTCACTTTATTGCTTTCATTAGGTACCTGCTTTTGGGCCATATATCTAGAATTTGTACCCTTGTGCTTTATTATAAATAAACTAAAATAAACCTAAGGAAGCAATTCCTTTGAGAGGAACCCTGATTGTTTTGTTTCGTTTTGTTTTCGTGTTTTTCTATATTAACTCTAGTTAAATAGACCCCAAATACTCAAAGTAGTCTGATTATTTCCAACTTTATTACCATTTCTGGATAAATTTTATCTAATTTTATTTACTAAGTAAGACAAATTAGAGTCACTGAGACTCATCTAGGGTAATACAGAATTTAGTATTCTTAGGAATAAGAATAATCATAATTTGTCTGTTTTGGACTAATATAGAGATAACCTACATGTTTTATCATGGCTATGAAATCACCCTATATCTTGAGGAAATAAATTATGTCATATTTTATTTAACATAATATTTGCTTCCACTCAAAGTAATAGCTTTGAATTTTCATAATATTTCATTTTATATCCTATGTGACATTCAGAGCTGTAACTGAGTCATGTGACATATAAAATGTAGAAATGTATGTCATCCCTTTTATGGGCATTGATTACCCAAAAATAAATCAAAGGGAATGTTGGAATTGTAACACATCTTATAATTATGCATAATCTTGCAAAGCTATTAACTTTCAATAAGCCATATTAGAAAAATGATTTTTGTTATTTTAGTAATACTCGCTTAATTTAGCTCGAGAATGTTTCTGGTTAGCATAAAATAAGAACAAGGGAAATCATACATGCAAAGTCATTTGAAAAAACAGTATTATTTTCACTCAGATTTTTTAAAAAAATTTTCATGAACTAAAATTAGACCTTTATCATGCTATCTTCCAGAATTTGAATTCCAAATTAGTATTGCCAGGACAATTGATTACTCATACCTGATACAGTGTGCCTTTGAACATTTATCTCCCGGTCAATTTTCAAATGGGTCTCCATCATTGTCTTTTTTTAATAATTAAAAATTTGTGCTGCATGTATATACAAATACACATATATTCATAAACTGATGTTATTACATATTCAACTAAATCTATAAAAGAATTATAAAAAATTAAGTTCCAATTATGAAAAGAATATATATGTATGAATATATGTACACATATATACTTTCAAAGGATTTGTGAATTAAGTTCAACTGATGTTGAACACCATATCTATTTTTTATTTTGCCTTTGGTGAATATTGTAAAGTTTACTAATTTTCTCTAATGTTCTGCTAACTCTTAAGCTCATTGATGATAGCTGCAATTCTTGCATTATTTACTCTTTTCACAGTAACATATAATTCCATTTTTAAAATACATTCTTGACTTTTCATTTTTATAAAGTAAAATCTGATAATGCAGAAATTCTGATCCTAGGGATATACACATTTAAATTTTCACTCAAAAAATCTGTACACGATATGAATATCTAAATTACATAAAGAATTTACACTCAATAATAAAAACAAGAAAAATTAATTTGAAATCCATGTTGATTTTGTGTCCATTATTAGTCAATGATATATGCAAGTGCTACAAGTATGAATAAAAAGTTTTCCATGCTTATGAAACTCATAATGTTGAAAGAAATAGAAATGCAGGCAATTAAGTAAAAATACAAATACAAAAAGTAATAGCTGCATATTAGAATGATCAAAGCGCTGTTGAAGCAGAGCAGAGGAAGAATTCCTTCTGACATAAGGACCTGGGAAGTGCTTCATGGAATAGGTGGCAACAGAGTTTGGTAATTGCGTTCCTGAAAAGATAATCTACTTTCATTCTATGTTCCTACTGTGATAGTTTCTTGGACCCGTCTTTCTGGCAATGTGATAGTCTTAAGACTCCTTTCAACCCCAACTAGATCTTTAAACACCTTCAGGTTTTAAAGCTTTTCTCTTCTGGCCCATCAATAGTAAATTTGCAACCTACAGATCAGAAGTAAAAGCTTTTCAAAGTGTAATTGACAAATGCCTGGAAGTATCTCACTTTATCACAGAAACTTTAAAACTTCAAAATGAACTAGGAAATGTGGGACACATTGCTTTCAATCAGGATCTCTCCAGTTATTTCTCTCAAACTCGGTGGGAATGTAAGAACACATTTCAGAAGGCCTAAATAATCCTAAAAAGCTTCTTACAATAGAATGCAGAAAGCAATACTAAGTCCCCACAATCTCAAATACGAGACAAATTTATATCATATGTCAAAACTGTAGAACTAATTTTGCAACACACTAAATCTAGTGCAGCTTTCAGTTGATGTCTAAAATCAAATTTTATTTCCTTTTATACAACTGTATTCTATATTATCTTTCACTTTCTATAGTGGGAACTGTTTTCAGTTAATGAGGAAAACATATACTGGTTTTAATGTCAATTAGAATCAAGTAATTTATTATTTCTCATGTCATTTATATTTACTCATGCAAATTTATCATTTTTTATTTTTAGGCATGCATAATTGTAAATATATAATTTACTTTGATATCAAGTCTATATTGTCTTGATAGACAATTATAGAGACAGTAACTTGCAGAAATGAGATAGAAATTTTAACAAGGCAAGATATCTAAGCATAATATAACACTGTTGCTGGTCTATCTCACCATATGGAGTTTACTTATAAAATATACAAGGTGGACTCTAACAATTACTTTACTCTTGTTATTGCTATCATTTCATTAGCAAACTACTTATCAATTGTTATTTTGGAGTGTCTTTGTTTTGAGGTACTTGAGTGTATTCCTGAACAATCACAGGACTAAATGTCCTGTAAATTCAAATTCTGTAAAAGTATGCATTTAATTTACAAAAATGCAAGTTAAAAACTAACTATTTTGTCTTGATTTTCTATTCTACAGTTTCTGATATTGTATCCCCAATGTCAACGGAACTTTCCCTGTTCTCCTAATGTTTCAAAGAATTGTTCCATATTCATTTATGGAGAAATAAACTGAATTTCACTTAATGTGAACATTTCCTTGACATGACTGTGATAGACTGGTTAGAAATCACTCATAAAATATCTCCCTTTAAGAATTTCCCCCAACTATTTGGAAAAAGTGTTCTATTTGTTTTCTCTATTATTACAAATATTTATAAATATAGTACTTAGAATAAAAATACTTTAAAAATCACAAATATGACTTTTCTAATAGTGCATTCATATAAGATTTATAGGAGCTAGGAAAGCTCAATCCAGCATTGAAAATATAAATAATTTTGTCTCTCACATTTGGGGCAGATTAAATGTCTGTCCTAGGAATAGTAGTGTCCCATTCTTCCAGTTGTACCTCTAAAAAGAACTTAGAAGACAAGGACTTTTAATAATAAAGATGTAAAGTCATTAGATTCATTCGACCTTATTTTAGAGAAAGTAGATTCTTGAGAGGTGATCAGTAGGGAACTGTGCTGGAGATAGAGATAGAAAAAGAGAATACCTGGAAGACAAGAATATAAAGTTGGGGAAAAACAAGCAGGAAATGAGAAACTGAATATGTGTGATTAGGTACTCTTGCCTGAAAATGTCTTTCTCTGAGGCATGAACAAAATTAGAAGCCAAATAAGACAATAAGGATGTGTAGATTTATATTCTACGTAGGTCTCTCTCTACTTAACTACTCTCTTACTCGCCAAGATCTCTAAATATGCATGTTTTAAGCTGAATCTTAACCTGTTTTTTGAATTGTATCTGCAAAATTACTTCTAAATCAATGATCTATAGAAAAAAATAAATATTTGATAGCAAATCCAGTGTAACTGGAAAATGATTATATAAATTTTAAAATGTTTTGTTTATGAAAATATAGTAATATAATTATTATTTAATAAAAAAATAATGTATAAGCAGGTTGAATAGACATTAGAGCATGAAACACAAATGTTGAATCTTAAAGGGAAAGTGTGACTAAGAATTTAAGAGGATTTGAATGTGAAGTGTGTCTGATAGTCACAAATCCATGAAATGTCTTTTGGAGGAATGTGGATCTCTAACAGCTTTCTTTTTTAGTGGGAGTCAAGATATTTTATCCTTTGATGTTTGAGCTGTGAATGTTAATGGCTTTTTGGTATTATGGATAAGTAAATGCTCTGGGTTATGACATTTTATAAATGATTTTGAACTTTAATAATTCAACTTGGCACATCCCTCTCATCTACTAGTGTAAGAGCAAATATAGTACTTAAGCAGCCCACCAGCTTGTACAGGATTTAGAGGAGTCAGGAGCTTTTGGCATGTCCCCTAGGATTCAGAAAGGTGATTTTTCAGATTGTACATGAAAAATCTGACTCAATAAATACACACAAAAAGTCAAAATACTCACTACAAAATTGTCACAATTCAAATAAACCTCTTAAGGCTAGTCTCTTTTTTATTAAGATATTTTGTCTAAATAATCCTTTAAATTTATATTGACTTGAAAAAGTTAAAACAGAAATATTTAATTCAACATGGTTTTGAAAAGCAAAAATTTGAATAGCTAACCATTCATAGTGGATACCTCCCTACAGCAGTTTTTCATGACTGTATGCCAAAAGAATAGTAATTATGCCATGCCATATGCTAAGCTGTTTAGGATATATTGAGTTGAGGAATATGTGTATCTGTGTTTGATGTTGGTTACACTTGCATTTCTTGTCAAAATTCTACTCTTACTAAAACTTACTTCTTAAATTGATAACATCTTTTTACTTAGAGTTTTATTGAGAAATACCAGAAAATAACTGGCTTCATTTTGAATTCTGCATCACTGAATGCAGAGCTTATGTCTATTATATTTTGTTGACATTATTATTTCACATATTAGAAATGTGAAAAAATCAAATTTTTGGTTCATAATGACTGAAACAATAAAATAAAGCTATTATATATATATATAAGAGTGAATAGGAATGACAGTCAAAAATGACAATCAGTATAGACAACTATTCAATGTCATCTTTGGGTAAAATGTTAAGACTGTGTGCTTATGTGAAGAAAATTATTTATTTTCAGATATAGAAAAAATTGCTATGATTATAGTAAAACAATATATCTTTTCAACAGTAATTAAATACTCTTTAGTATCACATTTTAAAATACATCAGGTATATATATATATAAAGTACTATGAAAATAAGTATGATAATGGATGCAAAGTTATGACTAGTCAAATCTGTCATGGTATACTTTATTAATATTATTAAGACCTTTTAAGTAACAATTTTTGATGCATCAAAATTGTGCATGCACTCATTATAATAAGTAAAATATATTCTCATGAATAATATTTTGAACTTAATATGCTATACAGCTATTGATTTATAATTATGCACACTTTTAATATGTATAATGTGATAAATTGTCACTTCAATAATTTTTTGAATAGCAAATTTTGAAAGGAAGGTAATTAAATAAAGCCATAGTGAATCAATATGTTTTAAACAAAGTAGTATATATTAAAATCAATACAAATTCATAAATTTATGCAAAATCAAAAACACAAATTTTTTTTAATTTAGCTTGCTAAATTTGTGCACTTTTTTCTAATATGAATATAAATAATCTTAAATATTAAGCAGTTTTAGTATTAAGCAAAATTTTCCTCTGCCTTTCTCTACTCTCTTACTTTACCACATGGTTGTCACCATTGCTGCAAGTCATTTATGGTAAACTCCGTATAAGACCTATTAATATAAACATTGAAGACAGGTAACTTGTACAATCTAATATGTACATGTGAGTGATTATTTTAATGTTCTTATTGAATAATAAGGATATTTTAAACAAAGTACCTATTGAAAAATAATACTAAATGAGTCAGGGGAGTCGTGGTCTCAGAAGACAAACACTCATTTGTGCATATAAATAATTGTAAGTAGTTTCGTAGAAAAATTAATCCAACTTCACCCTTTGGATTTGGTAATTATTCTCTTGATTTATGATTACACCCAGGCTTGTAAATATTTAGGGGCCTCAAGTCCCAGATACATATTAAATTGTCAAGCATTGATTTTTTATAATTCTTTATTCATCTCTTATTCCTCATTGACCCATAAATACCTAATTCATTTAAGTAGTCACTATATCAAAATTATATCTTTGGTTGATAGTCCAAAGAAAATAAAAATTATACAGATGTTTGAAAGTTACACTATATTTCTGAATCAAAAGGTCAATCAGAGTGCTAACATTAAGAAAACAAAGTAGGAGATTCTAGAGCATGTCCCTCACAAAAACAAAGATTAAGCAACTACTTACTAATGAAAATAGCTCTAATGGAATTCTAGTAGAGAAAAATGAAGAAGAAATATCATCCACAGATGCACAAATGCAGAACACAAGAGTACAAGTATTTGACTTCCATCACTTCTTGACCCACTCCAGCATAACTGGTGACAAGTGGATCTCCTTGACGGTGACCTGGCCCACTTGCAGGGGAAAAAGAACAGGAGGATCCCAAAAACCTGCACCACAGGTGGAAACTCACTGCTTTCATCATCGAAGGCAGTCACATCTTTACTAGTGCAGATCAGAACAGAGAGCTACCTGGAGTTCACGTCAGTGTGTACAACGAGTGAAGGAACTGCCATTTTCTGACTTATTCTCCCTTCTATCACCATTGTGTACATACTTCAAGTGCAGATATTCAGATGTACTTCACTATTCCCTTTGACATTAGCAACTGCATCCTAGACATAGAAGACTGAAAAATTTTTCAATAACCAATTCTAAAGAAGTAGAGATATATGAATGCATGGCAAGGATATCCATTTTACAGAAGCTCAGAGAGTTACATGAAAGCACAAATAACTAGCTCAGCAAAATCAGGAAAACAATATAGGATGAAAATAAGAATTTCAATAAAAATGAATCACTAAAGAGCCAAATAATACTTCTAGGACTTAATATTATAATAAATAAAATGAAAAAAAAATGTCTATATTGCAATGTTTTATCATGCAGAAGAACGAATCTACAAAGTCAAAGAAAGATTATAATATATAACCAGTCAGAGAAAAAAAAACCTAAAGAATGCCTATAGAAATTATTGGATATAATTAAACTTATTTATGCACTATGGGAATGTCAGGAGAAAAAAAGAGAGGAATAAAGTTTAATGGAATAAGCTGATAACTTCTGAAACATGCATATGAAAATAGATATACAGATTCAAGAATTTCAACATTCCCTAAACAAGATAAACCCATAGATTGTAACCACATTGTAACTGCATTTCTAGAATAAGGATAGAGAACTTTGAAAGCAGCAAACAACTAACTAACTAACTATATATCTATATATTTGCATATTTTCATATATTAACATATTTTTGCATATTTTTTACATATATATGACCCCCACATAAGAATATTCAGTGTAATACTCAGTAGAATATTTACAGGCCACAATGTTCCCTGGTAGAGTAGCAGTTATGTCAATTGTCTTTGATGAAGTAAGTGCAGGCCACATATACCTGGATCTAAATTATGGATCTGTGGAGAAAAAAATCAGGGTGAACAACTAAATGAAAATTAAATAAGATGTTTCATCCTTCTCTCTCTTTTTGTCTCCCTCACTACTCACCTTCATTCCTGCTTGCATCCTTCTTTAAAAATAATAATGCATTCACCCAACATAGGAATATCCAGAATTACTCAGCAAATGTTAATCTGCCTGAAGATAGACACTGACGGCAACACAATAATAGGAAAGGATTTTAACACTTCACTCAATAATGGACAGATAATCCTAGAGAAAAAATAGAAAAACAAAAATTAGCCAGAAGAGTTTTGAGGAAAAACAACAAATTTAGAGTCAATAAGAAAATCAATGACAAAGTTAAAAAAAACAAACAAACTAGAGTCAAATGAAAATGAAGACACCAGTTATAAGAACCTATGGAATTTAGCCAAAATACTATTGAGTCAAATTTATAGCAACAAAGCCTACTTAATTAAAAAAGAAAAAGCAAAACCCTAAGCTGACACCTAGGGGAAGTAGAAGACAAGAAGTATAAACGAAACTGAAAGTCCACAGAAAGAAGGAAAAAAAAATTAGATGTCCATTGATAGATGAATGGATAAAGAAGGGTTAGTATACGTATACAATAAACACTACTCAAATATTAAAAATGGATGAATTCCTGACATTTTTGACAATATGAATAGGCCCAAATTGTATTATACTTTGTGAGATTCAAAAGAAAAATAAGACAGATATTGTACGATTTCACTCATATGTTGCAAGCTGAATCCACATAAACAAGTCAAATCAAACAAAAATGGATTTCTGATTATAAAATCAGTGATTACCAAAATGGAAAGGGGATGGGGGGGCAAGCAAATCAGGTAGAGGATGTCAGTGTTATGCTGAGGAAAGAACAAGAATGTCAGTTGTGATTCCGAGGTGTTATTAGGAAAAAATTAAAAAATACATATGAATGGAATTGTTGGTTATGTCAATGTCTATAAAACACAAAGGAACTTTACCTTGTTATTATTTCTGCTTATGTGAGAACTTGATGGACAATCACTGGGAAATGGTTGAAGTACAAAGTTTAACATCCACAGCTAGAAAAAATTGTGACACTGCCTCCATTCTGGTGATTTATTTCAGGCTAGGAATATATCTATGGAAATCCAAGGTGTATTTTTTTATTCACTTATAGTTAATACATGATTTTTTGTCCTGTGCTTAGGAAATAGACAACTACTGGAATTTGTCTTTTTTATTTTTTGAACCATATTACAATCAAATTCTGTGGTTTGATTCTGAAAATGGCTTATATAAGCTTGCCAATAACTTTGGAAGTATTGCTAGCACAAAAGTAATCAAATCACTAAAAGTTTTGCACACTGACTTTACACCACTTGCAGTGTCTCAGATGCTCTTCTGGTGAGATTGGTCTCATATCAAAGACTATATCTGAATGAATCAGAAATCAGTATTTACCTGGCTCTATGACAGGATTAAGCTCTTTTATTGTATTTTTATCAAAACCAGACAACAAATTGCCAGCGTAAGCTGTTTCAAAATCAGGTTTGCTCAAAAAACTATCAGAAACAAATGGACAATAGAACTGTGTGGTTACTAGCATTTTCTAAGTTTCTGGAGGTACAAGTCTCTAAGAATAAGAGATTTAAAATGTGATCACACCAATTATTTCATTCTATGTAACAACAGAGAATATGAAGTATTTCACTCATGTGATAAGAAAGACTTGACCTTGGATATGTGACTCCTTTTGTCATCAAACAATCTACCCTATATGCCAGTCACATCACAAATGTTGACTCTTTTACTTACAAAATTACACGTGTCAGTGAAAAAATATGGAGAATCCACTTGTATAACATTCCTCTAAGTTCTTTTTTGTTTTAAAGGTCTTATTCCAAAAATTTTTGGAATGTAAGAAAGCAGTAACATTAAATTTCTCGATAGTGATAGAATAGGATTTCAACTATCCTGGAGGTAAAGGAGAAGTTCCTGCCTTTCTGTTAACCCTTTTCCCTTTCCTTAATCAATGAAGTGCTCACCAATGACAAAATGTTTATCTTTCCCCAAATCGAGAAGTGATCATTGTTCCTTATCCCCTAGAGGAGTGTAATATGATAAGAATTTAATTCAGAAGTTAATGTATATGTGAACTCTTCCTCTTTAAAAAATCTCTCTTTACCTGTAAAATAAAGATGAGTCTTCTCTCTTAGCCTTGTGAAGACCCCCTTACATTGTCTTTGATATCCCAGGCCTCCGCTAACGATGTAAACCTATGGTATACCCATATTCCTGATAATTCATCACAATGTGAATTCTTCATGCATATGTTATTGAAATTGGACTTTTCTCTGACTTTTCTATTAAAATAGAAACGCAAAACACAGACTTAATGCTCTTTACAAACACAGATGCAATATTTCTTAATAAAACTCCAGCAAACCAAATTAGACAGCATACTGAAAGAATCATACTTTATGTCCAAATGGGATTTATCCCTGGGATTCAAGTACAGTTCAATATAAACAAATCATTAATGTGGTACTTAAAACTAATAGAAAGAAAGCTAAAAATCACTTATTATCTGACTCATGCAGAAAGAGAATTTGACAAAGTTTGACACCCATTTGTAATTAAAACTCTCAATAAAAATGCAGAGGAACTTAACATGGTAAAGTCTATATATGTAAAGTTCCGAACTAATACTATAATAACTATTTTTTTCTCTAAGATCCAGTACAAATCTTTCCCTATTTACCACTATATCTCAATGTATTGAGTTTTTATTCAGAAAAAATATAAAAAGAAAGTATGGCATTAAAACCATAAAAGCATGTTAAGTTGTCTCTATCTGAAGACTACAGGATCATACACATGTGAAACACTACACTTATGCCAAAAGTGCTAGAACTAATAAATTCAGTACGGTTTCAGTTTTTAAAATAAAAGTTAATTGATGAAAAATCAATTAAAGGATATTAAAAAAAAATCTTACTAGATACAGACAGCAAACTACCCAAAAAGGAAAGTAAGAAATAAATCTTATCTGCATTAGAACCAAATATAATTAAATATTTAGGAAGTTACTTAATCAAAGAGATAAAGCACATGTACACTAATAGTTATAAAATATTTATGCTAGAAATTTAAGAAAGCATAGATGAATGGGAAAACATGCATTAACAGAAGAGTAGATTTAATAGTGTGGACATGTTCACGCTAACCCAAGTAATGTACAGAATCAGTGCAATATTTGTCAAAATATGCATGTCATTTTTTACAAAAAAAAAAATAAAACTATCCTAAAAGTCACATGAAACTGAAAAATGTCCCAAGCCAAAAGAACTTAAACAAGAAGAATGGAATTCTTATTGCATCACACTTCTTGATTTCATCACACACACACACACACACACACACACACACACACACACACACACACACACAAAGATTATTCAGTCATGAGAAAGAGAATCCTGCAATTTGTGACAACTGGTGTGAAACTCAATGGTCTTATGCTAAGCAACTCAGACAGAGATAGACAACTAATATGCTATCTCACTAATAGGCAGTATATAAAAAAAATAAATACCTTGAATAGAATGGTGATGCCAGGAGGTGGGAATGAGCTAAATGGGGGGAGGAGGGGTTGTTCATCACAGAATATAAACTTCCAGGTTTAAGATAAATAAGATCTGAGTATCTGATGGACAACATTACTAATTTAGCAAATGATTAATGTGCAATTGAAATGTGTTTAGTAGCTAAATCCTTTTTCTTAAATCCCTTTTTTCAGCATTTTATTTTTAAATAATATTGTTTCTCATTTCTTATATTCACAGTACTATGTTCATTTTAGGACTGAAATAATTTATAAATCTATAATCACATGACACACACCACCAGAGTTCCAGTATCCTTTATCATCACTTTTGTGCCCCTTTCCTTGTCTTGTGTCCTGCTATTATGGGAGGTGTGTACGTTTACTCATTATATTCCACATATCAATGAAACCATATTGTATTGCTCTTTTTCTTTCTGACTTATTTTGATTACCTTGATCCCCTCCTTTCCATCCACAATTTCATACTTTTTTTAACAGTCACATAGAGTAACATCGAGTATATATACTAGAGCTTCTTTATTGAGTCATCTGCTGAAGGGCATTTAGGTTGTTTCTTGGCTACTATGGTCTGTGCTGCTACAGACATAAAGATGCAGATTTCTTTTTTTTTTTTTCTGATTAGAGAAACTGTATCCTCTGAGTATATATCCAGGAGTTGGATTGCTGAATTAAAAGGCAAATCCATCTTTATTTGTTTTGAGAAATTGACATACTGTTTTAGAAATAGGTTTCGGCAAAGTACATTTCCACCAACAGTGTAGGAGGGTTAATATTTCTCAACACCCCCTCTGGTATCTGCTAATTCTAGTCAGTTTTCTAGCCATTCTCACTGAGGTGAGGTAATAGAGTGTTTTGTACACATTATCTTCTAGGTATTTTATGGTTTTGTTCCTGTGTGAGGTCTTTGATCCATCTCGTTAACTGTGTATGGCCCTAATGAGTAATCTGGTTTCTTTTTAGTTTTTTCAGATGCGTTTTCAGTTTTCCCAGTAACATTGTTAAATAGATTTCACTTAGTCCATTGTATATTATTGGCACCTTTGTCATAGATTAACTGTCCATGAATATGTGGTTTTATTTATCACCTCTCTATATGATTTCTATATGATGTGATGTATCATATTGATTGATTTACATACGCTTAGCCAACCTTGTATTCCTGGAATAAATCTCACTGGATTGTAGTGTACACATTTTTTGATGTGCTGCTGAATTCTATTTGACAGGAGTTTGTTGGGGATTTTTGCATCTATCTTCATCAATTATGTTGGTCTGTAGTTTTCTATTTTTTGTTGCTATCTTTGTCTAATTCTGGAATCAAGTTCATAATGGTCTCACAGAATATATTTCATTTTTCCCCCTCTTCAAACTTTTAGAGGAGTTTAAGGAGGATGGGGATTTACTCATATTTGAAAATGTGGTATAATTAAATAATGAGTTCATCTGTAACATGGCTCCTATTTGTGGGGGTTGTTATTAATGCTTCAAATTCTGTGCTTATGATTGATCTGCTTAATTTGTCTGTGTTCTCCTGGTACTCTTTTTGGGATGCGGTAGAATTCTAGACATTCATTTCTTCATGATGACAAATTTGTTTGTGATAAGTATTCATAATTGTCTCTTGTGATCCCTTGTATTTCTGTGATGCCAGTTGTAATTTCATGTCTTTTATTTTCTATTTATTCTATTATGGGCTTCTCTCTCTTTTTCTTAGTCTACTAGGGATGTATCAATTTTTTTTTCGAAGAACTAGCTCTTGGTTTCATTGATTATTTGAGTGGTAATTTTGTTTTCAGTTTCATTTACTTCTGCTCTGATTTGTATTATTTCTCTTCTTAGGCTCACTTTTGGTTTTGATACATCTTCACTATCTAGTTCCCTCAGGTATGTAGTTAGATATTTCGTTTGGGGTCCCTCTTGATTTTTGTATGATTATATTATTTGTATGATATTGTGTGATTATAAACTTTTCTCTTGTAACTGCTTTTGTCACATTCAGTAAGTTCCATTAGCTTGTCTCTGAATTTGTATTTGCTTCCGGAAATTTTTCAGTTTCATTGATGATCCAGGTATTGTTCAGAAGCAATTCCATATCTTGGTGATTCTTCCACTTTTGTTCTTTTGATTCTTTTCTAATTTCATCCCCTTGTGGTTAGAGAAGATGCTTTCTCTAATTTCAGTCTTGCCCAGTTATCTGAGATTTGTTTTGTGTCCCAAGGTGTGGCTTATCCTTGAGAATATCCCATGTCCATTAGATTCTTCCTTATTGGGGTACAACACCCTGTTACATATGTTAAGTCCATATGAACTGTTGTTTCAGTTACAGCCCTTATTTCTTTATTGATTTTCTTCTTGGATGATCTACCTAATATATAAGTGGAGTGCTGAAACCTCACACTATTATTGTGTTGCTGCAATTGTCCGCCTTTAGTTCTGTCAGCGCTTGTTTTATACATTTAGATAGTCCTATATTATGTGTGTATAAGTTGATTTTTCTTGATGGATTGCCTCCTTGACCAAAACATAGTGTTTATCTTTGCTCACAATCCTGTTTTTGTTGGAAGCTTATCTTGTCTGTCATTAGCATTGCAGTTTCTGATATCCTTTCATCACTCTTGCCTTGATACTTTTTTTCTGTAGTCCTTGACTTTCTATCAATGCTTATCTTAGATCTGATATGAGTTTCTTTCAGGCATATTATTGAAGGATCCTATTTTTAAACATATGCCACTCTATGCCTTTTGATTGATGAGCTCCGTACATTCACATTTAGGGTGATGACTAACTATAGGGCTTTATTTCTGTCATTTGAACTTTTGTTTTGTGTTTTTTCTTTGCCTGTTGTTTCATTTCTTGTGTTTAAATTTGTTTTTCCCTTCGGATGGTTTTAAATGCCCATTTTGTGAGTTTGTTTTTTTTTTTTTCTTCTGCCTATGTATATCTTTAGAATTGGAATTTGTGGCTGCCCTTTGGATTGTCTGCAACTACTGATCCATGATTATCTTTTATGAATTGATGCTATATGACATTTATATATTCATACAGGTTATTTTTCCTTTTAATGTTTTTAAATTGTCCTCTTCTGGTGTTGCCATTTTTGTTTACTTTTGCTCTCCTGCTTATCACCATTCTAAAAACTTTTTTCTTTTTCCCAGTTGTAGGGCCCTTTAAGATTTCTTGAATTGCAAATTTGGTGATAGAAAAATTCATTAACATTTGTTTATCACTGAAGACCTTTGCTTCTTTATCATATTTGAATAATGCTTTTTCAAGGTATAATATTCTTGACTGATAGCGTTACAAAGTAGTCAACAAGATCAGAGAAACATCAAAGAGAATTAGGAGTTTATTAGCCAGTGACTTGCATGGAGTGAAACATTCAAATCATGAGGCCCCCCCAAACCCAAATAATGCACGGTATTTATAAAAGCCAGGACTGAATAAGCTTTAAAGAACTGGTTTGTACAATGCAAAGGGAACAAATGGCCTGCATATGACTTAGGTTTTTTGTTTTTCTTTTTATTTCTCCGGGTGTCCTGCAATCTCCTCAGCAGGCAAGGGACACATGGAGAGTGGCTTCAGCTTGACCAAGTACTGGGCTTGCATGATCTCTACTCTTCCAAGCCACCAACTTAACAAGTCTGAATTCTTGTTGGCAGAGTCTACCCTGAGCTGCCTTTTCTTTGTTGTGGGTTTTTTTCAAAAGTCAGATGTGTAGGAGTCTATGTTTTATTCAGAGAGAGTTTCATATATACCTGTAGATTTAACTTCTCCTTAGAGAAGATGAATTAAGGGTCCTCTTAAGTCATCATATTGAACCAGAAGCCAGTATCCAAATATTAAGCGTATTCATGAAAAAATAAATAAGTAAAAAAGAAAGAGGTTACTAGGTGAGTTTATAAATATATGTTAAATATCTTGATTGTCGTGATCATTTAACAAGGCATAAATAAATGAAGTTTATACCTTAAATACTTAATGTTTTTATTGTCTATAATTAATGTTTTTATTGTCTATTACGTATCTGTAAAACTAGTGAAAGTATGGGACTGAGCAAAAATTGTCCAATACTATTTAAAACATTTTAATTAGTATAGTATTTATGAGGAAGTAGTTATATGTGATCTTCATGTAATCTTCATGTAATATATATAATATATCTTATGTAATATATATATAATAAGAGTTCCAGTTTTCTTTATATAATAGAGGCAAAAATTAAAGGTTATAAATGATTTTCATACTCTTGTAAATGTTCACCTGTTTTTATTCTTTAATTTCAGAACTCCTGATTATTATAGTACTTATTTCAGTAAATAAATATGAAATTACGCTAAAAAATACTCCGCAAATTTTATTAATTGGTCAAAAATTTGTCAATTATTCTTTCCCTTGGAATTTTATAAATTAGTGGCAGAAGCCAAATATTTTCAAATTCAGGCATTGTCAATGTGTGAAAAAACTGAAAACAATGAAAAGGCAGAAAAGACAAGAGATAATAATTCTAACAGTATTTTTGATACTTTTTGTTGCCTGGGTTCAAATTTTCAATAATTTCAGTGTTTCTGCTATTGTATGAACCAAAGCAATGTTTTTTTTTCCTTTTAAAGTATTTTGAATTATATTTCCCTCAATATAAAACAAATAAAATGGTTAACGTACATTATTAATCTAACAATTAGGAATTAACCTAAACAATTATTCATCAATGATTTTATCATATATATAAATACATATATTTATATAATATACTATTGATATTAGAAATATAACAATGTTTTCAATTTCTTAAGCATGTTGACAAATGTTTGGAAAGAGTTATTCAAAAGGTAATATATTTCATTTTAACTGACATATCAAAGTATTTAGATATTTGAAAGCATAAAATCAATTGTTAAATAAATTTAAAATATGATGAATTATAAAAATGTCAAAATATGCATGTAAAATAGACTTTATATATCTAGTCATAGCAAACAAGATAAATAGAAAACAAAATAAAAGTAAGATAAAGATGAGCATAAACTGAAGCATTATTTAGGTTTTTCATTATATTATTATAAATTCTTAGATCAAAAGTTGAAAGTATAGAAACTCAAAAAAATTATTTTCATAAGAAAAAAGAAAAATCAAAATTTCCCAAATTAGCGTGCGTTATTTAATTAACAGATTAATGAATTTAAGACTAGAACATATTTAAATTAAGACAAAAATATCTTAAAGCAAAGTAAATTAAATAAAATAATGCAATTATAATCAAAACCAAATAAAATTCATAATGAAATTAAAGCAAATCCTTAGAGAATAATAAAATGATTTTAAGACCTCTTCTGTTGTCCTCAATATTCCTCATCTACTAATATATTATTTAATTAGTAGTGTTGTTATATTTAATCATGTGATATATTAGGACATGTCAGAAACAAGGAAAGAAATATTGAAGTTACTCCATTCATGATGGCAATCTCAGAAGTAGAGGCATTTTCAGGCTGCATTTTTGACTGAATATGAAAGCAGCATCTTAAAGGGTGTTGAGTATAGTTGAGTATAGTCACTAGTTCTGTATAACCAGCATTTCAGTCATCATATAAATCATTTATGAAAATAGAGTCCTTTAAAATGATACATGAGGACATTCTTTTATACTCTATGAGTATATTTTGATCAATTATTAAGAATCCTCAGGTCCTTTATCATAAAGCACCTGAGAAAAACAACTTGCAACATTTGAGATAAATGTGCCATAGTACTTAGTTTAGTTCCTTTATCGCTAGATTGATATATGTCCACTAGAATTTTCAGTAATTCATACTTCCTTCCATAATTTGACAACAAACATTAAACTAATGTGTGCATTATTGGTGAATTTATATTAGAGGAATATTTTCATGTGTCTTCTTTGGACTCCAAGTTTCTTATCTGTTGGTTTTCATAATATGGTTATGCCGTTTATCCTAATATATGATATGCTGACCACTATCTGAAGAGTATATCAAATACATCATACAAAAAAAAAGCAAACTTCTGTTACCAACACAAACAAGTGCCGTGTTCTTTTCTCAGTCATGAAACAGAATTCAAGATGCAAGACAGAAGTAAGCCAAGTAATTATTTAATTAAACCAGAGGAAAGTACACTTGGGAGATATCCAAAAGAACAAAACTTCAATTATTCCAAACAGGGAGAGTTTGAAGTCTTCTGCTCTGTGGCTGGTTCATATCCCCATCTTATCTTCCAGGGTCTATGTTGCTGACTGCGAAAGGCTGCCTCTCTCAGATGCTCCACATAACTGCCAGCAGTTTCAGTCTTTCTCCCACTGTCCTTGGCCCCTGTGGTTTTTTTAATTTTTTTTTTTCTATTTTTTTGTCTGTGGAGTTGTTTTGTGTCAGTGTGGTCATTGCCATTTTGCTGTTCATTTACTCGTACATGTCTCTTGCTGCCCCCAGCTCATGTCAGCCTATCTTGCCTACCCTAACACTTCTAAGAAACCTGCCGAATCCTTTATTCATTCAGTTTTGATTTTCAGTTGTCCTATTAGATTTTCACACATGCACTCAAAGATCTCTTTCAAAAGTATCTGGAAATAAGCAATTGCAAATTAGCTTCTTTACAATATTAAAATACTTCTTTTAAGATACCAGTATGTAGGAGAACCTAGCAATGAACACATACAAGTATATTATTTAAATTGAAAAATCAACTTGCTCTGTGATCATCTATAAGTTTCCTAATTCAGGTAGAGCCAAGTATGAAGAAAAATGTACTTTAATTTCTAAGCCTTCCGTTTTAGTAGTTAAAGAAATGAGTGACTAATTTCTATGTTTAACAGTAAAAGTAAAGGACAATAATAAAAATACAAACCAAAAAAAACAATAAATTGATTTCTTTTTTTGTGTATCAATTCAGCAATGATAATTCTGAGATAATGTGTAATAATCAGAAAGACAGCCTGGTGAATATGTTTTATTCTTTGTTCACTCTCTCATTTAAAGTAATGACCCTTCTCTAAAGATCAGACTGGTTTTCAGTGAACAGTTTGCTTACTTACACTGGAAACTGGTAGAGTAAGGCTTACTCTCTGTAAACTCTTGGAATGATAGACAATGAGTCTCCAGAAGAGGATCAATTAATTATGATTTAGGCTTAAGATTTGTTTGGAAAGATAATCTCACCTGCTTTAGGGTTCAAAAGGTAAAGTGAGTGTGTGTATTGACACAGTTTTTGTAGTGTAGGTCTGTTTCAAAATGCCCCCTGTTGACTCTAGTACTTCCTATTCACTTCATAAAATTAACTTCTTTTTAAAAATAAATTATGCAGGTGTTCCTGGATGGAGTATGATTTTGCTCATCAGCCTTTGACGAATGCCTCCACTGCAACCCAAGGACTTAAATGTGCAACCTGGAGCAGGAGATAACCAAGGTGAAAGAGTAAAAAAATTAAAAAAAAAAAAAAAAAGTGCTTCTTCCTCCTCACTCCTCCTGCCTGCATGACTTCATTCCTGCCTGCACCTTTCCTTTAACAAAAATAAATAAATAAAAGTAAATTATATATATTTTAAACTGAATTATTGAAAATAATGAGATTAAAAACAAGATTCCCAAAGTAAAGCTCCAAACATACACTAAATAAATATCAACAATGGAGAGATGATGAAATGACCAAAGATTAGGCAACATTTTCATATTTTTTATTTCTAAATTAAAAAACTAGATTCTATAAAAATGTTCTAAGTAATTAAGAGCTTGCAACTACATGGATTCTAGATCTAAAGAACTCTCATAATCTCTTCTTAAAAAGGTTAATTTTAGTGCCTGATATCATTTCTGCTTCCCTAGTGATGACGCATAGTTTTTTTAACTCTCTACATCCCACATTCTACCTGGCCTCCATAGGTTCAGCTCACTTACCTTCATCTACGCCAAGTTACACGGAATATCCATAGATGGCACAAATTTGACACATGTGTTCGAACAGATACTGCCAGACAGGATTGAGGTAAATAATCATGACTCATCGATGTGTACCTCTTTTGGAAAACATGACTGTTTTTTCATGAACTCTTACTAAACATTTTTAGTACATTGTATTTTCTTTTAGTCTTTCTCCAATATATAAAACATATCTGTGCTTTTTATATTTATAAATATTATTGTCATGAATATGAAATAATTATACTTTCCTCTTATTTTATTTTCTTAAGTATTACATAAAGGTTTTATTTTAATGGTCAATCGGAGCTACCACTACAAATACTAGGGGCTGGGTGATTGAAAGAACAGATACCTATGATCTTACAGTTCTGGAAACTGGAAGTCAAATATCAACGTGATAGAGGATTTCTTTCTAGTAAGGACCCTCTTTTTGTCACCTTCTTAGTGTATCCTCAAATGATTTTTCCATGTGGCTGGTCAGAGAGAGAATGTGCTCAGGCTTGATCATCATGGTGTCACTTCCTTTTATAGGTATTATAGTCATATTAAATCAAGGTAACACCATTAAAACCTTATTTAACTTTAATTATCTACTTAAAATCCCTGCTGCCAAATCACTTCTGCTTATGAATTTGATGAAGCATTATTTGATTCATAACAAAGAGACATTAAGGAAGGGAAAAGTCTATAATATTACTCTAATGGTGGACATGACAAACTGCAAATTATTAAAATTAAAATAATTCTAAATTAAATACAATGTATAATATTTTTCACAAGTTCTCAATATTTATATATACTGTTTCTAAGGTCCTTGATGCACAATTTTATATTCACTTCCATAAATAATAAACTGATTTTTGTTCCTAGAAGGAATTAAGCATGATCAAAAAAAATAAAAGTAGAAAATAATAAGTACAGGATTAATATGGTGAAGTGGTATATGACTCTAACTGCCTTTTCAAACCTGTGTCTGAAGATTCTTGAAATTCAAGTAGGAAGTAAATGGATCCAAGATCACTTCATAAAATATTACGTTTGGTTTATATAGTATTACTTGTTAAATAAAATAAAATATTTAAAAGACTATAACAATAAGATTAAATAATGTTATTTTTATTTATTAGGGTATGTGATAAGCTGTTATAATAAATAAGTACAACAGAGTGGTTAAAATGAGTTTCTCTTACATAAGATTACAAAATTGGGTGAGTTATTATGATACCTATATACTCTTAACCTACATGCTTATCCAGAGACCTGGCTGGCCAACTCATGTTTTAGCTTGTACACTCTCAGAACTCCTTTATTGTATAGCACCACTTTAGTCTGCCAATGAGAAACACTCTTGTGTAATTTAGAAAGCAGTAGAAGAGAGTTCATTATTCCCTGGAGCCTATTGTAGAATGCCTTAAGAAGTTTCCAGTTATACCTCTACAAAATCTACAGACTCATTTGTATTGTACATAAGGTAGTAAAGGCAGTGCCAGTCTATGAGAATTTCACAAAGACTTCTGAGATTTGTCATGCTCTCTGCAAAATTCTTGGAAGTCAGTTGCAACATTCTCTGACTTTCACTGAACCAATATTATAAGCTTCTGAATTTTTATACTAAAAATGATCATAATTGTTTTTTATCAGGTAGGATTTTTTTTTTTTCATCATTAGAGGCCTGTGACCTACGTTTTCCTTTTCAACACTCTGTTCTGAAGCTTCCTTGGTCTTTTTTGTCTGGATGTCTGTGTCAAGCATTGGCATAGATCAGAAGACTAGCAAAGGCCTTGAAGCTCTTCTCCTCTGTGATGACCTTGGCTTTCTCCTTAAAAATGTTCCTTATATAAATGATGGGCCCCATCATCTGGGTGCCCATTTTTAATGATTCAACAAAGCTGTGTCTCTTCTTGGGAGTCATGGGCTTCTTGGGAAAATCAAGAACTTGGAGTGGTATTTCTTCAGCAACAGCACATTGACCTGCATGGATTCTATGGATTTGTCCTGCGTTTTAGGATCCAATGAGATTTTAGTGATGCTGGCAACCTTCTTGTTGACACTGGCCCCCTGTCTTTAGAGATAGACCTACATGAAGCCACATGGTGTCTCTAATCTCCATACCCCAAATGCATATGCTTAGTCATCTATTAATCATCCATTGTTCTTTCTTAAACAGACTAATAGAACATTTTGTAACGGAAGTGACTCCAAGAAAGAGAAACATAAATGCTAGAATCTGTAACTGGATTTCAGCTTTAATTATATTTGAAGATAATAATAAATTATTTGATCACGGAAAATGAAAACTTGCTATCTCTGATGTTCATTGGAAAAAATAATTGAATTGGTACATGAAAATGCCCATAATGAAGTACCTATAGAAGGGTAAGTTATGGGAGGCTTATTAGTTCTTAAATTTAAACATTGGGGAAAATAAAGACTATAAGGATACAAAAATGGTAAAATTGGGGTTGGTACCACTTAATTCCCTGTACAATTTGAGAGAAAATAGCAAGCTTAGCATTGTTAATTCCTAACATACAGCATGAATAGAAACACTAGAGTGTTTTTCTGAATATCTTGAGAGAATTCCATAGCCAAAATTTCTGATAGCCAAAATGATTGATCATACATTAAACTAAATTTTAATATGTAAGTTTAATTCACACCAGCAGGACTTTTAAGTTAAAGGTGCAACGTTGATCAGGAGACACTAAAGTCCTGAATAACAAAGTGGGCATTTTTGTAGACTCTGATAAATGTGAATATTTGGAATTTCCCTCTGAGAAGTAGGGGAATCCTCCCCATTCCCACAAAATTTTGCTTACCATTGCCATAATGATATCACCAAAAACAGTGGATTTTTAGGTGGATGTCAGTTCTCTGTTCCTACATCCATTACTTTATTTATTCTGCTTTATAGTCTTACATAGACTCAAATCCCAGTAGAACATAAAAAGATGACTGCAAAGTCTAAACTGAAAGAATGCATCAGACATGCAAAAAATTCCAAAATTTTGTCAAACTATATTGACACTAACTTAGCAAGTATGGGTGAGAATGATTTCTAAGTGTGCTATAGCTTTAGATCAGGCTGAATTTAACTGATATAGTTATATCAAGCAAACATATCTTGACTAATATATTCTGATCATTGATAATTTAAATCAATTTTTTGAGCAAATGAAATTGGTTCTAAAACTTTTCTCACTTCTTTGAATAAAACCTGGACTATAAATTGTTCACCAAATAAGTTTGGATTCCAGCACATCCTTGTCATACTTACAAATAAGATATCTAAAAACTTAAAACAATGATCATAAAATAATTTATTATATATAAACTTCACCTCACTTATTAACTATGTCTCCTGGGACTATCTATACACAAGATATTTCATCCAATAATTTCTTAAACAGCTCACTTTTGTCCTGTGTGAAACATCAACATTACTGAAAAATGCTCCATTGGCTATTAAGTGCAAGTCTAAGATTATAGTAGAAGGTATTGTCAATGAAATAAACTTGCATGCATTAATGAGATAATAGGATTCTACAGGTATCATTTAATCATTAGGAAACTAGGTTAATGTGGTCATCACAATGAGCAGTAAGACTATCAATAATCTGAAGATATTAGTACAAACAAACTTTTGGTGGTAGCTAATTAATTTCAGGGCCCCTTGGCTCAGATTGATGAACATTTTACTAAAATCAAGTGAGAATACTGTATGACTTATCCAATGCCAAGAGTGAGTCAAGTCACAATCTGTATTATGAACTTTCAATCAAACAGGTTGTTTTTCTCATCTTAAATATGTGACTTCTACTATGCATCAAAGGCATCTGCTTTGAATAACAACTTTCCAGAAAAGAGGGTTGACTAAGAAGAGATCTAGGATAAACAGCTTATCTTTAATGACATTTCACATATCACATCTTCTCATATCCTATAGACTAAAAGTACTATCATGGCAAGATGACAACACTAAGAAATTTGTGAATTTAATCTGTAGTTGAGAGGTGTAGTGCCCTGTAATTCTCCAAGAACTGTTATTAATAAAGACAGAAGAAAAAAATGCGTAATAAACAAAAGATCATAGAATTGTTTATATCCTTATAGTGCTTACCACCTCCTCATTTTAATCATTCAATTGTTTTTTTAACTTAATGTGCTGAACCAGTTCTGTTAGTGATTGTCATTGGCTACTTGATACAAAACATGCATTTATAATCCTGTTGTTTTATATCTGGTTTAATTTATGTTTTTGGTTAATTGTATTGAAGGAACATTTGCATCATAACATTGTATAGGTTTAAGGAGCGCATCACTATAAATCAAAATCATGTAATATATTACATTTACTACTACCAGTCCAATTAAAATCCTAATATTGAAAATGCCAAAATGAAAGCAGAGACTATTTTGAAAATTAATCATTGTGTTGGCCATAAAACAAGTCTCAAAGTATACAAGAGGTTTAAAATTATAGAATTCACACAACAGAATGCTATTTTTTGTAATTAATTTAATGAAGGAACTTTGCATCATAACTATACAGGTTTAAGTTATTCATCATAAATCACATCTGTCTAAAATACATTAAGTTTACCATCACCATTCTAGTTCTTTAATTAGTATATATTATGTTAATTGAACCCAATTTTCCCAAAAGATCTCTTTCAACCACTAACAGAATTTTATATATTAAAGGTCTATTTTTGTTTCATTTAATTCACTTGTTTGTTTTCTCTATAAACTGCCTGTGAGTAAAATTATGCAATGTCTTTCCTTCTCCTTCTGACTTATCCATAACTTCCTCTAGTTCCACATGCTATTACAAATGAAAGCACTTTATCTTTTTAATAGTTCAGTAGTATATCAATGTGTATATATGCTATTTCTTCTTCACCCATTATTTTGTCAATTAGCACAACTTTAAACTCATGGCTATTGTAAATAATGGTACAATTAACATGGAGGTGTATATATCTCTTCCAGACATGCATTTTAGGGTAAATATCCAACATTAAGATTAGCAAATCTTAGGGGATTTCCATTTTCAATTATTTGAGAACTCTCCACACTGCTCATCGTAATGGTTTCACCATTTTAAACTTCCACCAACAGTATATAAGTGTTTCCTTTCTTCGTGTTGTCTTACCAATTCTAATTTTCTGTCTTTTGAATAGTAGCCATTTTCAGGTGTAAGACAATAGACAATAAGTTTTCAAAAACTTTGAAGATAAACCTAGAAATTCTTCTTATGATGCCAATATAACCATGAATCCAAAATTAGACAAGGAGAAAACCAAAAAGAAAAGCATAAAACAATATCCTTGATGAACATTTATGCAAAAATTCTCAGTTATATTGGAAAACTCAATTCAAAAATTAGCTAAATGGGAATTCTTCCAGGGATGCAAAAATGGCTCAATATACCTGTCAATAAGTGTAATGGATCACATCAACAAACGGATGAACAAAAATAATCTGATTATCTCAATAGACCAAGGAAAAACATGTGAATTCTACATGTTTAATGTTAATAATACTCTAAAGTGGATATTATTGGAATGTACCTCTCCATAATAAAAGCTGCATGTGACAAACCCACAGCCAACATCATACTCAATGGGGAAAAACGAAGGCTCTTACTTTTTCTGTTCTGACTTGTTCATGATGTCCAATCTCCCAGCTGGTAGTTAAAGTATTAAAAGTTCTGGCCAACAAAATTAGTAAAGATGATGGCATAATCAATGAAATTGAAATCAAGTATCTGAAACCCTAATATTTATCATGGTAGTTTTCCCACGTCATTATTGTCCCCTGCTCCTCATTATTTTATCCCGATCTGGATTATAAAAGCAGTAACCACTGCTTCAATGTATTAAAAAAATAGCATATCCACTATACCACGAATATTGCTATGCAAATGGCATATGTAGGTGGAACATATTATTCAATGTAGCTAATGAAAAATGATATCGATCAACTAAATCTTTGAAAAATTTTTGGGTAAATAATATTTGCTGGATAATAATGCAACAAAGTTATATGCATGCATATTTAATCTTCATTTTTTCCTACTCCTTTCTTTGCCTTCATTTATTTAATAATAGCTAAGCAGATATAATAAGGTGAATATTGAAGACATATTCAGAAGCAATTTTTTATTAGTTTTGACATTTATTTTATTCCTGCTATATTTCTGTCGCTATTGCAATGACACAAAGCAGTGCCAAGTACGTCATGGTGACCACAGCAAAACAAAAGTGAAAACACACTGCTGTTCAGAGAAAGTGATGCAGTATTATTGTTCCTTGGTGACAAAGAAAAAACAAATCAGAAACAAATCTGTCACTAGTAACATATTTTTTTCCCTTCACTGAGCTTTTGTCAATGCACAAAAATTGGAGAACATTGGAGACTTGGAAAACAGAAAAGTGCAACCAGTTTATTTTTTGTGATATTTTTCCAACTCATTTTGTTGTATTAAGATGGACTGTTTCAGTTTCTAATTGCTGGTTATCCTATAGGAGTGAAATTCTGATAGAATGCTTTCAAAAAACTTAAACAGCTGCAGTGATTATTTAAACAGTTTGTGGGGAAATGGGTTGGAGTTTATCACTGCCAGAATTTCCAATGAGTGAATTTCATTTAGGAGTGAAGAGGTCAGTAACTCAGAATGTTCTATTTCAGTTGGAGAAGAAAAGTAGATAGCAAAGAGAGTCCCTGTAGACTCTGATCATGCACAAAGCAGAGATGGAAATTAGGAAGGTTCCAAATCTAAGAAGTAGTAGCATTTCTAAAAGGAAAGAAATAAAACAGACATAAAAGGCTGGTGAAAAGGATACTGTCCAAAGGTACCCTGGAGAAATCATCCTGGAGTTTGAGTGATGATCCTTTCATGAACAGCAGGAGGTTGAGTAATATACCTTCATTTGCCATTGTAATCATAATTACTAGCCTACCTGCATTTTGCATTCCAAGGAGACAAAAGAGGCTAAATTGTTTTTGGTGGTTTTATTGTAAGTACTCCAAGGAAAACAACAAATTTTATATCAGTATTTTTTTTCTGTAGTGTGTAGAATACATGTATTTAATTTTTAGTTCGTAAATCAAGTTTTTCTAATATGATTACTTTTATGTTTAGTAAAAAAATGATAAAATTCTTTCTCAGAAAATGACTTATTTTATTTTATTTTTTTACCTATCTGGTTTCTTCTTATAGAGATCACCTGAAGACAGAACAAGATTGTTATCACTTGGGAATTATGTAAAAACATCTTAAAATGCTTTTAACCACAGACCAAAAATTTTTTAAAAGTTTGGGGGGAGGGGCAAACAGAAATACACATACTTATGAACTGGAGAACTATCATGCAAGGTGCACTATTTCTTATAAGTAAAATGTATTTAGTTTTACTTTTTTTGCTCAAAATTTAACGTATAAGCCTAACACTAGTTTTATATTGATAAATTATATCAAATAAGAACTTTAACATTTACAGCAACCTGGATGGACCTAGAAGGAAATATGCTTAGTGATATAGATAGATTAAAAATTATATGATTTTACTTATGTGTCATACAGAAAAAGCAAACAAACAAATGAATCAAATCAAGCAAAAATAGATGTTTAATCTACAGGCTCAAATTAGTAGTTACCAGAAGAGAGGGAGAGAAGAATGAGCAAATTGGATAAAAATGGTTAATTATATGGTGAAGGACAGAACCGGAATGTTGGTGGCAAACAATGTATTATAAATAGATGTTGATTTACTATGATAAACACCTTAAATATATATAATGTTGTGATGTCATTTTCCTTCAATTCTTTTTAAATGTAAAAAATACATAATATGCATCTTTTAACACAAATTTAGCATTCATTATATTCAACAAGAATATTAACTGGAATGATCATTAAGAGTAACTAAGATATATGCATTATTTTCACTGTATTTTTTGTGAAAGATTACATTTGTCTTAGGTTTATAGTCATAATTTGTATGAACAAACTTCACACAGTACCTATTTGTCTATTTGAAATAACTGTTCATTCCATAATACACTTTCTGGGAAAAAAGTCAAATTTTGTTAATTCAAGTCGTTCTGGCTGTTAGAATTTAGACTTGGAGAAATTCCATTTTATTTACATTATTCTCTATTGACTGATATGGACAAAACATAGTAGTAAATAGTTTTCATTGAAGAACCATTAGAGGAGAGCACAGTGACTTTTTCTTTACACGTAAGTAAAGCAAGATGGTAAGAGATAGCATTATGATTTAAACTATCTGCATCTGAGGCAAATTTGAAAGGACCTGGGAGATTGAAAATCAATGGCAGTGTGTTTTGCAAATGTGGTTTTTGAGTATTAGGGTGTTACAGATAAACTAATAGACAAAACATTTAATGAAGTGTTCAAATAATCAGTCACAATTAATTCCAATTAGCACTGATATTGAAACTATATAAAGAAATATTATTCTGTAATTCTTAATTAATATGACTGAATCACTACTTAGAGGCTTAGATTACATATCAATATTTTGCTAAACTGGGCCCAGTGAAATATGATGAACCAAACTATAGTTTTCCTTATCATAATTATTGAAACAAAAGAAGAAATAAATTTAAATATTTTGTCATTTCTAAGGATTTTCTATTTGTTTAGTGTGTCTTTGTATTTACACAGAGGTACCTGGGTAGATGTTACTTCCATATCCATCATTTTTGCATGACCCTGAGTCACCTTTTTAAGCAGATCATTGTTGCAGAAACTAGCCATTTGCATAAGTTCACTGGTCATTTTTTTCAATCTATTTTGCTTTTCTTGCTTAATCTTCCCTGATATTTATTTGCTATTACTAATGATTCACTTGTAAATGCAAGCTTGCTTAGCCATACCAGTTCAATCACTAATTTTAAAATGCAAGGTACATAATAGCTTTAGGTGAAAACCTAGATCAAATAAAAGTGGACATCTGTGAAAGAATACTTTTTCTGTGTTTATGTTAAAAATCCTTAGGTTCAATAGTACAACTTATTGAAGTATTTCTCAGGTATTCATGTCCAAGTTTCAACCAGAAATGTATGCTCAGTAGGAGATAGATGATAGGAATAGATAGATGATAAATAGATAAATGATAAGAAGGATAGATAACAGAGAGAGATGATAGAGGATAGATATAGATGATAGATCATTCATACATACATATATACATAATACAGGTATATCTTACAAGGAACTGAGTTTTAAAAAAGGAGACAGAGAAATTTCAAAATCCATAGAGGGAGCATCTTATACTCAGGAGCTGCAGCTGCAAACCAAAGGTGAAATTTATTTAAGGAAAACTATGCTGCTCTAAAGGCCTTTCAGTGTTTTACTCAACAACCCCTCCACCCCACAACGACCTAAAACAATCTTTCTTAGAGTCAAACAATCTGACATAAAGATAACTGATTATAAACTGTAATCACTTCTAAAAAATACTTTCAAAGCCTACATCAGTGCATGAAGGAATTAATAATTTAGGACTTACACCTGCAGCCTGGGCAAATTGACATATCAAAAAGAAACCCCTCATATGAATGGAAAGGTAAGGTCCTCTCCTCTCTTCTCCTTCCCTCTCCCTCTCCCCCCACTTCCTCCCTGTCCCTCTGCCTTTCCCCTCTCTGCTTCTTTTCTTTTTTCTTTCTTATTTTTTCCCAGAAAAGAAACAACCTGGATAAAATATCCAAGTTTAACTTATTTTTTTATGCTTCCCTGAGACAGCAGTCTCAACTTTAGGATATGGGAAGCAATTGGAGTATGAGTTGCTTGGTATCTTAGTAGCTTTAGAAAGAGGACCCTTAATACAGGATTCTGGAATTGGATCACTCATAGGTCAAACAACTGAAAAGACTGAATTAATATTAATAGGAGGGAGGGTAATAAAAACTCTTCACATGCAGAATCATGATAGCATTAACATGACTATGATTCTCATTGGTGGGACATTAAATTAGGTGTTTCTTATGGCTGTCAAAAATCACCCCAAACTAGATGGCTTATAGCAACAGAAATTTATTTTCCCACAATTCAGAGACCAGGAATTTAAAATTAGAGAGTTAGCAAGTTAGTGCTGCTCAAAGTTCTCTAAGGGAGAATTTTCTCTGTATCTCTCCTAAATTCTGGTGACTACTAGCGATCCTTAGTATGTCTTGCCTTACCACATTACTCCATTTTCTGTTTTCATCGTCACTTGACCTTCAGTTTTGTATATGTATCATCTTTGTTCCTGTCCCAAAACCACCATTTTTTTTTGCTTTCTTATACATGTAACTACACTAGGGTTTATCCAGATAATCCAAAATAAACTCATCTCAAAATTTTTAATTTAATCACATCTTTTGCCGAAGAAAACCAATATTCACTGTTTCAGGAGATTAGGACAGACTTATTGTATACCTCTTCACCTAATACCCCAAAGAACTAGCTTGGATCTACAACTATGAAACTAAATCTTCTGTGAATTTAGGCACTGACTTTTTAAGGAAAAAAAATGCTAATACGTTTGTTTACTCAAGATGTAAAGAAATAAAACATTCCAATGATCGCACTTTGTAAACTTAGAGGATTTTTACTGAAAAAGGCTCTTTTCTGAAATTTACAGTGCATTTTAATCAGGTTTTTAATTCTCCCTCAAAAATATATGTGATGCACATTAGAAGTAAAGAGTTCAGATTATAAATTCCTGAAAAACAATTTCCTGCAAATAAATACAAATATGCCTATTTTGACTGAAAATCACCTAAACTTTTGGTAAACACTGATAATTATCACATTTAAAAACAACCTATACTGCATGGAATTTTAATTTTCATAATTAATGAGAAAATTGTTTACTTGAATTAATTGATAATTAAATGAGTGGTATTTAAAATATATAATCTAAAATATTATAGATTTCAGATTTCAAACAGAATATATTATAATACAACTTGTCAACCATTAACACAAACTAACAAGAATTGCTGATGTTTATTTAAATTAAGTACTTTAATGACTGAAAAATATATCCACTAGGAGAAAATTACATGAAACAATGAAGGGAAATCCAAGACAACTGCATTAGTATATCCTCCTGAGAGATATACCTCACAGAATTATACTAGTGCATTATTCTGAACCAATTATAAGCTTATGTCTATGATTCTGGGCTCTTCTAGAATACAAAGATTTAGTAGATAATGAAAGGGTGTTTCCATCAATGCATATAATGGTATTTTCCTTAAATTGAAAAGTGATGCTGCTTCATTTCAGTTTCTCAGTGTCTCTTTGGAAACAGGTCCTGGAGGGAACATGGAACACCAGCAGGCCTAAGTCACACAGCAAAGTAATGGTTCTGAGAGAGTGTGAGGGACTTCATATTTGAGGCTCTGGTTTTGTCAGATCTGAAGGTGACATAACTAGTTTCATGAGTTCATTATTTATTGGTGAATTTAAGCATAAGAGTAGGAATGAGAAAACCGAAAAGAAGACGCCGAGTCACTGGACTGGTAGTTTTCTCATTACCCGGGGCTTTCTAAGACGGGAAATTTGAGGTTCCTTATCTAGTTGTTTTACTAGTGGCTATGTCATATAACTAGCAATATGCTTATTCAAGACGCATGCCTTTCAAATGGATGTCTCAGCAATCAAAAACTTAATGTCAGACTCTTACAATAAAATACTTAAATGTCAAACTCTTCAACTATAGAGTGCTTCTCGAAATAGGAACCTTTAAGTTTCTTTAGGAGAGAAATAACCTTTTCCCTACTCTTTCTAAGATAGAGAGGAGAGATGTTCTCAGATAAAATGAAATTCTCCTTGGCAAGAGCAAGTGTTCTTACAATATTTTTGACTCATAGGTTATATAAATCTGTTGTATAATTTTTAAATAGTTTAAGGATCTTCCCACTATCTTTCTGCTATTAATTTCTGGTTCAAAAGCATACTTTAGGAATCTTTTAAAATTTGCTAAATTGTGTTTAATGGGATCAGCATATAGTCTATCTTGATTACAGATTTTTATGGGTTTGAAAAAGATGTTTATTCTCTTAACAAAATAGAATTTTGTATTTGTGTAAATTAGATCAAGTTGTGTAATAGCTTAATTTGGATGAAATATATATATATATGAATAAACAAACTATACACACATACACACTCTAATGTTCTGACTGAATATCTATCAATTAATCATAGAGGGTCTCCTTTTCCTCACAATTCTGTCAGTTTTTTTCTCATGTATTTTCATCTCTGTTGTTGAATGTACCAACATATAAAACTTTCATTCTGGAGAATTTGACACTTTTTACATTATATGATGATTCTTCTTTTTCCCTGATAATCCTCTATTCATCATTTTTAGAGTTTCCTCTTTCTCACTTGTTTTGTTTTACTGAAGCATTTTACATTATGTCATTTTATTTAAATCATCACATGGATTATATGTCTTTTAGACATACTTGTTACACTAGAGTCCATAACATGCGTTTTCTTTCTTTTTATTTAAGGAAATGTGTAGACAGGAATGAAGGTGAATAGGTAGACAGGAAGGGAGACAGAGGAGGAAGAAACATTTATTTATTTTATTTAATTGTTCATCTTGGTGTTTCCCCTGCTCCAGAGCTTGAACCAGGGTCTTTGGGATGCATGTGGACTAATCAGTGGCATTATTCACTAGACCACCAGGGTGAGTCACAGTTAAAACTTTTGACTTGTTCCATAATTCTTCTTTGCTTTGTCTCATTTTCAGATTTCTTTTCTCTCTTTGTGCAATGTTAGAAGTTTTTATTGATCGATTTTCCAGTCTGTTGATTCTTTCCTTAGCTAGGTTTAATTTACTGATGGACCATGTAAGATATTCCTTATTTATATTACTATGTTTTTCATTTCTACCATTTCTTTTGAATAATTTCTTAGTTTCCATTTTATGTTCACATTATCAATATATTCTCATGTTGTCCCTATAAGCCCAACATGTGCAGTATGGGTACTGGTTCCACCTTTTTTTCCTTGGCAACAGAATCTCTTGCATGTCGGAAAACAAACAAAGAAACAAATAAATAGCAAAGACCTGTGGAATTTCTAGACGAGAACCCAATAAAATTACAGGTCTCTTTAAGGTTCTGACCCAGTTAGTTCTCACTTTCACATTAGTCCTCATTGGGTAAGCATGTAAAACTTCTACATTCTCACAGAATGTTCTCTTATTCCCACTTTTCTCATTTGCTAACATTTCTAAACATTATACAGTTTTCTGTATTTTATATGTATATGTATATATATATCACATAAGCATGTAATAGTCTAATTCCACAAAACACCCTTGAGAAAAGTCTCTTCTGTCTTGACCATGGAACAATTCTTTGGAATCCATAGCATAGTTGCCACCTTTTATGGCATTGCATCTTATTATACCATAAAGGATAACCCTGCAACAAAATTCACAAGTAAAAAAAAAAAAAAATTCCATATAGGATTCTGACTCTCAAACTGTGTAGTGACTGAAGTCATTTATAAAAAATAAGGATCAGCAGTGATTCTTTTTCCATTGTTAAATTTTTATTTGATTAGAATATGGTGAGAATTAAAAAAAAGTGTTCTTCTTGAAATAGTAGACTTTATTATAATGAATATTTGTGCAGTTTGAAACACAATAGAAAGAATATGAAAAGGCTGCCACAAAGGGTAAAACAGATTTGTATACAGAATATAGAAAAAAGAAATTTCAATTCAATAATAAGAAAGTAACAGTTCAATTAAATGTGAGCAAAATATATTTAGGAACCCTTCTCTGGCTAAGGTGGCTGAAGTTCAGTCTATGAAAGCTATGAATACCAGGGGAAACCTGTGGCTTAGTGTGACAAAAAAAAGAAATAATAATAATGGGAATCCCCTCTTCTCTTCAGTTATTATGGAGGAATTTTGACCAGGCATTAGATCTTCGAAAGTTTGATAGAATTCACTAGCGTAACTAGTGTAGCCATCTGATCGTTGCCTTTGGTCTGCTTGTATTTTGGGGTAGAGGAAAGAAGACTCAATTACTCTTTCAAGTTTTGTACTTTTTATTGACTTATTCAAGCTATTTATTTTTTTCCTGGTTAAGTTTTGGAAGTTTGTATGATTTTAAGAATTCATTCATTTCTTCAAGATGGATAATATTGTCCTGGTTTTCCTGGACTTTCATTAACAAATTAACACAAAATAGTAGCTTAAAACAACAAGCATTTCCAACAGCTACCAAATCTACTAGACTGACATTATAAGGTCTTATGCTCTTTCTAAAGAATCTAGGAAAGGATCCAAACTTTGCTTTTTTCTATCTCCTGGTGGTTTTCATTCATCATTGGTGTTTTTTGACTTACAGCTGCATTACTCCAATCTCTCTATTTTCAAATGCACTTCCCTCTGTATCCAAATTTATCTATTATAAGGAAATTAGCCACAATATGTAGTATCCAGGCTAATCACTTCTGATTTAATTTTATTTAAATAAATAAGACAGGATTTTAAAATTAGTTCACATTAGCAGATACTAGAATAATTGTGGGGTGAACACAATTCAAGCTACAGAATAAATTAAAGGAAATCAATGATCTAAAAATTGACTTGAAAAACAAAATACTTGTACTAAAAGAAGACTTTAACTAGGTGGTTTTATTGATATCAAAATAATTTCCTATATTTTCTTCGAAGTGAAATAGTTTGTTAAATTTTGAAATGTATTTAATTCATTAAATGTATAAAAGTAAATATTTTAATTCATTAAATATATGTAAACATACACACATATATATACATATATATGTGTATATATGTATATATAGAGAGATAGATAGATCAATACATACGTCCTAAAGATTCAATTGTTTTAGTGCTTCTTATAAATAATTTGAAGTCACTCAATAAGCAGAAATTAGTAACAAATATTTCCAGTATAGTATTTAGGTTATATTTAGGTAATATCGATTTCTGAGAACATGTGAAAAAGAAGTTTCAAAACAATCCATGTATTGAATTAACAAAATGAAATGTAAGAATATTCAAATAATATTAATTCATTCATCTTTCCAATGAATTTTTTTTGCTAGTTGGTGAATACAGTAATTATTAATACATGTGTAGAAAGAGAAAATTTAATTTCATGATCAGGATAAATCTCACTCCATGTTTGATTTTTCAAAGTTCAGTGCGACTTCTACTGGATGCCTAGCACAGTTTACAACTGACTAATGAAAATTATAGTCATGGGAAAATTTCATTCCAGATTACTCAGCAAGAAATAATATATTGCTATTCAACTAATTTTTGAAATAAGTCGTTAGATTCTTTATACGCATATTGCTACAAATTTGACATTTTCACACACTTTCAGAATAAACCAATTAAGATCCATAAGCAAAAACAGGCACATTTTCAAACAAGGTGAGTTACTGTAAACCTGACAATAAAAATTATTGAGTGCACTAAAAACTATATGATATATCCTTAATTGAAAAAAGTTGATTCAAAACATTAATTTTTGATTCCTCAAATGAAGAGTACTTGAATCATATGTAGCCTATTTATCCCATTTCTGCTCTAGATCATCAGAATCCATCAGAATCACAACTACTGATACAGCTGACAACCTAGGAAGTGTCTAACATGTCTCACACCTGACCATTAGAATATATACTCAATTTTTGAAATGTCTGTTTTAAATGATAGACGATAATATATTTATCTTTAACAAATACTATGATTCTCACAAAGCTTTACTCAATATGATGTCATGTAAGAAATGGACATGTTTTATAATGAAAGGCATAAGGGAAAAATCACCAGTCACCTTAGAACTCTAATTTACCAGATATCCTCAGAGATACACAAACTTCTGAATATGTGCTTGCATGTGAACATGTGTGCTTATACACTCACATGAAGACTAAGTTCATAGTTAAAATTTCATTCAAAAGATACAAATCGTTTTTACCTATAAACTTACAGTTGTTTCAGCATACTATCCCCAAATACTCCTGTTTAGACACATCTCTGTGTCATCTTTACATAATGTATAGCTGTTATTGATTCAGTAATATTTCTGTATAATTGATGACCTAAAATCACAGCTACTTGTTTATATTCCATGTACGTCTGGCAGATATTTCATATTATTGTGTATCAGTTCATGCTATACAATTTATTGGCGACCTTCTGGAACACTGACAAATATGTCTATGCAGCATGTTTTTGTTCTATTTGTGTTTGATGTGATTATATCAATTATTTTTAATGAAATAAAATTCATTAAAAAATTTAGAATGGGATACAGAAACAGACTTACAAATAAATGAACACTTAATTTCTGGCAATTATGGTTCTGGGAACAGTCTTTTTAATAAATAGCTCCTGGTTATTTGAATTTTTAGATAGATAAGTAAAAATAAGCCTGATTTACCTATTTCACATTACCTAGTTGAGTGCTATTTAGGCATAATGTGTTCACACTAAATATAACCATCTCTTTAACGCAGTCGTTCCTAGATATGTGCCCAACAGATATACATGCATATATCCAGTGAAAAACACTTATCAGAATGTTTACAACTACATTATTTGTAATAACTCCATGATAAAAATAATACAAATGTCCACTGATGCTAAATAGGAAAGGAATTTTGAAGAATACATACCAATGAATCTAAACAAATAGCTACACCTAAGAATATCTAGTAACACCCACAAACAGTTAAATTAAAGTAAAGAATAGCAACTTAGGTGATACTTGTTTATATAACTATCAAAAGTAAACTTTAATAAACAAAAGAGTAGTGCATTTGAGGAAAAGGAAGATCTGTGATTCCTTTGCGTATGAGAAGGGCTTCAAGACTGCTGGACATATTCTTGGATGTGGGTCAGATTTTATTTACTCTCTTTGATTGAATTTCAATTTATGTTAATACACATCTATAATACTTAAAAGGGTATTTTAAGTACTAAAAGTTTTATTTAACCATATGCATTGTACACATTAAAATTTGCTGAACTAAATACAATTTTAATAACAGCATTTGTTATTAACCAGATTGGATTTGCTATATATTGATTTTCCCATAATTGAATTAAATATTAAACTAAATATCTATTGTAGTTTACAAATTATTATATATCATTTATCTCATAGAGAAAATTAAGAACTTGAGAGTACCACAGATGCTGACAATTAAAATGCTTCTCAAATTTCTGTTATGTTTCCAATGATAAAATAACAACAGAGCAGATCATAGTAATAAATGTATACAAAACACATTGAATTCATGTGCAATGAAATCTGTGGCATACTATAGCATAAACATCTGAGCATTTTATTTGATTCAGGAGTTGAATATGAACAGCAAGTGAAAAGTTTCACAGTCATGAGAAATAAATCTACAAACTATAGATGCATATGGTTAAATATCTCCTTAGATATTAGCCTAAATTTAGTTAAATTTAGTTATTTTGAAATGTGCACATACATCTTAGAGATAGTTTCTTTATTTCTTAAAGGTTAATGTATTTTTGTTCTTAAAAAATCAGAAAAAGTACTGTTTTTAAAGTCATTTGATTTACTCAGGACTTCTCATCAAAGTGAAGTATATAAGTTTTATAAATATATTATGCTTTAAATCTGGAAGACATCCTTAGAACCCATATAGTCCAAGTCTCATGTTACAGATGAGCAAATTAAGAGTAACTTGTATTCTTATGAATAATATCAAAATAAAGGACAGTTTTGTATATAGCAGCCTTTCTCAAACGGCATTCCACATTCAAAATTCAGAAAATGAAAGAAAATAAATTCTGGTCAAATAACAGAAATATGAAAAATTCTCATTCTATGGTGTCCTAAAGATTAATAGTAAGTATTGAGAGTTATTAATGAATCATAGAGTAGGCATTCATGGATGTGAAAGGATTATAAAAGTTCCACAGTTCAAAAAAAATGAAGAATGATTAAACTAGATTTTCCCAAGCTTATTAGTTTTGAGTGATTGAGAGAGAGGCGGTGCAGAGATAACCAACCCATCTCTTGAAATTTTTTTCCACTTCACTTCAAGGAGAATAGACAGGAGAAGGATGTTCAAAAAAGATATTAAAAAAGTAATATGCCTTGATTCCTACTAAATACTTTTTAAAATCTACAACCAATATTTTTATTTGAAAATAAATGTCCCTAGAACAGTGTATGTTTCAGTGTTCCAGTGTTAAAATCTTATAATATTTATTATTTCATTTAGAGTGATTGCTTTTTCTTTAGTTTAGCACGGTTACTAAAATTTTAATTTCAGATTTCTGTGCTGTGTTTCTACAAAGCAAGGAGCTTTCATGGGAGACTTTACTTCATGGAAGGAACATGTGAACATAATTTGTAAATTGAAATAATAAACATATTATGCATTCTTTACTTCTTTATTCTTTCACTACATTATTATTGAGTACTTAACCTAACTTATTCTTAGGGTCTCTGTTACAGAGGGGAAATTGAAAAAAAATTAATATATAAATAAATGAAAAGAAAAAGAAAAAAATGATTACAGTCCTGAAGGTACTTAAAACACAGAACAAGGTGTTTGTAGTGATATAAATCCTAATTATTTTGAAATATGGACTGTAATATGATAAATGATAAAGGAAAACATTTAAACATTTGAAACATCAATGAAGAAAAATCTGCATACAAGAGAAAGAAGTTCGGGAACAGTCAAAGAAAAAAAAATTAATTCCTCTCCACTCTTTTGTTATGACTTGAGAATGTATATTAAATTACATTCAGACACAAAAGAGATTTTTATCAATATATAAAGGTACAAAAGAACAGGCCTTGTTCAAGTAACTATACATATGTATTATATTTGTAATTATATAGGAAAAATAATTACACTGTCTCATCAAATTTTAATTCTATTGAAAAGAAATAGTAGCAGAACAAGTTATTTCAGTATTATGCATATGAACAATTTCATTAAGAGTGAAATGGAGTAGAAAGTTACTACAGAAAAATTTCACCTATTTCTATCTATTAAATGTGATTATAGTTGTAATTATATTTAATCTTATCTTGAGCACAATGTTAGAAACAATAGTCTGCATTTTGATTAAGATAAATTTCTTTTTGTCTATGAATATGTTTTTTCTGAAAAAAGGATAAATTACTAAAGTTAACTTTGAGTGATAATATTAAATAACAAATTTACAGAAAATTTGGTGAAAATCTTCCCATTAGTTCTTTCTTTTTTCTTTGTTGTGGGAAGAAAACTTGAAATCTACCCTTTTATCAGATTTGTAATTATATGGTAAAATATTATTGACCATATCTATGATTCTGATTTCTAGTATATATATTAATTTTGCATAGTGGATTAGCAAATATTCCATCTTCTCCCCTCATTTATGGAATTTGCCATTTCATTCTTAGCATCTATGATTTTGGTTATTTAGATAACTCATATGCAGTATTGAGCCTCTTGTGACTTACATATTTCATTTGTCATAATGTCCTCAAGTTTCATCAATTTTATCATATACTACAGGATTATTAATGGACATTTAGATTTCTATCACAATGATTATTATAAACAGTGATGCAGTGAATATTATTAAAATGCTAATCATCCAGATCCTGATTTTATTTTTTGTAAAATACTTCAGATTAATAGATTTTACATAATTTTACGTGTACTCTATTTTAATATTTTACTAGCAGCCAACAGCGTGCAATGTTTCTTTTTTTTTCTTATCTCCTAATTGTATTTTCCAATTTTTAAGTTTTGTTTGGGTAATGGTGATACTAACAAGTGTGAAGAGATATTGTTTTATTGATTTACATATTTTCATGATTAACTTACATACCACATACTCATTGTTCATCTGTATACCTTCTTTGGAAAATTGTTGATTCAAATATTTAATCAATTTTGTAATCATGTTATTTTTTTGTTTTGTTATTTTTTGTTATTGAGCTGTAGGAGTCTTTATATTTTTGGAAATTAACTCCTTATTAGATATACGGTTTCCTTTTTTTTGCTCTATAGGTTTCTTTCTAGCTGTTTAGTTAGATGTAATCCTACCTATTTATTTTTACTTTTGTTGCCTGTAATTTTCATATCACATCCATGAAATAATTGCCATGACCAATATTATGAAGATTCTCCTCTGTTTTCTTCTAAGATCCTTACAATTGCATTTCTCATATTAAAATATTTAATATGTACTGAGTTTCTTTTTATGTAAGGTATAAGATAAGTATGCAATTTTATTATTCTGCTTGCAGAAATTCAGCTTTCCCAATACCATTTACTGGAGAGATAAAATTTCCTCCCTGTGTTGTCTTAGCATCCTGGCAAACATTAAGTTTTAATATATATTCTTGAATATTTTTTCTTGGCTCTTTATTCTGTTCTACCACTTTTATGGTCTTTGTATCAGTATCAAACTGCTTTAATTCCTATGGCTTTAATTAATTTCAAAATCAGGAACAATTATATAACGAGCTTTATTTTTGTTTTTCAGGTTTATTTTGGTATTCTGGATCCTTTTTTGCTTCTCAATTTTAGGAAGTTTTTTTTTTGTATAATTCTGCAATAATTGACATAAGTTTTTTGATTTTTAAAGGAAAGGTACAGGCAGGACTGGAGATGAGTAGGCAGACAGACAGGAAAAAAAAAAGAAGCATCTTATTTTATTTTTTACATAATTGCTCACACTGGTAGTCTTCCTCTGGACCTGAGATTAGAACACAGGGGCATTGACCTGTGCTCCTTCAGAAGCTACTCACTTAATTGCTACTCCTCCAGGTTATGCCAAGCATTGCAATTTTGATAGAGATTGCATTTAACTGCAGATCTCTTTATGTATTATGAGTATTTTAACAATGTTAAATCTTTAAATCCATTAGAATTGGGATTTGCCATTTAATTATGTTTTCATTAATTTCTCAGATCAATATTTAGTAGTTATTTACAACTATTTACATCTTTAGTTAAATTTATCCCTAAGCGTTTTTCAGATTAATGTAATATTTTATTGAAAGTTTAGTTATGAAAGAATATCCAAATTAATGTCTTTACTCTTTTTTTCTGTCTATGATATTTTTATTATAGCAGCTGAAGATAAGATACCATATAAGATAAAAACTGACATTATAATCAAATCATCACTAACAACTATGTCTTGAAAATGTCACCTCCTTTAAAGATTTCTGGTTATATCTTCCATTCCCACTTGTTTAATCAAAATCTGTGATAAGCCAACTATTTAGTTTATGCAAGTAAAAGAATTGCAATCACAAGCCTGTCCTCTCAGAAATGAAAACAGTGTTAGGTAGTTAAACGCTGTTAGATCCTCTTGATTTCCTCTTTTACCCAAAAGTTCTACAGTAGCATATTGCTGAACTCCAACTGGTGTGGGATTGATTTCCAGTTTTAGGCCATTGTGTTCAGAGAAGATGCCTGGTATGACTTAAGGCTTTGAAAATTTATTGAGAGATGTTTTGTATTCCGACATATGATCTATCCTGGAGAATGTTACATGAGAACTTGAGAAGAAAATGAAATATGTAGACATTGGGTGAAGTGATCGGTGTATGTCTATTAAACCTGTCTGTTTCAGATTGTCATTTAGTGGCTGTTTCCCTGTTAACTTTCTGCCTGATTGATCTGTCCATTGTTTTAAGTGGGGCATTGAAGTACCCCACTATTAATGTGCTGCTTTTAATGTCTCTCTTCGGGTTTAATACTTGTTAGATATATTTTGATGCTTCTTCATTTGGTGCATAAACATTAATAAGTATTATGTCTTCTTGATGAATTGATTCTTTAATCATAATATAGTGTCCACCTCTGTCTTTTGTTTTGCTTTTTAGATGGAAGTCTGTTTTATCTGGTATGCATATACCTGTTCCTGCTCTTTTGTGGTTGCTATTTGACTGTAGGATTGTCTTCGAGCCATTGACTTTGAACCTTTGTTTATCTTTTGGAAAAAGGTGGGTTTCCTGAATGCAGCAAAAGGTTTGGTTATGCTTTTTAATCCATTCAGCTACTCTGTGTCACTTGACTGGTGAGTTCAGTCTACTAATGTTTAGGTTGATTATTGATCTGTAGCTGCTTAGTGTCATTTTTATCATTTGTCTTTTGTATGTACTCCATATGATAACTTTGTTCTCTTTTTCTTTTTAGTTGAATGGGTGCAGTTATGTTTTGATTGATTTCACCTTATGTTTTCTTCTTCCCTTTCTCCCCTGGGGATGTATTTTGAAGTTACCTTGATGCTAGCATTCACAGTTCTATGTTTTCTACCTAATTTTATTTGAAGTCTTATTAGTCTTTCACTCATTCTAACTATACACATTTTTGATTTCTTCTCTTCCTCCCCCCTTTTAATATTTGCTGTCATACTGTTTTTCTGTGTGATTTCTTTATGCTATATAGAGCTCATTTTGATATTTTTTTGCAAAGATGGTGTTGCGGTGATGAACTGCTTTAACTTTTGTTTATCCAAAAAGGATTTTATCATTCCTTCAGTTATGAATGACAATCTTGCTGCATACAGTATCCTAGGTTGAAAATCCTTTTCTTTCAGCACTTTGAATATATATTATGCACTTTGAGTATATTATTCCCTTCTGACCTGTAGAGTGTCATTTGAGAGGTCTGCTGACAGTCTTACGGAAGCTCCTCTGTTTGTGACACATTTTTCTCTGACTACTTTTAATAGTCTTTCTTTATCTTGTATTTTTGACATTTTGATGATGATATGTCTAGGTGTATTTTTGTTGTTATTGTTGTTGTTATTTTTGTTTTCTTTTTTTTTTAAAAAAAAATTAGGAACTCTTTGAGCTTCCTGGATCTGGAGGCTTGCTGCACTCTTCAGACTGGGGAAGTTCTAATCTATTATTTCTTCAAATATGGTTTCTGCTCCATTTTCTCTCTCTTCCTCTTGGACCCATATGTTGCCAATGTTGTTCCTTTTGATGTTATCCCAGAGGTCTAGAATGCTGTCTTTGACTCTTCAATTGTTTTACTCTCTTTGCTGGCTTGCTTGATTGAGTTCCTCTGTCCTACCTTCCAGATCACTGATTCTATTAGAAGCTTCATCCTTCCTGTTGAGTCCCTCTGTTGAGTTCTTTAATACAGCAATCATGTCTCTTACTTCTTTGATGTTTTGTTCCATTTCTTCTCTTTGTTTCCTGACATTCTCTCTTACTTCCTCTACTATTTTCTGGATTTCCATGAGTATGTTCATTACTGTTACCTTAAATTTCTCTTTGGGTAATTTACATAGATCTGCTCTATTCCGATTTTCCCCTGGGTTTTTCATTGGATTCATCATTTCACATATATTTTTCTGTGCCTTTGCTCTATTTGGCCCCAACACACATCTGGAGACTCCCAAATCCAAATCAGTGGCTTAGCTGAGTATCCTGCTGGATGTCCTCACCCATGGTTAGTCATCAGCTGTTCTGTCTCCAGCTGAAGTGTCAGTCATTTCTTGGTGTTTGTCTCAGGAAAATAGGTGATTTTGTTGTGTTTCGGTTTTTTTTCAATGTCTGGGGAGCGACCCAAAAGCGTATCTTATAGAGCCACCTTCCAGGGGTTATTTTTATCCCTTAGTATTTTAATTGATGCTATTCTAAATAGATTATTTCTATAATTTTCTCTCAGATAAATTATCAGTGAATATAAATGACATTGATAATTATTCGTTAAGCTTGCACTTTATAACTTAAATGATTCATTTATTAGTTTTGACAGTTTTTGGTGTAGTCTTTAGTGTTTCCTTCTTATAAGATCATGCCATCTGCTGAGACAATTTTGATTATGTATTTCTGATCTAGATGCTTCTTTTTCCTTACTTCACTACTCTGACTAGAACTTTAGTCTAATTTGAATGGAAGTGACTTGTTTCTGTTCTTGAACTTTAAAGTATATTATAAGAAAAGAAAACTGTGTGAAAACCACTATTCTTGATAAATATAAATACAAAATTCTCCTTGGAATTTTAGTAATGTAAATGAAACAGTACATAAAAGTCTTATATACCATATGGAGTGAAATTAATCTGGAAATGCAAGGGTGTTTCAATATATAAATTAATTAATGCAACATACCACAATCACACAATGAAAGATAAAAACACATGATAATCTCAATGGATGCATAAAACTTATGCAAACAAAGTTAACAGTCTTTGATGATGAAAACTAAATAAAATAGGTATAGAGGAGAATTAATTCAACATAATGAAGTTCATATATGAAAAGTCTATAGCTAATATTATATTTAATGATTTAAGGCTAAAAAATAATTTTACATATGACTGTATCATTATTCAGTTTTCCATTTTAATTACTATTTTGCTTAAATTTTTATGCAGAACAACATAACACTTTTGAAAAATAATAACAATTCATATTTAAAATGAGGTTATGAGGATATATTTTCTCATCACTCACAGAGTCAAAAATACAATTGTTTGTAAACTAATGCAAATTACTAATTATTACGACTTTTTTGTTTTATGAGCAGAGTGTATATGGAATATGTTTGAAAACAATTTTATTTATATTTGAGAACTCTAAGGAGAAGGAAAGCTATTTCACAAATAATGAGAAATTTTCTTATTTTTATACAATGAAACATTGTAACTTACTTCAAATATTTATTGTAAAAACAAAATGGACAAGGCAAGAGATTAATAAGGGTATACAGTCTTTTAGGTTATTTAAACAAAATATTGTGTTTTTTGCAGTCCTTGAGAATTACATTTGCCATATTCTGGATACTGAATTATTTGCATGACTGTACTACCCTAACACAAATAACAAATTACTTCGGATTATTCAATAGATTTCACTTACAGACTATGATTATTAACAATAATCTTTACATGAAATTATCTAGAATCTACATTTATCAAATAAATTGTAAAGTTTGTATAATATGTAGTTTATAGGCTCATGTACTTATATTGAATCAGTAATGCCTAATACAATTAGCAGCACAACACTGCACGTATATGTATATACCATTTTGTTCTGAATATATATATATATATATATATCATTTAATTCAGTGAAAGTCAATGACTAGTATTGGTAAAGTAAATTTACAACAGATAAAAATTCAAATTGAATCATTTAAATAATGTATCATATAAGACAGCTAGAATGTAGCCCCCAAAAAATTCAGGTATTTTATCTCAGAAGTATATATTTTTTTCACTCTGCTGAATTTTTAGTCAATATTTGGAATCAGATTAAAGGTCAGAAAATAAACAGAATTGTCCTAGATCAACAAGGAAGGAATTAATTTTATAATAAAAAATGGAGCAACCTAGTTAGTTTATTAGACAGTCTAAAAATCTCTTTAACTTGCACTGTGAGTGATAAGCACTCTAGTTCATTGGAAGGGTCGACAAGGATCTTTGTAGATGTGTCACATAATCAGCACACTAATGGAACAGTTATTTCAAATACTTTCTTTTTTTTCTTCTATACCACTGGGCCACAGGGATATCCATGACTTGACTTCTACCAGGCACAGGATTTCTTCTGTAACAATCAACCTGTGAATCTTTCCCTGGAAAAAAAAAAATCACTCTGTTGGTGATACTGGAGATACAAAGTTAATATCATATTCTCAGAGCACCAATTTCGTGAAATGGTTATTTTGAAGGAAAGCCAATATTAAAAATCAGTTAAGAAGTTTAAGTTCAGAACAAACAAAACAGTCTTTCTCCATCTAATTTTAAACCTATTTTCCAAATAAGTTGAAATAAAACATTTCAAAGTTGAAGTAAATAAAGCAATCTATAAAACATAAAAAACAGGTTGAATTATGAGAGCTATATAAAGGACCTGAAGAAAAAGTTAGGAGATCAATATTTAAATAACAGAAATTCAAGAGAAGAGATAATTGACTAAATAAAAGAGACTAATGTTTCTTGACTGAAAAGGTCTGAATTTTCCAAATGACATAACTCACTGATATGTGGATACTGGTAATGATAACAAGATAATTAGAACAAATTTTAACAATTCTATGGAATATACTTTTATAGAGCTTACAGTATACCAGCTTCTTCTCTAAGTATTTTTCATTTATTAAAAAGAAACATTCTCAGTGATTATTTGAATGACACTATTTTGCAGTTGTAGATTCTAAGACATAAGCATACAGTTAACTTTGTCATGTTGAAGAATCTGAGGTTATGTTCTTAAAATTCTAATTCTTGAGACACTGCTATACACACACTCAAATATAATGAAAACTGAAATTAAAGAAAAGGTCTGAATGCTGTGCAAAATACCAATACATCTTTAAGGGTTTCAGTGTAATGAGCTCCTATTCCAAAGAAAAGTTACCTGGGGGTCTAGCAGATAGAGACATGGCTTTGGTTGATAGGCACAGAGAAAACCAGAGGCGGCAGTCAGCAAAGTCTGCATCCCATTTTGTAAATGCAGTGACTTTATAGAGATGAGTGCAAAGAGATCACACGTGTATGTGCCAAACTGCAGGTCGTCTGTGTGTTGCTGACATAAAAAGTTACAAATAAGTGGAAACAGAAATCCTTGACTATAAGCTCTACAAAGTAAAGGACATAGATAATAAGACCAGAGACTTGGGAAACAGCTTTGGGGAGTATCTGGGTATGTCCTGTTTACCAGTTCCATTCGCAGTTGGACAGGCTGTAAGCAAGAATGTCACATACAGAACAGAGGGGTGGGAGCCGAAACTGGCTGCAGGGAGTCAATGGTTTTTAATGAGTGCTCTATAGCTGACTTAACACACCCTGACAGACTGTGAGGCAGCAGAAAACTCCAAAGGAAAACTAACCAGGTGAATTTGTATTCTTAAATCTAACCCCGTAAATTTGAAAGCTGTAATGTATCATATGTTTCACATAGGTTAAAAAAAAGTTGGTTGAGCTTATACAAAATTAAGGTTCTTTGGTAATCTGAGACAAATGATTGATGAAAGTCTAATAAAGGGGTACAAATTTGTAATTCAAGATGTTAAATGCCATTGTGTGTACCACATATAGCCAAAGGACAAAGTTTCCAGAGCCAGAGATGCAATTTAAAAAAAAAAAAAAAGAAAAAGAAAAGAAAAAAACAGATAAAGATGTTTGTTTACCTCCCCTCCTCCCTTCTTTCTTTCCTTCTTTCCTGCCTTCCTTTCTCTTTTCCTGCCTTCCTTCTTCCATTCCATGCTTCTTCTTCCTACCACTTCCTCTCCTTAAGAAATGTCTGATCATGAAAATACAATAGATAAAATAGCACAAAGACATCTGTAAGCAAAGAATACTGACACTGAGTACCTATGAACAAATATGTGTAATTATATATATGCAATATTTATATATATATTTGCATTGAAATATATGCAAATAAGAATTTGGTTGTTATTTTTTAAATGAAAGGTACAGGCAGGAATGAAAGTGAATAGATGGGCAACACGCAAGAAGAGCGAAGAGGTAAAAGCATTTTTTTTTTTTTATTTACTTTTCACACTGGTTATTTATGCCCCTCAGACCAGGCATTCATACTTGGGGTATATGGCCTGTATTCCTTCAAAGGCAATTGATCTAACTGCTATTCCACCAGGGCACGACTAGTTTAAGTTTTTCAAGACTCAAGGGAATAATTACTCAAAACTCTTTAGTAAGACTTGAGAAATACTGTAAAATAATTATTAATGTTTCAAAGTTTGGGGAGAAGATAGGAGGATACTGAAACATTTCATTTAGAGGACAAAAGAATATGTGGAAGTTAAATTATTTTTGTGTAATGTTGCATCTGGGAGGGGAATATAGTTCACTTTGAGTTTTCATTGTTTTTCCATTTTTAAATTAGAGATAACTCTGACATACAAAATAAGTTTTTAAGTGCAGGTTCACTATTCATCAGCTATATGATAACACAGATGCCCACTGCCAAACATCCAATAGTCCTCCACCACTGTCTATTAAACTGACGCTTGTTTTCACCATCCACCCTCCTTCCCTCTGGTAACCTCTGTTCTGGTATCAGTATCCAAGGGCTAGACTTTGATTTTTTTTTTTTTTTTTTTATATTTTAGTGTTGTGTTTCTATACTGCTATATGCTTTTAAAATATTGACTTTTCACCTCAGTCTGTGACAATTTCTTACTACATCAACCAAAGTCCTATTGTTCTTCACTGCCGTCTTCTTAAATCTTTCTTTCCCTGAAACTTCTCCTCCTCCCCTAGTCTTGGCCACAGACCTGTGTTCTATGAATTGTGTTGAGATTTGTTCATTTGTTTTGCTTCTTTGTATTCTGAATATTAGTGAAACCATTCTGTACTTTTCATTATCTTTCTGGTTTATTTTGTTTAGCGTAATTGTCTCCAGGTTCATCCAAGTTGTTACAAAAGGCATATTTTCATGTTTTTTCACAGTTGCATAGAATTTGAGTATATAAACCACAGCACTTTGTACAGTCACCTATTGAAATTGACAGGCATGTAGGTTATTTATTTCCGTGTCTCTGATTAGAGTTTTATGTTGTCTGGGTATATATCTAAAGGTGAAAATAATAGTTGTATCAAATGGTAGATACATTTCTATTTTTCTGAGAGATCTCAATACTCACCCAATGTGAGTCCTCCATTCTTTTGTTTGTTTCTTTAATTTAACTTTGACTGTACAAGATTTGTTGTTTTGTTAATTGTTTTATATAAGTTTTAGTCTTATTTATTCAATATCTTTGAAAAATGTTACTGAAATATTGAGAGACATTGCATGAAATCTATATATTTCTTTGAATAGTTATGGACAGTTTATCTATGTTAATACTTCTGATTCTTAAGTATTTTATTCTCTTCCATTTCCTTATGTTTTGCTTTCTTTTATCACTGTCTTACAGTTTTAAGTGTATCAGTCTTTCGCTTCTTAAATTTGCTCCCAGGCAATTTTTTTTTGGGGGGTGCAATTGTGCATAAAATTTATATTTTGTTTTCTCTTTCCTCTAATTCATTCTCTGCATATAGAAATGAAGCTTGATTTGTGCATTCATTTTATATTCTGAAAATTAGCTGTATTTGAAATTTGTAGCAGTTATTTGGTGGAGTCTTTGCAGTTTTCTAGGTTTTAATATTATATCATATACAAATATTGATAATTTTATCTATTTATTCCTACTTGAATTTATTGACCTTTTCTTTGATTTTGCTTTAGATAAGATTCTAATAACTATGCTAATAGTACTGGTGAGATTACTATTTTACATCATGAAAATAATTCAAAATATATTAGAGATTTGTAGGTATACCTGGAAACCATACAATACATGGAAGAAAACATAGAAAATACGTTCCATGGCATTCTAAATGTATTTAGAAAGACATTTCCAGTGGCAAAGGAATTTATAACAAAAATTGATAAATGAGACTATATCAAACTAAAAGAATTCTGCACATTAAAAAACCTTATCAGAATAAAGTTAAATAATTAAATGGTAGAAGATATTTGCTCCTCATTCATCTGACAAGTGGTTAATATCCAAAATATATAAAGATTCATACAACTCAACAACAAAAATCAAACAACCAGTCAATAGGCAGATTATCTGTGTCAACATTTCTCTTAAGAATAAACAAGGATGGCCAACAGGTAAATATAAAGAATGTTCATCAATACTTTTTATTATGGAAATGCACATCAAAACCACAATGAGATACCACCTCACATTTGTGAAAATGACATGTCAAAATACCAACATTGGCAAGGGGTTAAAACAAATAAAACACTAATTTTATTTTGTTTCTATATTGTTGGTGAGAATGTATATTGGTGGAAACACTTTAGAAAATATTGGGAGGTTCTTAAATATATTAAAAATAGAACTACAACATGACAAATGTATCACAATTCTAGATATCCAAAGAATATGAAAAATATCACATTTGAAAAGCTATAAGCACCCATATGCTCATTTCTGCACTATTTACAATAGCCAACATGAAAACTATATATAAGTGCTTATTGACAGATAAAGATGTATTATATACACATCACAGAACACCACTCAGCTATAGAAGATGAAACCTTGCCATTTTTGATGTCATGGATGGAACTAGAAGGGTTTGTGCTAAGTAAAATAAATCAGAAGAGAAAGATAAATGCCAGATTATTCACTCATATTTGAAACATAAAAGAAGAAAAGCAAAGGAACAGACAGATAAACTATAATCAAAAACAATCCTTAGACTATAAAAGAACTAAGAGCGCTAGAATGGAAGGGGTTTTAGAGGTGTTAGTGATGGGTAGTAGATGTTCAATGGACATTGATGGAGGACTACTTGAAATGTGGTGGTGGACATCATTTAATATCAAGCATAAAACCTGTACATCTAAAACTAACAGTATTGCAATTAATGTTATCTCAATAAAAATATCTTTGTTATAGTCTCATAAATATGCATTAAGTAGAATCATTTTCTATTTGGAATTGAAAAAATACACTAGTCATGATTTTCTCTAGTTCATCATTCTCTCATTCTTTGTTCCAGCATTCCACTGCTGAAAAATCATAACATCATTTCTTTTTTGACATTACTTAGAGCTGAAAATGTTTGAAGGGCAGGAAAAATATTATTTTTAAATTTTAGCTTCTTAGATGTTTGAAGTTGATGAGCATCACATGAAGTAAAAAATCCAAAAGGAAATAAATTCTAGTGAGATTACTGATATTATTTAATGTTTCAATGTATTTCTTTTTCTCATACAGCATCAATTCAAGGTAGATATTCCATGTCCTTCCCAGAGCTTGCCTATTATTCTTATGGTATTTTACCTGACTCTTATTTCCTTTCATTATCCAAAGACTGTGAAAATTGTTTCTCTAAAGCTTATTTTCTCATATTTTCCTTATATTTTGCTTATTAGTTCTCCTATATAGAAACCTGTTAGGCGGAGAATTTGAAAGTGATAGCTCTTCTGTCTTTTTTCATTAAAAAACTATTTAACCACTTTTTGGAACCTAACATTTTGGAATGTTCTTTTAACTAATGGATAATAGCCTCAATTTTCTTTTCCTTTTCTTTATTCAGTCATTTTAATTCGGACATATTTTGACCTTCATTTTTTTTCATGGTGTTGAAACATTAAAATGGAAATAAAACATATCTGTCCTAGTGCATTAGTTTGATTATTTCCTTTTAAATTAATTGCATTTTATATGGTAACAAATCCAAATTCTTTTGGGTGTGCTTCTTTTAATTGTTTTTCATATTGGGTAATGATAAAATGATAGAATTGAAATGAAACATAATTTATGTGTACAATGTGTGGGTAACATCGCTGTCATTTGATTACCTCCTGTGGAGAGAGATGGATGTTTGTTCCAGATATTTATGTACTTGTATTTCTTTATATTCCTACTAGTTCAGATGACACTAGTGTAGTGATCACTAATTGCCAAATAAATTACATTAAGTCAAAATTTACTGAGTGCTTTATATGTGAGTGAGGGAAAATAGTAGTAAAATTTATTTGTATTATACATTTTCTTCTTAATTTGACTAGGTCATATATTAATATGATGCATTAAAATAATTCAGATGAGGATTTTATAAATTGGAAGATTAAGCGAACACCAAAATAAACTTATCTGCAGATTTAATTAAATCCTTGTCTAAATTATATAATCTCAACAAAATCACTGTTTGGTGGGAACTAGTGATGTGAACCATATGGGCAAGCTGATACAGCTACTGCTTCTGTTGAATGTTCAACCTATAATTTATAAAGACCAAAGCTATAATCCAAATATTGTATCATTTCTCATGAGTCTAACTAGTCATTAAATGGCAAATTATCCACATCAGAACTCTTCTAATATATATGTGACCAACATTTACATTCATTGGAATAAAAGAATATTCTATTATCTTTTTCTTTTTTATAATTGCAGAAACTTGTACAGCACTTTTGTCTGAAAGTTGAGTATTTGACCCATCAAAGTGAGACAGGTTCTTCCCATAACTACTCCATCATAAATATTCTGCATGCAGTCCCTGTATTCAAGTCTGTTTCCCAGGGAAGCTGCACTAGTACAACACACTTAAACACATAATATTAAAACTGTTGTGGAACAAGGCCAGCAGAAATAATAAAAGCCATTAGAGAAACAAACAAAGAGCAGACCTAATTTTTACAAAGTGCCAGTAAGAAGACTGAGAGCTGATAATTAAAAAGGAAAAGATTCAAAAGTAAATAAAATGATGTATTTAAAGGGTTGAATAGAGATCTACTAATGTATTATAAAATATACAGATAAAATTAAATTCCAATGTAGAGATGCTGTAAAGATATTTTCAGTTAATTGTGAACTAAGGTATATGTCAGAAAGCTTCACTAACTGAAAAATAATAAATAAGCAAAGGGAGTTTTTCAGGAAGAAGAAAAATGATCCCAGAAATCTGGATGTGAGGCAGAAGAATAAAGAATATTAAAAATGACCTTTCCAAAGTAAAATGGAAAATAGTAAATGCAAAAGAAGGCAAAGGTAAAAACTAAAATATACAAATGAAAAACAATAGTTATAATAATAGTTTAATGAGTATCTATGATTTTCTTTTTTAAAGTGTTAAAATAAGAATGTGCTTAGATTTATCATTAAAAGAACATCAAAGTATTCTTAATTACTAAGATTTTCGGAATATGGGTCTACCAGAAGTGAACAGCGAAACTATAAATTATCTCTTTTGCAATTCCTGCAGCAGTAGACCATGTGTTATAACTGAGGTCTAATTTTCAAAGTAATTCATGGAATAGAAATTTCAGGCCTAATAAAAATGTATTTGGCAAATGCTAAGACAGAAACATAATTTCTGTACCTGAAGTAATTAAACAATAGTGATAGAAGAGCATTATATATCTGTGAGAAAAATATAGAAATAAAGTCAACTGGACTAAATTGTGACTAATAATTTATTTAATTTAACATCTGTTAAAACTAATTTATTCTACAATGATTATAAATTGTAACAAATTCAAAGATGAAATGGTGTAGCAATTGTTTCTAGTATATGGTGTTAAAATATTTCTAATAACTTTTCTTTAAAAAACTTAATTATAGAGGAACTTCAATGTAGAGTCATATCAAAACATCACAGGTCCAGGTAATAGAATGAATGGCTTTCCTTATTTCACATGTTAACAATAAAATAGGATAAAGAGAGATTAATATAGTTAATACTATTACCCTCATTATTGGTCTTTTACAAATTTAAAGATGAAATTATGTAGAAAGCATAGATATCCAAAATATAAGGGGCTGTGAAAAATAATTATCCCTTTATAAGAAAGTATGGAATGTAATAATATCCTACGGGAAGATATTTTGTCAGAAAGATAGTTCTCCAAAAATGTTCTGCACACTCCCAACCTGACTTCTATTAGTAAAGATGTCTTGTTCTTTAAAGAGGATTGACAAAATAATCATGAAAATATATTCTATTTCTCTACAATGAAATTTTAAGTATTCTGAAAAAAACATAGTAGCTGTGGTAGAGGTTACCAATGCAACTTTTTCTCTTGGTAACATAAGACTACTAACTTTTGAGTTGCTCTGATATTTAAACTATCAAGAAGGTCACTCATCAGAAGTATTAGTTATCAAAAGTTATTAGAAACACAAAGATAAAACCCATCATATTATGCACTGAGATTTTAGATTTTATCTGTCATACCATCTAGTATTACTTACTCTCAATAAAAAATAATTAAATATTTTCTTTTCCTAACTAAATCTCTATCTGAATGTAACATTTTTAGTTGCTTTAATTTCTTTTTAAGACATGTCGGCTATCCATATCACTTGACAAAACCCAATTAAAATAACAGTCATCTTCTTTTTTTGATAGTGATTATGCCAACTCTCAGCCTTGATGAATTGACAGGAGAGTGAAAGAGAGGGCATAAAATAAGTAAGCAGCCCTAAGGAAAGGAAGGATAAAATATCATTTGTCACAGAGGTACAGTTAATGGAAATTGGGAACAAAATTCAAAATGTTGTCCTTTTGAATAAGGGATGTCAGATCATATATGAAGTTTGAAAAATGCTTATTTATAATACTTGAGTATTTGTGGAAAAGCATAGTTTTTCACAATAAGAAATAGACAACTACTATCTGCTGAATTAGAGTTCTAGCATTAATTTGCATATGTGTTGTAACTATCTATGTTAATTTGCATTGAATAATAGATATTTGTTATTCTTATATTTATAAGATTATTTATTTGAAGTCAAATAATTTCATATTTCTACTATAATCTCAATTTTTGGCAAAGTGAATTATAATGCTTTCAAGAAATGAGAATTTATCAAAAAGAAAGAGCACATTTCAGCCATATAGTGATAAATTATGTCTATATTTTGGTTTGGTCATTTGATCTTTACCTAATCAAAAATGTTATTTTCTCTTTGTTTAATTCCATTGTTTTGGAAAGGAAAATAAGAGCTATTTAAAATGAATGCTAAACTTAATCAGAAATAAAGCAAAATTAGTAGTCAAAATTTAGGAAAACAGTGCTTTTAGGTACAGTACAGTGCAATACAAACCCACACAAAGCTGGCTAAGCAAATGCTTGTTAGCAATAAATATTTTTAAAATTCTATTAACTCATTATTTTTAACTGTTGATAATGATGTAAAATCTATTATCTATGATGTTTTTCTTCTAATTTTCAAGCTTTTCTTTTGAATATATTTTAATTAAATGCCTGTTATATGACAAAAATGGTTGAATATTTTAAAATATTTTTAGTTTGCAAAAAATGTTTATTTAAATAAAGATTTTTTTGCAACACATTTTGAGGGTAACTGTTATATTTAATAAAAGTACATATTTAAAAATGATTGTTAAATAGAATTTGCAAGTAATGTTTAGATTTACCAACCCACATGCAGTTTAAAATTTCAAACACATAAAATTAAATTTAAAAAGATATAAAATGTCACTGTTAGCTATTAGATAGTTCATTGAATGGAAGGTTTCTATTTATGCTTTTTTCTTTGTTGCTTTTGTTTCTGTAGCTTGGGAGCATTCAAAAGTAGTAGACCAGAAATAGAAAAGAAAGAAATATAAGACTATTTCTTGAATAATCCACATTAAATATTTCTAAAAGACAGTGGTGGAGGTTGTTCTCTACTTCACATCTGAGATAAAATTATTGTTTTTCAGGGAACTATGCCAATGAGAAGCCCTACAGCACCCAAGAAACTCATACAATGGAAAATGCCCTGAGGGATCTCTCAAGGAATTGCACTCTTCTGAGCATCCAAGCATGTATCAAGATGAACTTGTATAATAGCTTCACTGGGGGAACAGGGCAGCCACAGTGGCATCTATTAGTGTTACCACGATAGGAGCAGCTGCTGCTGCAGAGGCAGCCCTGAACACCAATCAGCAAGGTGGCAACCCAGTCTGGACTTCCAGGTAGGAGGAACAAAAAGTGTGGGTGACACACACTAATCGTTTGTATAAAGCCCAGAAATAAGGGTTTAGGACAGAATCTCAAACCCCACAAGGTCAGAAACAGCAAAGAGCAAAAAGAAAAGGACTACACCTCCAAACCCCATCTTTTGTGACCTCTGCTGTAGTTGAGAGAAGTTCCATAACCACAACAGACTAGCAGATCTTATTTTGCAAACTCAGAGAAATGGGTTGTTTTTGGTGATTCTTAGAAGAATGAGCTTCTAACATTCACAGAACACAGAGACATCTACCCCCACTTGCCCAAGCACCCCACCCTCACCCATCAGCCATCCTCAGTGATCCTGACTAAGAAAAAGATTCTTGCTACAGAATCCTGGAAGGGTCAGAAAAATAAAACCAGAGCTCACCTAATTAAAAATAAGGAAAAAACAAACAAATGAAAAAGCAGCTGAGCTATCAGAACCCCATAGGGAAAGTGAGTTCAATATAATTTAAAAGTTAAAAGTGTCATGACATCACAAGATGACACCTTATCAGAAACTTATTTCAAAGACATGAACTATTCTTTCTTTATAATGGATGTTGAAATATAATAATAAAGATATTCAAAGAAATTAAAGAAACTTTGGGGAAAAATTAAAAGAACTATAAGAAGATTGAGCAAAAACAGTTTAAATGTTATCACAAAACTCTAACAGACAAAACGAGAAAACAAAGTCGAAATGATAGTAGTGATTCCCGAAATATTAATAATCACTCAGAATATAAATGAACTAAATCACCAACTAAAAGCACAGAGTGGTTGGAAAGATTAAAAAACAAACAAACAAAAAAGCTAACCCTAACTATATTTTGTTTGCAAGAGACCCACTTAAATAGACAACAGAATTCAAGTGGAGGAATGAAAAATGGCAACTCCAAGCCAATGGTAAAACACTATTTTCATACCAAATGCAAAAGACTTCTGGCCAAAAGTTTGGCAGAAGATAGAAATGGTCATTATAAAATGATAAAGGGATTATATAATAGCAAAATGGATAATAATTGATCATATATATATATACATATGTGTATATGTATATATATACCTGATATACCTGCGCTGAAATATATCAGAAACATTAATAGACCTAAAGAGAAATATAGACACAACAAATAATAGTAGAGGACTTCAATCTCCAACCCAAATTAAAGTACATTCTTCAGACAGAAAATCAGCAAAGGAAAAATAGCCTTAAATGACAAATTGGATGAAACAAAATATTAAACAACTATTGTATCTATGAGAAACTCAAAGGTGAAGTTAAAAAAAATTACCTGGAGTCAAATGAAAATAAAATATATTATCAGAACCTATGGGATGAAACAAAATCAACACCAAGAAGGAAATTTATATTAATATAATATCGTATCTCAAAAAGCAAAATCAATAATAAAAGCCCTAAGACTTTATTTAAAGAAATTAGAAAAAAGAAGAAAAAAAATGAAATAAAAAATCCAGCAGAAGAAAGGAAATAATAAAACTTAGAAATCAAAAGAACAGAGATCATAAAGACTATACAAAAAAAAGTCAAGTAAACAAAGAATTGGTTCTTTAAAAGACTAAACAAAATATATAAACAACTAAGCTAAATCATAAAACAAATTGAGAGAAAACTTAAATAACATCAGAAATGAAAGATGAGAAATTATAACTGATACTACAGAAATAAATACAGAAGATCGTTAGAAAAAATTGTAAATTCCTTTTGGCAGCAAATTGGATAACCTAGAAGAAATGGGCAAATTACTGGGAATATGTAACATTCTAAGATTAAGTCAGGAAGAAATAGAAAGGCTGAAAGATCATTTACATGCAAGGAAAATGAAGCAGTAATTTTAAATTTTCCCAAAAACAAAAGCCCAGGCTAGATGATATCAATAATGAATTTTACCAAATATTCTAAGAATTTAACAGCTATCCTTCTCAAACTATTCCAAAATTTTGAATAAGAAAAACTTTCCAACAGTATCATTAGGCCAAAATTAATCTGGAATTAGATAACCAGTAAAAATATCGACAAAAAATAAAATTACAGATGAATATAAATGATGAATATTGATGCAAAAATCTTCAACATAATAATCAAAGTCAACTAAATTTAAAATTCCATTAGAGCCATTGCATACTGTGATCAAGTGTGATTTATCCAGCAATGTGAGTATGGTTATACATACACAAATCCATAAATGTTCTATACTACATCAAAAACAAAACAAAACAATATGATTCAATAGATTTAGAAAAAAACAGTTGACAAGTTTCAAAGTTCTTTCATGTTACTTTCCCATTATTGATATAGTTGGAATTACCTTTAATATAATAAGCCTGTATATGACAAACCCACAGACAACATCATACTCAATAACGAAAAATTAAAAAAAATTCCTCTAAGATCAGGAGCAAGCCAATAATATCCACTCTCCCCACAACTATTTAATATAGTGTTGGACGTCCTGGCCATTGCAATTAGCAAAAGTAATGGCAGAAGTAATCTTCAGGAAAAACAACAAAAATGGAGGTGTCATGATTCCTCACTTCAAACAGTACTACAAAACAATAGTAATCACCTCAGCATGATACTTGAGGAAAGACAGACACAGAGTTCAATGGAATGGAATTGAGAGTCCAGAAATAGACTCACATATCTGTGGAAGTTATTAATTTATGGCAAAGTAGTCAAGAACATGTAATGGGGCTGGGGAAGTCTCTTGAATAGTGTTAAAAACTAAAACAAAAACTGGGCATCCGCATGCAAAAGTTTGAAACTAGGTCACTACCAAAGACCATGCATAAAAATTAATTCAAAATGGATTAAAGACTTAGATGTAAGGCATGAAACTATATACATATCTGTATCTATATATCTATATCTATATCTATCTATCTATCTATCTATCTATCTATATATATAAGAATACATAGGCAAACATTCCTTCACAATGATCTAAGAAATGTCTTTGTGAGCTTGACTCCAAAGGCAAGGAAATAAAATCCCATGTAAACAAATGAGTTTATATAAGATGAAAAAGCCTCTGCATAGCAAAAATCAGAAAAGGGGTTGAATATACAAAATATAAAATAGATTCATAAAACTCAGCAACAGAAAAACAAATAATATAATCTAAAAATGGGAGGTGATCTTAGTAGACACGTCTCTGAAGATGACAAATAGATGGCCAAGAGGCACAGGAAAAGATTCTTACCTTTCTTGTATTAGGGAAATGCAAGTCAGCACAGTAGCATATTGCCTCACATCTGTGAGAATTGTTATTATCCAAAAGACTAGAAAAGCAAGTGCTGACAAGGATTCAGCGAAAGGAAATACGTATCCACCATTAGTGGGAATATAAACTGGTGTCACCAGTACAGAAAACAGTATGGAAATTTCTCAAAAAATTATAAATGGAAATTTCATATGATCCAGTTATTTCTTTGTTGGGTTTTTAACCTTAAAAATACCACTACATCACAGAAACAGATGCATCCCCATGTTCATAGAAGTGTTACAATAGCCAAAAGTTAGAAGCAACCTAAATGATGAAGACATGAGTTGAAAAAAGAAGATGGGATATTACTCAGCTATCACAATTGATGAAATCCTACAATCTGCATCAACATGGATGGAACTAGAGCAAACTATGCTAAGTGAGGTAAGCAGAATGAGAAAGACAGAAACTATATGATATTCATATTTGGTATATAGAGAAATCAAGCAACCAAATGAACCAAACAAAATAGTCTTCTAGTCAGTAAAAGCAAATCAGTGGTTGCAGGAAGAAAAGGGTGAAGGTGGCAGGCAAATTGGGTATGGGAAAATTTTTTATAGTGAAAGAACTGAAATGGTATTGAATTGTATGTATTATATACAGATGTAGATTTACTATGATGCACACCTTTTACCTATATTATGTTGTAAGACAATATGCCTTTAATAAAATTGTCTATTTAAAAAATATTTCCAGGAAAATGAAATTTTCCTATTTTTTCAATAATTTTGTTAATTGTCAATTTCTAACAATTTAAAAGTTATGTGAAATATCTAATTTCATATAACTTATTTAAAAATTATAATATCTGGCAATCCCAAATGTACTATAATATTTCCCTGAGATATTTTAGAAGAGAAACCTTAATAAATAGCCATGTGTAACATACACAAAAAGCCAGTGAAGAGGAAGTGAAAAAGAATTCACATTACTCTGGCAAAATACTTCAGATGTTTTTGCTGTGTGATCATTTATAATCAGTTATATTTGGTAGAGAAGAAACAGATTTGGTGAGGAAAGATAATTTAAAATTAGAATTTGAGATTATAAGTCAGCATGAAACTTTTTATGGGATAGTCTTTCATATAACATTCATATGATTCTGATCTCTGAGACTGAGCTTTGCTACGGACAACTAAGTTTTGACTGGAGCTACTGAGATGAGACAGCAACAAGATAAAATAGTAAATAAAAACTTTAATGTAAGAAATTGATGGTCAACTTGTAGAGCTTGGTTACATTTTACTAATATTATGAAAAACAAAATCTGTTGCTAAGGTTATAAGGAAACGTTAGATAATGTTTTTATAATTTGTTCATTTTCTGTCTCATTTTTATTATGGTAACAATTAAAACTAAAATTGCACTACTTGGATTTTTGTTGTTACAATGCTATTTCATAGATGCTATTTGATGTGTTAGTCTTGAGACATTAGAGTGATAAAAGAAAATCATATGCATTTTATATTTTTATGTAATAAAATTTTTCATGTATCTCTTCAAGTTTTAAGATTTTTCTCTAACAAAATTTGTGATGATTTGGGGAATTCTCTCTCACCAATATTATGCTTTTTTGTTGTTTTTCTGGCTGATTTTCATTTATAGAAAGGTTTATGTATAATAGTAAATCATACAACTTGGATTAACCATTTGAAATATTCCTGAGTCATTTTTAGAGAATTATGACGTTAACATCAGAATTGTTGCCGTTTAGGGCTTCCATTTTGTACCGACAACATACAGTTACTTAAGATACTAAAAAATGAATGAAAGCTAAAGAAAGAAGAATGATTTGAAAGTGATACAATGATAACTAAAGGGGACTCAGGAAAGACTTGGTGAGGACATTATAACATTTATCCAGAGACGTAAGTCATAAGACATATTATTAGGGCAGTGGTACATTTTCTAACTTTCTACCTGTATGTTTTTTTGTTTGTTTGTTTGTTTGTTTTTTCACTAGTGACATAAAACATGCCCTAGAAGAACAGGACAAATACCCATGTGATCAGTGCATTGGATCCTCTTTTATTCTACCCCCATGTCTACCTAGATTCAAATGTGATCTTTAGGTCTAGGAATTTTATTTGTTTGGCTTATTTTAGCAGTCACTTCATCACTTACATAGAGGAGGTGCTAGTAAATACTTGCTGAATGATTAAGTGTTCCTTTTTGTGTTCTTATTTACATAAGAAAATTACCTACAAAAAGACAAGTGTATAAACATACTGTGAAAGATTTGCAGGAATGACTTTACACCATGCTAACAAATTACAAATGCCCATACATTTCCTACCAAATTTGATCATATTTAAAAATCTGTCTGTTAAAATGAAGAAACATTATTCATTTCACATACGAAATAACTTGCAGATAATCTAACAAATAGGAGGTAAAAAGATTGATTCCAAAATGGACTGGAAGGTTCTTGAGCTTACTTCCTCCACAGATATAGCTAAATTACATCTAGCAATTGCAGACTTTGACACACCCTGGTGGAATAGCAGTTTGATCTGCTGCCTTCAGCTGAGAGCACAATCTGTGTATGTACCAAGGACCAGGTTTGCACCCTGGGGCCAGGGTGAACAGCCAAGATGGACAGCTAAAGAAATAAATAGCATTTTTTCCTCCCCGCTATTTCTGCCTGCCTGCCTTAGCTTACCTTCATTCCTGCTTCTACCTTCCCTTTACAAAAAAAGCATTTGAAAAAGATTAGAGAATTGAAAGACATGGAAAACTAGTAGAAGACATCAGCAAAGGTAAAATAAAAGCCAATATATTATTTCAACACAATGCCATAAGGCACATTGACCCTTGCATTGAAAGGGACCAATTATATAAAGCCTCTTCCTGGGGCTAAAAGACTATTTACACATTGAGAGTTCCCACACCTAATATTAAGTGAGGAGTTTGTGAATTACTGTATAGAAAACAGAGGGACATTTCTCATAGAACCGTAGAACCTAAGAGCAGATGACAGGACAGAGAGTAGGAGGAACTGATAAATTTTGCATTGTCCTAACTGAAAAACTTTAATTTATTGAATCATGAACTTAAGCATGAGAAAAGAGACAGCGTCCCTGAAGACAGACACTACATCCTCTCCAGCACTCTTTTGTCTGTGTTGAGCCATCAGTGGTGGCTGCCATATAGAAACCATGTCACAAAGAATAAAGGCCCCATCCATCTTCCATCATCCACTGTGGTGTCAGCCGCTTTCTTCTCTTGGTTACAGTTCTTGGGGCTAGGGTCTCAATACTTCCAGGGAAGGATTCACACAAGGTAATGAAGGAAACTGGGACCACTACTAGTGGCACAAATAACTAAACATTTTCATGCAAATCTTTAATGGTGGAGATTTTGTCCTCAGGGAAGATACAGAGAGGTTTCAGTTGTCTTAGAAGCAGCTACCTCTCCTCAACCTGGTGTTGCTGCTGTACAACTTTGCAATCTTCCCGCCTCTCATAACTTAATGAAATTAGAGGTCACACCTGCTGGGTTTGAGACCTGTTGCATATGACTTTCTACTGGGGCTACACTTCAGATAAAGGACTGAGAAATGGTCACAGATGGAGCATGCTTTATGACAACCTGTTCCTAAGGTTCTAAGAACACCCAAACATTTCTCATTAAAGTTGATGAGACTGTGGCACACCTATGACCTGGATTTGAACCTCCTGTGACTATGTGTTTCTCCTCATGCCTGTGACTCTGGGGAAATTTTTGCTTGAGGAACAGATTGAAATCACAGGTAGACTTCAACTGACACAGCAATTATGGTCCAAGATTACTAGGAACAGTCTGTGGCAACCTCTTTGGAGTCCCTGTGCTGACTTCAACACTGATAATTGGGTCTTGGGTCTCGAACAAATGCTGGCTGTAGAAGTCCGATTATTCTGATTGGTTCCGATGCTTTAACGTACACAGCAATAAGAAGCCCAGCATTCCAGGCCAACACCATAGGAACTGTACTTTACAAACCGGAATCTTAATATAAGGCCATTACATCAAGGTAAGGAAACAAGACTTTTAGCCTAACTCACAGAGATAAACGCAGAGTACAAAACAAATAAAAAGACATATAAAAATACCCTGGAGACTATGGACCTAACAAAACTCTAGTGAAAAATCTGAATGAAACAGAATTAAACAAACTCATTGACGAACCTGAAAAAAATTGTATCAAAGCAACCAAATTCATGATGTTCAGTGAAATAAGAACAACGAACAACCAAAAGAACTACAACAAAGACAAAGAAAATATAAGAAAGCTCCAAACAGATTTTCGAGAGAAAAAAGTTGTGCATCTGCAAAAACTAAAGCTGAAAAAAATAAAATAAAATAAAAAAGACAACAGTGAACTCTAAGAAGCTTCCATCAAATCAAGAAGCTGAAAGATAAGGCAGTGGAAAGCACTAAAGCAAACCAGCAAGTACAAAAAAGAATTCAAATAAATGATATAGCATAAGACATTCAATGGATAACATCAACAGGAAAAATATTTCCATCATCAATCTCCCAAAAAAGGTGTACGCACTGAGTTATGACTCTGTTCATCTGAAAAACAAATAATATCATAAACAAGTGAAAAATAAAAAGGCAATTATCTGAATGTAGCTTATTATTATGAATATTATAGATCAGAGTATATCATGTTAAAGTTTTCATCAACATTGTTTTCTAAACAAGATTGACAATAATACTCATCTTTCGTCTTTTATCTTACTTTGGCTGAAAGTCTATCCTATTGATAGGAGTATGATTCCTATCTTTGAGTTGTTTTTATTGACTTGAAATAAAATTTTCCAGTTCTTCCTTTTAAATCTATGTTTGTTCTATAATCTGTTTTTGCTCTATAAATTAAGTGGGTCTCTTATAAGTAGCATATAATAAGGTTTGATTTTTAAAAAGTCATTAAGATATCCTGTGTCTTGATTTTTGTATTCAGTTCATTTACATTCAAGGTAATTATTGACATCCGAGGACTTAAAATTTTAACTCATTTTCTTATTTTGTCTATTTATTGTTCTGTTTAATTTTTTTTCTTTTCTTTTTTATTTTGATACAAGAGGATCTTCCAACATTGCTTTTAAAGGATGTTCCAAGGTAACAAAATATTTAAGTATTTATTTTTCAGGGAAATTCTTTCTCATAATTAAAAGACAGTTATACAGAATGTAGTATTTCGACAGACAGTTTTTATATTGGAATATTTTGAATATGTTTTTCCACTTTCAGCTGGTCTATAGAGTTTCTGCTGAGAAGTATGTTGATAACTAGTGTAACTAGGGTGTAAAGGGAAACTTTATGTGAAAATTGTTTTCTTTCCCCCCCATGGCTGTAATAAATTTTTTAAAAATTTTTGATGGCTGCCCTATGATGTGTCTTAAGATAGTTCTATTGAATTTAGGTAACTAAATGTTCTGTTGACTTCGTTGACTTCTATATTTAATTTCTTCCCAAGATATTGGAAGTTTTCAGCTATCATTTCTCAAATAAATTTACTGCTCTTTCTTTTTCTCCTCTCTCTTTCTCTCGCTCTCCGTCTTCCTCCCCAACTTCTGTTAGAGTCATTATTCTTGTATTGTCTTTTCTAATGTAGTTATATAGCTCCTTGTGTGTGTATTCACTCACTTTTTAATACGTAAATCCACTTTTTTTCACCGTATTGTTTTTTTACATTTCTTTATTTTAGATCACTGATCCATTCCTCAGTTTGATCAATTCTACTTCCATAACTTTTGATATTATTGTTCATGTTGTTTATTTCACTATTCAGATCTTGTATCTCTTTTATCTTTTTTATTTGAAGCTTTAATATTTGCCTTCTGCTTATTAATTTTATTTTTGAACCACTGACTTGTTTTTCTGACTTCTCTTGTGTATCTTTGACTTGCTTTGGTAACACCACTTGTAATTCTCTCAATTTTTTTTCTGAGTTTCATTGTGTCTCAAGGTTTTTTGTTTAAATTTCATGAATGCTGCATTGAATTACTACTCTGTTAAAAAGATATATCATTCATGTTTTAAAATTTTGTTTCTGGATATATATGTCTCCTTGTGACGTCATTGTACCTTGAGGTCTCAAAATATGCTCTATTACTTACTTCTTCTGCCTTCCCATGAGAGACTTAGAACTGAGTTGCTTATTGTATATCTTTAGCAGCAGGTGGCCTTATGGTTTTATTTTATATTTTTGACCATATAGATGTCCATATAAATAACACTTTCTCAGTCAACTGATACAGGATGTCCACCCAGTGGGATTGGGGGACATGGTGTTGGGGTCAAGTTGTTTAGATTGACTGAAGTGGGTGGTGTCTGGTTTATGTGGGTGATATGGGAGTCAACCTTTTCTCTTTGAATTTCCGAACTTGGAACTTAGCATACTATTTGTCCATTATCTGATGATATACTTATTCACTGTAAAAGCACCTACGCTGATGGTGAACTGCAGTCCAGAGCACTCTCTCTGTTGGTGTCCTTGATGGGGTTTCAACAGTGGAAATACTGTAATACCAATATCGACTACTCTTTGCTCTTTACCAAACAAATTATTTGTGCCACTATAAAATGTCTAATCTCCTTGTCCCAGGACCTGTGGTTGAGTCTGCTGTCCTCTTATCTTAGTTCTGTCAGAACTGTTGCCACGTTAATTTCAGTATGTCCCTCTCCACAGACCTTCTTTCATATAGATTTCTGGATTTTTCTAGGGCCTTCTTTCTAGTGCAGTCCCTGCTGGTCTCTGTGATAGTGAGTTGCTTCATTCTCATCACCATGATGTAGTACTCCATCGCTGGTGTCATATCACTGCATAAATATTAATTGTTTCTTGCAGAAGTGAAGCAGGAAATGTCCTCCACTAACGTGTTGTTTTTCTCTAATCTGTGTCATTTAATACCAGTGTTTTCTTATTAATTTCTGTGTGGATTATCTAATCATTGTTGAAATTGGGTGTTAATTTATTTTTTATTATTGTATTGTGATTACTGTATTTTGCATATGACTACAACACAACTGAATTATTGTATAATTATATTATTATATCAATATTTCAAACTTTAGACCTATTAATATTAGCTTTAACTAGGTTTTCCCATGTTTTGTATGAAATATTTATAAAGTTTTTATATTCTTATTGGATTTTGTCTTTTTAATTATGTGATAACTTTATTTGGCTCACAGATACATTGTGAAGTCTATTTTGTCTCAAATAGTTATCCTAGCTATTATTTGATTCCCATTTGAGTAGAATATGTTTTATTCATAATTCTACTTTTAATTTATGAGTATATTTACTTCTGAAGTGAATAGCCTTTAGAAAACATATAGATCCGTCTTGTTGATTTTATGTATTCAAACACTGTCTTTTATTTGAAATATTTGATTCATTACATTGAAAGTAATTACTAATAGGAAAGTATGTTTGCTATTTTGCTCATTGTTTTTGTCTCTTTTGTAGTTCCCCTGTTTTTTATTATCTAACTTTATAAATTGATGACATTTTATATTTATTTGTTCATTACTGATTCTCTTTTGTGTATGTATGTAAATTTTTGCTTTTGGTTGCTATGAGGGTTATGTATAATATCTTATATCGGTAGCATTCTAAGCTGAGAGTTAATTAGATTTGAACATATTCCTAAGTGCTACGATCTTATTTTCTCATATCTTCTAGATTTCAAAATGTATACATTTTTAATCTTTTGTTCCCTTAATTCTTTGTATGGTTGACTTCACAAGTTCTATCTACAATTAATCTACCATATTCACTATTATTTACCTTATCAAGAAAATGTATATTTTCATAAAATTTTCTGTTACTAATTGTATTTTGTTTCAGTTTACAGAAAAGACTAACATTTCTTATAAGGTCTGTGAATTGTGATAACTTGCTAAGTTTTTATCTACATAGCAATTTGCATTGTGTTAAGTGAAGGATAAATTTGATAGATACAGTATTATGAGCTGGAAAGTTACCTCCTTCTAGCTTGCAAAATTTCTGTGATTCACCGATTATCTTCTGGGGGCAGCCTTTTCTCTTGCTGCTTCTAAGACAATTTAATTTTTTTTGATTTTTGTCATGTTTTAACTAGAATGTATCTATGTGAGTTCCTTCTATTTGGAAGTCCCTGAAATTTCTGTAGCTAGGTGTCTATTCCTTGTTAATATTATAGAAGTTTCAGCTATCAGTTCTTTAATAAGTTTTCTACCTCTTTCTCTCTCTTCTACTTGTGAGAATAGTATAAATATTTTTACTTGCTTTTGTCTTGTGAGTTTCTTAAGCAACCCTCAATTTTTTTATTCTTTATTTCTTTATTTGTGACTCTGCTTGAATAAGCTCCATTGCCCTGTGCTTGAGTTCAGCAAACATTTCTTATTTTTCAACTGTTCTACTTCATGTTAGTGTATTTTTTTCAGTTATTTTAATGTATTCTTAACATCTGTAACACATTTTGATGCTTTCTTATATTTTCTCTTTGCTGAAGTTGTCTTTATGTCCATCTCTTCTGAGCTTGGTGTGCATTTATATAATAGCTATTTTTAAAATTTTTATGAGGTAAATCACTTATCTGTGTTACATTATAGATTTGTTCTGAGGTTTGGAATGGTTCTTTATTTATTCATTTTTCTTTACTGTTTTTTCTAAGTTTCTATATAGTGAATAAAATAACTACTTCCAGTCTTGAGAGTAAACCTCTTCTTGGAGACAAATCTTGATTTGTCTCTTAAATCTTTGTGATAGAACAAGGAGCCCATTTCACTTTATTTAGTAGCTCTCAGTAGTGCAGAACATATAATACTTGCTATTGTGCAACATTGGACATTCTCAGCATCTAGTTCAGGCTTATTTGAAGTCAGAGCATTAGAGAAAAAACTTTTAAAGTGAGCAAATACATATGGTTCTGTTGAAAAACAAGGGGCCACCATAAGCTGGGTGATATAGCTCCCCTTGGGAAAAGATTATGAAAGTTAAGGTTTCAGAGCAACATAAAAGCTTCTTTCAGGTATATCTAAAGACCAGGAATGAAAGAGATAGAGAACACCTCAGCAGTCTCTTGAATGTGTGCCAAATCAGCAGCCTACCTTTTAGAATAAAGCTACAGGACAAGTAAATAGACCTCAGTCCCAGACAGAATTGAATCTCTCTTGCAGAAGATACTAGCATTCAAGAGAATATCAAAAGGAGAACTGAAGCTAATACCTGCCAACATCAGTCCCCAGAAAACATTTCAGTAGTAATAAAAATGTTGAATTAGAATAATTCCTCTCAGGCCTATGCTTTTGGTAAGTAAATAAACCTCATTCATAGACATTCTAGACACTATTAAATTGGCTGCCTCAGTTAAGCAGAAAGATGTAACAAATATAAATACAAATGCACCTTAGGTTAGACCACTCAAATATATAAATCAAATATTTATGTTGACAAATTGAAGACAGACTTAACTAAGATATAATAGTAAACTTCAATACCACATTTTCTTTTAAGAATATAAAAACCAGATAAAAGATCAATAAGGAGATAGAAGTCTTTACTAAGACCATAGACCAACTCAGGCTAACAGATAATATATGCATACATCTATGTATATATCCATATAGATAGATACAGATACATAGATAGATATATTAAATACTCTAACCCAAACAGCAAAATATATTCTTCTCAAGTACATATGGATATTTCTCAAGTCAGACCACATATTAGGCAAAAATCGAGTCTCAAGGAAAACAGGAGATTTGGAATTTTTCAAAGTATCTTTTTATGAGCACAATGATAGGAAACTAGATATCAGTAGGAGATGGAAAACAGAAAAATTTACAAATATGTAGAAACTTAAAAATGCACTAAATAGCCAATGTATTAAAGAAGAAAATACAAAATAATTTAAAATATCTGGAGACAAAATTTAAAACACCACATACAAAATCTACGTGATGCAGCAAAATCAATAATAAGATGAATGCATATATACAAAATACATTAAGTTAACAACTGAAACTTATACTATGCAGGACAAAAAAAAGAACAAACAACCCAAAGGTAACAGAAGGAAGGAAATAATAGATATCAGGGCAGAGATAGGTTAAAAAAAAAGTAAAAAGCAAAACACCAAGAATTAGCTTTGTGAAAATATCAACAAAATTGACATATTCTTAACTAAATTAGGAAAAAACAGAGGCAAAATTCAAATAAAATTAGAAACACAAATGAAATATTACAGATTATGCTACAAAAATACTTCAATTTGCAAAAACATTAATGGATCGAGAGAGAATTATGTTTACTGAGATAAGACAGAAGGAGAAAGAGAGACATCCTCTGATTTCACTCAATTGTGGTATGTAAAAGAAAATAGATAAGTTAAAATCAAGCAAAAATAGACATTCAGTCAATAATACCGAATTAGTAGTTGCAGAAAGAGAATGGGGTTGTGGTCAAATAAGTAGAGGGGGTCAATTTTATGGTGAAGGAAAATCTGCAATGTTGACCACGGACTTAATACATCAAATATAAATATGATTACAATGATACATAACTTAAATCTATATAATTATGAAGCAATTTCTCTTCAATAAAATTTTTAAAAGTTTCCATCTTTAGGTTTTTCAATTATTCTGGAAATAAAATAAAATTAATTTTCTTAGAAAACAAATATGTTTATTTAGAAACCTCCTAAAAAAGAAAAATCCGGGGCCTGATATGTGCACTGGATAATTCTAACAAACTGTTAGAAAGGAATTACCATTGACTCTTTTCAGACTTACACAACTTGCAACCAACATCATAGTCAATAGAAAGACTAATTTTCTTCTTCTAATGGCAGGAATGAAGAAATTATGCTAACTCTTGCTGTTACTATTTAACATAATACTGGGAGTTCTGCAAGAATAATCAAACAAAATAAGGAAATATATAGCATATAAAATGAAAAAAAGGATGAAATTATTGATGTTCTCAGGTGAGATGGACTTATATGTGAAAAATCCTAAAAAGTCCAAACACCATATACATGAAAACTTTAAAACTAATAAATTCATTCATCAGGTTGCTGGATAAAATATCAATACAACATATTAGTTGCACTTTCATACATAATAATTGATATGATAAGCAAAAAATATAATTACATTTTAGTATAAAAATAATAGATGGTATAGGTACAAACTTAGCCAATAAAGAAAAAGTACAGTACACTGAACATGATGAAATTTTGTTAAATGAAATAAAAGGAAAAAAATAGATAATCCATTATAATATAAAATATTTAATTTATTGAATATGCATAGATTTATCAACTTATTATTAAATATTTAAAATGTATTATTAAAATTTTCATACTGCATATAACAATTTATATATTAATGTAATATTCTGAATTATAATTATTTTTGCAGAAAGATAATCTCAATTGACATAGTATAATCAAAACAATCTTGAAAAAGAACGGTATTGGAGGCCTAACAAGTCTTGATTTAAAAACATACTGGAAAACCACAATAATTAAAAATGGTGTGGTACTGGAATAAAGGCAGATATACAGACCAGTGAAATAGGACAAAGTCAAGAAATAAACCTTTGCAAACATGGCCAAGTGGATTTATGACAATGGTGCCAAAACTATACATGAAGAAAAACTGCCTCTTCAACTTAAAGTGTATGAAAACTGAGTAATATACACATGCAAATAATAAAAGTAAAACATTACTTTTTGATCATACATAAAAATTAATTAAAATAGGTTAAAAATCTAAATTTAAGGTCTGCAGCTATTAAAATTCTAGAATAAATCATGGGGAAAACAAGGATTTAGGACAGGAATATTTTGATATTTCAGCAAACTAAAAAACAAAAACAATGCACAGACAAGTATAACTAACTTACTCACTTAAAACATTCCATGTTTTAAAAAAATCAGCAGAGCATAAGAGCAGCCCAAGTGATAAGAGACTATAAATGCCTGTTATATATCCAAAATATTTCAGACTCCTCCATACTTCAACAACAAAATTAGCTCGACTTAGAAAATGTCAAATGACTTAAATAGTAATTCTCCAGAGAAGGTATATATATTGTCAATAGTAAAATATGATGCACGTCAGTAGTCATTAGGAAAAAAGTATCTTGAAACTACAGTGAGTTATTTCCTCAAACCCATCAAGATGGCCACTATCAGAAATCAGAAATCATGGAGCTACCTAAATCATTTGAAAAATAAATGTGTAATCCAGCAATCCAACTTTTGGAGAGATATAAAAAATACTTTGAATCTGTATCCTCAAGAAATATTCACACATCTATGTTCATCACAACCTTATTCACAATAACCAATAGGTAGAAGCCACCCATATGTACTTTAGATGAACTTGTGAAGAATATGTTCTCCATACATGAAATAGAATATATGAAGCATTGAAAAAATGTCACTTGCTGCATTGACAACGTTTAAAATAAGCTAGTCATAAAGACCAGTGCTGAAGGAGTCCACATATCTAAAATATCTAAAGTGGTCAAAATCAAAGAAATCAAATATAGAAAGTTGTTTACCAAAGAATGAGTGTAGAGGAAATGAGTGTTTAATGGGTATAGAATTTCAAGGTTGCAAGATGAAAAACTCCAGGAAAATACATTGCCTAACAACGTGAATTTACTTAGCACTATTGAACTATATACTTAAAAATGACTATGATGGCAAATTCAATGTTATGTGTTTCTTTTCTAACATAATTAAAAAATACAAAAGTATTTTGTTGCCTACACAATCATAGCTAAACATTAAAGTTAAGCTTCATCCTATCTGAGAATGATAAAATGACAATCAGAAATTAATTTACAAAATTTGTCCTGTGGTAGTAGCATGAAATTTACTTGCAAATATATTTTTAAATGTTGAAACTTGGACTCTTTCAATGTTATACCTTTATATTTTTACCAAGATTATGTTTGTAACATATAAGACATCATAAGCTGTTTTTATATTGTTTTCTGATATTGATTAAAATGATAATTTGTTTTGACTGTACCTTAATGATGTTGCATCTGAGATCAGAAAAAGTGCATGGTTACATAATAATCCAAATCAGGAACTAATTCCAAAAGCATTGCTGCTACAAGTGACTGTATCATATTCACTTTTTCCTAATTCTCAATGAGTTCAATGAATGATTTCTGCAATCTCAACAAAGGTTTGTATCTGATAAGGAGACAAATTTTAGGAGTGAATCTGAAATCGTTGTGGTGTACACTGCCTGATTTTTCCTCTTTCAATAGAATTTGGAACCTCAAAGCACAAAATTTTCTGAGAAAAGCATTTTCAGTATGTGTACCTGAAAGAGTACAGTTGTCAGAAAGATGTCGGGGTACTAGTGAGCTTGGTAATGAAAGGAGAGTTCAATGGAAACATTTGAGCAGAACATTTCTAAGACTTTACCTCTTAGGAATAAAAAATATTTTATGGAATCTGTTCCTTTTAATAATATTAAGGCACATTTTGGGTAATTTAATATTTTTTTACATAAAATTGCAGGTTCACATTTATCAATCTTAAAATTCACCACATATTTAGAACTCATTTTACCTATCAAGAGCATACCCTCTGTATATTTGGATAAAACTAAAGTACTAGGGATATCCGAAAATTTGCAAGGTCCTGGGTAAAAGCTTTTAAAAGTAAAAGTGCCTCAAAAACTTTGGAGAGTAACTGTCTTGATATATTGTTGTGTTTTCCATTAAAAGAAAGTAAAATTTCACTCTGTTGTAGAAGGACACCAGAGTAAAGTTTGTAGGTGATGGCATAGGGAGTACATGTCTATTAGAATAAGACTTCAGGGCAGAGTTTGGGCAACAATGATGAATGCTGAATATTCATAGCCCAGTCCATATTGCTATTATGAAATTTTTGAAGAATTGTCATTTAATATTTAGACAAATTTTTTATGATTGTTTAAGGATAATATAGGAGATTGAACACGGATCACACTAAGAGCACTTTCATTGATTGGTGGTCTAATTTTCTTCCTTAGTTTATTAGTGAACACTAGACAACTGTTTATCCATTATTGTTTTCTGATTGAAATTTCTACAGGTTTATGTTTTTAAAAAGTCCTCTTCCCTGGTATGTAGTGATTGGATAGTTAACAGCTAGTTATTCTGTCTGTAAAGTCATCATTATCAGTTTTTCTTGAGTCTTATTCTGTTTTTATTCTAAGACTCTTTCAAAATGCTAAAGACATAGTTGGAGATCTGGCAATAGGACTATTTCTTAATACAGATTTTCTGCATTTTAAATTATCTGTTTTATGACTTAAAGCTGAGCACAAACTGTGAAGAAAGATTGAGCACACGTGTTTCAGACTTTACAGACCTAATTGTTCTTCAAAATTGGTAAATAATTTATTCTTAAGTCTGCTAAAGATTCATCTTCTTTTTTCTTGCAAGAGTAAAGTGTAATTATTTTCAGAAAAAATTAGAGACCTCCTTATATGGTATCTATTATTTTTAGTCTTTGAAGACACTCAAGTTCCCTATGCAAAATGAGTATCTTAAATTAGTCTAGTATCATCCTCCTCTTCTTTGGCTATGACTAAATTTCATCTGAGTTTCCTAGTATACATTCTAGTATCTATCCTAAATTCTTCCAAAAATTGCTATTCATCTTCCTAGCCTTCAGGAATATCAATATTAGCCGTCAACTATTACCAAGACCAGGACTTAATAAAAACTGTAGGGGACTTTTTCTATTTTAATTATAGTACAACTTTAACAGACAATTAAGCATCAAAAGTTTCTGGGTGGTTGGCATAATAGGTAAATTAGTCACATGGAAAGGAAAAGGCAGAAAGTATTGACACTATGTAAGACAAGGGAAGGGCTATGTAGGGATAAAAATCACTTAACTCAATTTGTTCTTTGGGAAATAAAAAAGAGAGGGATTTAGTTTTTCACATTTTGTATTTACCTTGGGGACATGGTTAAAAATAATATTGTAATTTGAATATATTTGGGGGTCATTTTCATACTTCTTATATGTAGAACTATGTATGTTATAATTATGCTTTTATTCATTCCTGTGTATTTTTTTCAAAGGAATAATTAAGCTTATATTATAAATTTGGTGGTGTTGAACATATAGAGGAAGGGTGCACAGTCTATATTTTGAAAAGTAAGCAGTTTTCTTAAAAGTTAATTTATTAACCAAGAGGGCAACTGTTGCTCAGATGAGCAAGCTATTTGCTTCATTGAATTGGTTTTCAAGTATTTGTTTAAGCACATTTTAAAGTTATTTATTGATGTATGGACTTATTTTCTGAGCAAGAATTAATTAAATTGTGTTGATAAACATTTTCTGGGTTATAAGTTCAGATAGTGAAACTATATTTAAACAAAGTGTCTCAATTTCACAGATAAGTAACTTCTCTCTTTCATTATTAAAGCAGGATGCTAGTAACATTGGTTCAAAGTTTACTGCAAATCGTATTCATACTTTACACTATATAAGACAGATTGTTGGTAAACTTTATGTTTCACAAAGAATCCATCTTCTAAAAATGTATACACACTATGTAATACAGAATTTAACTGTGCTGTAAGACAAGTATATGTATATACATATATATTTGCTTTTTATTACATAAATATATTTGTATTATACACATGCATATGTGCATGTATATATGCCTATGTGTATGCATATATATCTATGCATATATATATTTGATCAGTGCTTTATTGAAATATTTCTACATAAAGTTAACCTCTATATATTATTTGGACTATGCTTTGTTTTAAGAATACAAAGACTTTTCTTTTTTATTATCTAATGTTTCTTATAAAAAAACTTGGATAAGCTATTTCTTTAAAATGAATAAAACCTTGCCTTAATTATAAAAAATCATGTCTACTAATGATTTTATTTCTGTATATTCTTTTAAATTTTGTTAACTAGGAAGACCTAATATAACCTCTTAATTGTCTTCGTACTTTAACTATCAGGAAACAAAGAGTTTAATTAAAGATCAATGTAAAATCTAGTCTCAATCAGATGACTGAAGTTAAATTGCTTATTACATCTATTTGTTGCTATTATCTTAAATTTCAACACAAGATTTCTGAAACAGGTCAGACTTTTTTAACTCACGTCAAGTAATGCACCAATTTTTGTTTGCCATAATTTTCTCCTTCTAGCCTGATGTGATGAGAACCATACATCATCTCAATACATGAAATCCATATAATAGGTAAGGAAATTAATTGAACATTTATAAGGATTGAGAGGTAAATACTGACAAAATTTCCCATTCTGAGACTCTCACTTTTCAATTTAATGAGAAGGATCATTATAGGAAGAGATCTTTATGCTTTGAAATATAAAAACATTTCTCCAGTAGACCAGAATTTTATCTTGACATTGACAATATAGGATGTCTTCAGGGCCCCAGGACTCTTGTGTTCCTTTGAAAATATAAACATATACCTGTGGAATGGTAAATTTCTAAAGCTACTGATCAATCAGTCTTAATAACTTCTAAGACTTGGTTTTTAGCCCAGGTTCCAATTTTTAGTATTTTTTTTCTCAAAGACATTTAAGTGTACAGAAATATAAAATATTTTCTCTACAAACTCAAATTAAATAACATCTAATTTCACTTCAATATTAAATTCTGATAATTCTATTAAAGTTTTTGAATAATATTTTAAAACTCAAATACCCTTATGTGGCAAAAAAACTAAATTATCACAACTGAGACATTTGCCAAATATAATCAAAAGATCTCAAAAATCCAACAAGTTAATAATATTAGTGTGTCAGCCATACTTTTGTCTCATTTTACATTCTATAGGTTCTTAAAAATATTTAAAAATATTTTAATTAAGTTTTAAAATTTTATATAATTTAAATAGAGATTCAATTGTAGGAAAAAATAGCTATGCTAGTTTGTCCTCTACACAGTTTACCCCAGTGGTGTCATTGTATAAAACTACAGTACAATATTGCAAATAGAATATTGATATTGATGTAGTAAAGTTAAAGAAAATTTGATTACTGAAGGAAAACTTCATTTTGTGCCCTTATAGTCATGCTAAATTCCCTCCTGTTCTCAAAGTCCGCTTATCTCCTGGCATTTCTGTAATATTTTCAATTTACTATAATATTGTCATTTCCGGAATATTGTATAAGTAGTAGTGCATCATACAGTTTTCAACCGTTGGAGATTTGCTTTTTATTTATTTATTTTTGCTTAGAATAATTTCTTAGAGATCAGTTTTCACTGCATAATAGTTAACTTTTTATAGTTAAACAGTATTCCATAGTATGAATGTATCATCACTTGTTTGACCATTCATCCATTGAAGGATTTTTTTAATATAATGATTTAAATGTATGCTCTTCCTGTTTTTGAGCATGTATAGGCAGTTTATGTGTGTATGAATATGTTTACATTTATTATTTATAGTGATGGGTACAAAGCCTATGTATTATTACACTTGTATATTTATTTTTATAAGAAAATGCTCAACTGTTTTCCAGAGTGCCTATAATGTTTTCAGTTCTCACCAGCAATATATGAGTGGTCTAATTTCTTTGTATTCTTGAAAACCTATGTTGTTTGTCCACTTCCATTAGTGAGTAGTGATTTTTCATGGATTTAATTTGTATTATCGCAATGGTTAGTGAGAATCTTTTTATGTTAATACATATAAATATATATATTTTAAATATCTATCTTATTTTCTAATTGAAATGACTGCTTTGTAATCTATTGTGTTTTAAGAGATCTCTATTATAAAAGCATTTTGTATTTCTCTAAAATGTAGAAATTTTCTCCAATTTCTATAATAGTTTTATAGTTTTCTATGTTATATTAAATCCATGATTTCTTTTGAATTGCTATTTTATAATAGTGAGGCTTAAAGAGTCCTTTCTTTTGGCTATGTATATTACTTTGCTCTAGAATCATTCACTTTAAAGACAAACTTTCCTCCATCGATGTGATTTTGTACCTTTGACAAATCATTTGGCATGCTTTGGTGGTTTTATTTTGAGGCCACCTTTCAAATTCCATTGAGTTGTGCCCAATCCTCTTAAAATCCACAAATATTTGATTACCTTAACTATGAAACATACCTTAAAATTGGGTAGATTGATTACTCCTTTTCTTTTCTCACTTTTAATGTTATTTTAGCCAAGTTGCTTGTTTTGCGTTTCCCCACAGAATAACCTTATCTATACATTAAAAGCGTTTCTAGAATTTTATATAGATAAGAATATTCTATATTTTATACTTTATATATATATGTAATAAACTAGGGCAAGAATTGACATTTTACTGTGATAAATGTTCTAATCCATGAGAACAGTATGTTATCCATTTATTTAAATCTATATTTTTTACCAGAATTTTGTGGTTTTGAACACTCAAGTCCTATATATATTTTACAGCATTTCTTAGTTTATAAGCAATTATGATTGGTATTGTATTTTTAATTTGAATATCTACATATTATTCCTAGTTTATGTGTGTGTAATAGAGCATATATGTTTATCTTGCATGCTGCAAACTTTCTGGATTCTTTTACTAGTTCCAGGTATATTTGATAAATTCATTTTGATGCAAGTAGATGTAAATCTTCTTTTAGTCTTTATGTCACTTAATCTTACTGCCTTATTGCACTGCCAAGAGCTTCCAGCATCATGGTGAATCAGTGTGGTGGGGATAGACATTTTTACATTCCCAACTTGGAAGAAGGCATTCATTTTTCACTGTGATGTAAGTTAGTTGTTGGTATGCTTTCTGTAACTTTTTTTTTTTCAGTAAAGGAAAATTCCTCCATTCCTATATCTATGAGAAATTTTATCCTGGATCAGTATTGAATTATATAAAATAATGTTTCTTCAATAGATATGATAAACTATTCTTCTATATCCTGTTCTTGTGGTGGCATGTGGGGGAATTGATTTTTTTCAAATATATAATGAGTCTTGCACACTAAATGCATCCAATGCATTCATTCTGAATTTCATATTAGCCTCATAAAGTCATTTTATGGAGTATTCTTTCTCCGGCTCTTTCTAGAAGATTTTGTAAAGTATTGATCTTAATTTTTTAAATATTTGACAAAATTTCTTGAGTGAAACTATCTAAACTTACAGATTTTTTGGTAGTTTCTGTTATTTGAATTTTATTTGGACTAAAATAAGGTGTTGGTAGGGTAATACTCCTACTGGAGCTATAGGAAAGGATTTATAACTTTCCTCCTTAACTATCTGCGGAAACATTCTTCCCTTGACATCTGAGTGCATCACCTCAATTTTCAAAACCTGTATTTTAAAATTTTCACTTCCATCTTCACACTGCCTTTTTCCCTGTGTATGTCGAATTTCCTTTTTCCTGATCATCTAAAGAATTCAAATCAGATGGATGTAAATGAACTCTTTTTATGATCTATCTTTAGACAAAATTTCTCTCTGTGAATTTCCAAAATACCAAGATAGGAATGGCATAGCATAATAGTTGTAGACATTCCTATATCAAAACAAGTTATTGGTCTCAGACAATCACAAAATCCAGCAAGAAAAAGAGTATTATGTTTTGTGATTGGGAATAATGCCCTGAGGCTTGATATTCCAGTTTCTGAACTAATAACTTTCTCTTTAGGAATATTATTTCTTTTATTTTGAAAGATGACATTTCTTTGTATATGGATAATTTTATTAATAATTATAATATCCAGCTTTTGTGATTCTAGAATTCTGATAATATTTTAGTTTTCCTGCATTTGTCCCTTCTAGTCCAAGCTGATAGTGCTTATGAAATAAAATTTTCAAAAAAGTTTCAGTTCTCCCAGCACGTCATGAGTGAGCCACACTGTTAGATAATTTTCCACAGATATTTCCTGCTTAATCAATCTATATTCCTGGATTTAAATTCTGCTGAAATGAATGAGTATATCCACAAATTGCTAATCTAATTCCTGCATCACTGACGAAATGCTATCAGAATGTCCTTGTTCACTTTTTTCTATATTTCTGTTTATTGCCTATTTCTAGCAGTTTTTGAAATCAAGATGCTTATATCTGTTGTGTATCTTTGTTTTGATTTTTTTGCTTCTGTTTTTGTTTTGTTTTGTTTTATATTTTCTAGCTCACTTGTTTGTTGCAGACATATTTAGGCAGTAATTCATTTTTATGAGATCATTATGAAAAAAAAATCCTCCGTATTTGATAAATGTTCTTTCCTTTAAAGAGTATCAGTAAAGCTATTCATGCCTTCATTTTTGAGTGTTTGCATATTATACCTTCCCCAGTCTTTTACTTTTATTCTGTCTATTTTGATATAGTTGAAATGAGGTTTTTAAAACCGTATATTCTGTGTCAAATATAGTAAACCAATTTTATTAATATCGCTGTCTACTAATTTGAACAATTTTATTATTTATTCAATTATCTCATATCAGAGTTTAAACATACCATCCAATTACATAATTTTGTTTATTTTATCTGTTTTTATTATTTTTTTCCTGTTTGAGTGAAGTGTATAAAGCTTACCTCTATTTTCATTCTTCTAAGTCTTCCATTTACATTTTTATAAGTGTCCCAAATATATCCTCTACATACACATTTAGAATCTCATAGATATTGCCATATTTTTTGCTTCAGTTATCAGATAAACTTTATGAAGCTCAAAAGATGGAAAGTAAACTGCATTTGTCCATGTTGTTTTCTATTTTTCTTCTGTCCTATTATTCGCAGTTTTCTAATTAACCTTTTTACTGAGCATGAGTTTCTTTCTCTTTCATTTAAAGGGTTGTTTTTTCCTTGTAGGGGTCAAAGTGTTAGGTAAGAATTTGAACTAAGATACAGAGAAGGGAAACCCTATGTCAAAAAAAAAAAAAAAATCAATATAATCATTTAAAGTTCTGCCAGCTATCAGCGCAGAACCATAAAACCAAAAAATGAAGCCAAACCAGTTTAAAATGCTGGAGTCAGGAACTCAGTACAATTAGGCTTAAAGTATGACTAAACCATCAACTCCAAACTTATTTGAGAAGACAAAGGAAATAAATCATAAAATGGTGCCAATATGAAACCTTCCAATCAATTTAAAAGAAGCCAATCTAGAATCTTATCCCACCTCAGTACTCACCTGGGTGGGCATAAGGGCAGAGAGCTAGCTCACAGCAGGAATCCTTAAAAACCTCAGGTCAAAATTTCTTGCTGTTACTTTCTTTTCAGAGAGTCCCATTCTCACATTTATCTGGAATGTACTTCTCCCCCTTCCTTTCCCCTAATAAGCACCTTGCTTCATGTCTGTGCTTCACCTTCCCTTTCTTACCACAAGCCTATTTTGGAGAAAATTTTCTCTCCAGAGACACAAGAACCCACAATAAGGAAACTGAGGCATGAGCCCCATGGTAACAAAAGGAAGATATCCCATTTCCTGAGGCTCTTCACAGGCTGAACAAATTAACATTAAGTGAGATTAGTAAGAGAAAGCCCAAATTTAATAATAAATGCCTATGGAGAATTTGCATAGCAGCAAATTCTGAGTTTCCGGAGGGCGGAGGGCGGAGTGGGGGCAGAAGAACAATTTATATACTGTCCAGAGTCGTCAAAAGGGAACCTGAGGCCTCAGGGGAGAGAGGAGGCGGGTGTCACATGGAAAGAAGAATGGCTCAATGCTACTCTTATTCTCAAAGTATAAATAACGTCCTTTTTTACATTCTTTTAGGGAATAGGGACAAGAGATTGTTTCCTTAATAGGAGAAGGGTGATTGTCCAGGGAGTAGCAGGCGGCTTTTTAAATTAAGGGAAGGGCTACAGTGTTAGAAAAATATGAACTTTTCCTTTACCTATGGGACTGTCTTTACTGTCTTCATGTTAGAGTGGGATATGTACAGGAGAACAATTCTGAGAAAATTAGGGTGTCACATTTTAGTCCCATCATCCTTTTAGGTAAAGTTTCATCTTTCTCACTGCTTTCAATATCATTTTCAGTTCTCTGAAGCAACACAAGGTACGTTGATGTGGAGGCAAAGGATTGACCCTCTCGACATTACAACCTTGCAAGGCAGGGGCCTTAAGTCTCTCCTTTCAACTCTTGCTGATATGAGTTGGAGTGGGGACTGTTTTCCTGTACTGTGTGTCTGTATTTTATCAATTGTTAGCTATAATATTTCCATCTTCTTAAATCCTCTCTTTACCGCTTTACTGTTTCTTTACCTAAAGACAGCAGGAATTTTGGAAGACTTTTTCTTCTGTCGTCATTGGCATTTCTGAGTTTGTAGCTTCTTTAAAACCAAGTCTGGGATTTATATCACAAAACAAATCCTAGATAACTCATCATTATTTATTTTCTTATTTTGCAATGTCCCAAAACTGCCTTCTTTCTTTCTTTCTAAGTCATCTTTGGTTTGTTTTCTATATGATGTCTAGGAGTTTTAATTATGCTTAGAAGGAGAAAATATCCAAAGTATTTTTCTCCATCTATCTGGAAATAGAATCTATCTTTGCAAATGATGACACCTCCCCCTCTTCTCTCTCTTTCTCTCTCTCTAACCTCTCTCTTTGTCTCTCTCCCTCATTTGTGTTCCAAATAATGTTTGGTTCATTCTTCTACAATGCTTCCTGCATTGTACCTGACATTGTCATTTTAAACACAAATACTATGCAATTTTATTTTATTTCACTAACTTCAATTCTAAATATATGTGGAAAAATGTGCTCAGTTTGCTACTTTTATATCACAGGAGTAGCTGTATTTATTTATAGCCCATTATTCTGCAAAATAATTTAAGCACCAGAGGGTTAAATGTTCAGTGACTTTCAAGGTATATCTAGGTAATATAATCTAATCAGACAAGTAAAATATACCCTCTAGCTAGTAGAGTGTATGAAACTGTTGACCTAAGGTTAGAAATAATTTCAAAGGAAATGTCTTTCAATTAAATGTGATTCTGGTTTCAAAATAGGTGGAGTCAGCACTGTATATGTAATTTCCTTCATTACAGAAATAAAACATCATCAACAAGTAATCAAAGTTTCTAATGCCCCTATGAACTGCCTTTTATATCTCTCTGGATCAGCAAGCTTTCAATCTATTTAGGACATTTTCAATAAAATGGAAGCAATTCTAACACTGATATCTAAAATTCTAAACCTGACTTATTTACAAAATCAGCAAATTACGTATGTTCAGTGGTAAGGATACTTGAAGAAAAATGTCCAAAGCCAGAAATACTTGTGAACAATACTGTTCATATACTGGTACTGTAATAGTGACCAGCTGCACCTACTGAACAATCTCATTTGGTTTTTATTACTTTTTATTTTTAACTTCAGTACTAAAGTGCTGAGACAGCTAAGTAAGCTGAGAGGCAATTTTTGAATACTAATCTCTTAACAACCTCTGCTATAGCAAATACATTTTAATGGAAAAAGAAGATAGTTTCAAGACTAACTCAATTAATAATTTACTATTTTTCCTATGAGATGTAAATTTTCTAACACATGATTAATCTTTTTATTACTTTAGTAGGGTAAATGTCACTGGCAAAATTCCTGAGCTGCTACAGAAAACTATTTATAGCAAAAACAACTGCTACTTTAATCGTATTGCTATAGTTTATAGTCCATGCTATAAAGTATTTTTATATCTGACATTTATACATAAAATCAAGCCAAAGTAAGCTTAATGACTGCTGTTCATCTTTGAATAAGTGAAACAGAAAAAATGAAATAATGACTGAAAATATATTTTGGGATTGAAAACATTGTTTGCTATTCAAGAATAATGAAAATAACTGCCTAAATTTGATCTGAAATAATCTATGATTAGATAATGAAAATAATAAAGTATCTATCAAGTATATAACTATGTAGTTTATTTTTCTTAATACTAATTAACTTTTGAAATAGGACATGCTTTCAATATTTGTCTCTAATATAACACAAGGAAAATAAGAATTAACATTCTAACCATCATCAAAAGGCTGTTTTCTTGATTCTGCAGTCTTTGCTGATGTTAATCACAAGTTAATTAATGCCTAATGTATTAAAATACCAATTTAAATGCCCAATCATATTAATTATAAGAGTTTACTACAAAGGGAAAATAACAATCTTTTCTCCATAATTAAGGAGTGTTTGAATTTCCCATGATATCCGATCACTGAAATATCTCATGATTTGACTATTCTTTATTCAAATGGGCTCTATACATTTGTCTGTGTAGTATCAGTATGTAAATAAATGAGGACTGAAAAACTCAAGAGGTTTTGTCAATAATCAATGTCATTTGATGATTAGCCAGATGATTAATAGAAGGAATGAAAAAAATGTTTAAGTATTGGATGTTGCTTTCTAACCAGTTATTTCATCTAGCACTCATATCAAGAGAGATAGACAAACTTATTTTGATCTTTATGCTATATATTATTGCTGAGGTAACTTTTAAATAACAGTTTGTCATATATGATATCAATTATTTTTCCAAAAATTTTGAAATTAGTGTGTCAATTGTGTCAAATATTTTACTTTCATTTAACATTTTATTATACTATACATTCATATTAGTTATTAAAATTTTGATGCTAAGCCTATATTTGTTGTTAATTTATATTTCCTTTTATGTTTTCTACATATGTTGCTTAAAATATTTATATGTTTGTATCAATACAAATATTTTGAGTTTATCTTATCTTTTATAATCAATATTAAATTTAAATTTTATAGTCCTTATAATCTATGATAAATTATGACAATGAATTCAGTAAATGTGCAAAAATAGTTTTAGAAAGTAGACAATATTAAATTACTTAATAAATATCCAAATAATAATAAAATGTTTGATTATCTATTTTTGCTGTGATTATATTTCGCTATCTAATTGCTGGCTACTTGTATGAAAGATATTCTTATTGAAGGTGTTCAAAAAATAAATGTCTATCTTGTACCTTGCTTCACCACATGATGCAAAAGGATATATGAACACTAGAGAAACTCTTGGAGCATGACTCCATCTACAGAGGCAGTCTTAACCTGGATCTTAACACTGTACAAAGTCATAGCTACAAAGTTGAACTATGATACATGATTTGTGACTTTGAAAAGAAATTTTTAGAGCAGAATGTGATTTTGTCTTGTCTGTCTTTCTATGTATCTTTTTCATGAACATAAGCAATATTTATACTCCATGTACTGTCTTAAAAAGTGATATTAAAGAAAAATTGCATTTGACTCCAGTTGAAGAGAAAATGTGGTATTTTAGTTGTGACACTGTAATTACAGAAGAAGAGTATCTTTTTAACCTTTACTCCTGTCACTTGCTAAATACTTAGGGCATCCATAATTTTAAACCATGAAACCTAAAGAAGTTTTTCATTCATCGATTGCTGGTGTGTGTGTGTGTGTGTGTGTGTGTGTGTGTGTGTGTGTAAAATTAGAATGCATTTTACACTAGGTTATAATCATACAAAGAATATAATTTTACCATAATTTCCATTAGTTGAAATTATTAGAAAATAGCCATTTTAAAATTCACAGTATTTTATTGTATCAATACTAATACTCATTATTACACATACAAATTGAAAACGTATTAATTCAATCATATAATCATTGATTTACTTTGGAACTCTCTTTTCCCTAGAAATAATTGCACAAACTTTATCTTAGCATCCTTTACAATTTATAATCTGACTCTAATTTCTTTTGTTACTCATATTTCCTATCAGTAGATATATATTTATATTATATTCATATGTTTTTCCCTTAGCTTGAAAGTTTTTGCTTCTATAATGATTCATCTGTATTCTACTGCTTCTCTTCCCCTGTGTTAGATTAAAATGTTCTCTATTCTGCAATATGGTCATAACACAAGAACACTTATTATACTACATTTATTTAACCTTATTATTTTCACTTTCCTCTGCTAGATGAGTCCCATAAAGCAAGTGTTGCTTCAGAATATTTGTACTCAAAGCATGGCATAATTTCTGGAATGTGGTGGATATTCAGTATAGATATTTTGATTCAATAAATAAACATAAATTATTTCATAACTAAGATATAAGGCAAACAGATTGCTAGTGTGCAGCTCTATGGTAAAATAGTTCATTTTAAAAAAATATTCACCAATCTAGTGCTAATCAAAGCTAGACTAAATATTTAAGTGAGAATTTGACAGCATAGTTTGCATTATGTGAAGGTGCTATCTGGAATGGTAAAATACTATTTTTCTTTCTGAGGATTGTTGTATTACATTTATTCGCTGAAAGTGTTAAGTAAAAGTACATTTAACTAAACAAGAAAATGCAGAAATGCCAGAAGTGGATGTCTTCATAAAACTGATTACTAAATGAAAATAATGCTTTATTTTGAAACTTTCGAAATCTTTTCTATGTTGTCATTATTTTACTTTTGCTTTGATCCTTGTTTTCTTCCCAAGCTCTTTTTTGTATTTCCCAGAAAATAAAGTCAATGAATTAATGCCAGAAAAGTATCTCTCAGTGTTAGAGATAGCTGGCATTTCTGTGAACTTAATGAATAAATTATGAATATTAGAGTTTTAGGTGGTAGCTCCATTTAGAATCGTTTGCCTATTTTCTACTCTCTGTCATGCTGAGATCTATTTTTTCAGTGACTGGAGGATATTTCGAGTCTGTGCGTACCTCCTAGAAAAGTGCTAATTTTCTTGGCAAATCAAGAGCAGAACATCTGCTTATATTGATTCCCTATTTGGAAAACAATAAGGAAAACTTTTTCTTTTATTTTTTTGTGCTGTAATATGATTGTGATACTCTATTGCATATTAATAACTCTTGGGATGCATACTCATTTGAATTTAAATGGTCAGAAATAAAATGATGCAATATTAAGTTATAAAATAGAAGTGTAGTATATTGGCTAAATACTTTCTTATTAAGTGAAAACATACATATATAACAGTTAAATCAATGAAACATTTTAAAAAGAAGTCTTCTTGTTTATAATCTTCTTTCTCTAGTTATGTGACAGCCAATGTAGTACTCATGGTCAAATTTAACTTTTGAGACCATCTGTTCTATGAAAGATATCATAGAAATAAAAGCCTTTTTGAAATGGAAAGAAAACAAAAATCTTATTCAGTCAGAGAAGACCTCCCAGATGTGTAACCAGTTACTGTGTAATCATCTTTCATTATATATGTTGTATGGGGTAGAGAGAATGATTAGAAATTCAAACCTGATGTTCTGAATGTGTACATCTCTTTTAGTGCCAGATCAGCTCAGCAAGAAATTTAGACACTAGTCATCTTTCACTGAATGTTTTGCTAAGTCACAAATATTTATTGAACAATCATTCCAATAGTCTATAAAACATTCTGAATACAGGACAATTCTAAAGGTTTTATATTTATAGAGTACTAAACAATATGATGCACAGTAGTAAGAAAAATCTTGTCTATACTATTATCATTTGTTTAATTTTATATTTTCTTCCAATTGACATTCAACAATAGGATAATATAGCATAGCAAAAATTATCATGCTACAAGTTCTAATACTTAAATCATTTTCCTCATATGCCTGGGATTTTTTTGCACCCCAGTCAAGTATTGTTATAAATTTTTTGAGGGACATATTTTTAGATATTCTATCTCTTTAATATTATTGCTGTAGTACATAAGCAGATAATATGTAATCAATATTATTTGGAATATTGATAGCAATATAAGAAGCAATATAGATATTTTGTATCTCACCTATGCATTCAGTTTATCTCAGAAATTATCTCATACTGGGTAGCAATATTTGCATTATTGCTGACTATGTTGTTGGAGATATTTTTTCTGTTGGTCTATGCTATCTATTGTTGCATTAAAAACAACTACTTTAAGACTCCAAAATGTATTGGTTAATATACCACTTTATCAGATCATTTGGTGAATAAGGTATATGTACAGGCTTCATGTTGGTGATTATTTTTGTCTTAGTGTATATAAACCAGGGTCACTGAGTAATCTTAGCTAATGTTAAGCCAGGCTGGATGACAAAATATAATGGTACCCACATGCCTAAGGGCTTGGTGGTGATAATTGGAGAAGCAAGCACAATTATTTTTTCTCCAAGCATGTCAAAAATTATCCATTTGATACCTCTAGCTTGGCAATTTACTACATACAAGTCATCTGAAAGTTCCATGATACCAAGGTGAATGATTTCAGTCATGTGTAGAGGGCATGCCCCAAACTGACACAATTATTTCTATAATATTTTGTTGGAGAAAGTAAACCACAAGCTAGATTCAAGGAGAGGGAAACAAATTCTACTCAATAGGAAGAGTATTAAAGAATCAGATATCATTTTTTTTATCTGCCAAATCACTCTTTGGTTAAACAGCAACATCATTCTTTGATAATTATAATGTAAAAGTATTTTTCACTATCTTGACAGACACATTTTTACAAATGATATTGATGAGTTAAAAAATACTGATTTGAATTTATAATTTTGGCAAATATTTTGCAGAAGCATTATATGGTCTTATTGTATTGAGCAATAATAATTCACATATAAATTATAGTGGCTTACGATGCACAAAATAATGATTTAATATTAATGTACATTGGGAAAGGGTCACTTTTGTCTAAACCATAACCTCCCTAACTTTAGGAACAAGTTCAACAAGGATGTCTCCACTACTATTCAATGTAATGGTGGATCCTGATCTCTGTAATTAGACAAGAAAAGGACATAAAATGCATGCAAATTGGAAAGATGTGGTAACCTACAAAATTAATGTTCAGACCTCTATTGCATTTCTATGTGCAAGTAACAAACTTGCAGAAAGAGAACTCAGGAAAAAAATCACACTTATATAATTACATAAAAAAGGAATGAAATCAACTAGGTGAAAGATATACTCTGAAAACTATGAAGCATAATAAAAGGAAATAAAAAAAGACATAAAGACATGGAAAATAATCTAAGTTCATGGACTGAAAAATTAACATATTTAGAATGATAATATTACCTAAAGAGATATACAGATTTCATGCAACCCCCAACAAAATCCCAGACATTCTTTATAGAAATAGAACAAAAATCATGAAATTATTTGACATTAGCAGAGACCCTGAATAGCTTAAACAGTCTTGATAAAAAGGAAAAAAATGGAGGCATCATGCTCCCTGAATTCCAATTATACTACAAAAAAAGCAATAGTTAGTAAGTCAGCATAGTATTGGGAGAAAAAGATATACACATCAATGGAATGGGGAGCCTGGAAATAAACCCACACATATTTTGACAATTTACAACAGAGGAACCAATAAAGGAGCAAAGGGTACAAAAAGGGAAAAAGAGAGTATTAAATAAATGTGCTGGGAAAACTGGAGAGTCACAGGGAAAACTTGAAGCTAGATAACTAAAACCATGCATAAAAATTAATTTTAAATGGATTTAAGTTTTTTATGTAGGGCCCAAAACCATAAAAACAGACGAATACAGACAAAACACTCACCATTAACCTGGGAGATATCTTTGGAAACTCGGTCGAAATGGCAAGGGAAAAAAAATCCAAAATAGACAAATGGAATTACAACAAAATAAAAAGTTTTGCAGTAAAAGAAACTCATCTGTAATAAAAGGCATTAGTGAAAGGGAGAACATATTTGCACATCACATATCAGAGAAGTTAATTTAAAAAAAATCTATCGAAAACTCATAAAATCAACAACAGAAAAAACAAACAATCCACTGAAATGGACAGATTAATAAACACTTCTCCAAAGAATAAACATAGATAACCAGCAGGCACAGGAAAATACATTCTACCTCTTTTGTCATTAAGGAAATTCAAATCAAAACAACAACGATATCACATCATACTTGTGCCTATGGTTGTTATCCAGAAGACTGGTCAAATGTGCAGATACAGAGAAAAGGGTACTCTTATACAGTGCTGATGGGAATGTAAAACGGTACAACTGTGGATGGCAGTATGGAGATGCCACAAAAACTTTAGATTGAAAATCCCATATGATCCAATTTTCTCACTAATGGGTTATTTACCCTAAAACACAACACTAATCCATAGAGATATATCACCCTCATGTTCATTTCAGTGTTATTTGTAATAACTAATGGATGGAAACAACTTAATTACCCATTGACAGGTGAGTGGTAAATAAGATGTGATATATGTATATAGATGATATTCTGCGGTTTGCAACAACATGGAGGAATTTAGAAAGACTATGGTTACAGAGATATGTCAGAAGGAGTAATATATACATAGTCTCTTATTTATATGTGGGATATAGAGAAATAAAGCAAATAAACTGAATCAAACTGAATTAGAATTTAGTCAATAAAAACAAATCAGTGGTTGAAAAAGAGAAGAAGAAGAATACATGGGCAAATTGAGTAGAGGGAATCAATTGTGTAACATAAGAAATAATAAAATGGTGGTTAACTTAATGTATTATATACAATTGTGGATTTATAATGATGTACACCTGAAAACTATATAGTGTTCTGATGCAATATTTCTTAAATAAAATTTTTCATGTTGGGTTGTGTTGGTTATACTTTTTTGAAAACATATTTGTACATCTTTAATTGTTTATTATATATTTTGTTTATATTGCTATATGCATTAGAATATTAAATTTACATGTCAGTTTGTGTGCATTTCATATCACATGTTCCATCAGAGTTCATATACCTTTCACCATCAATTTGTTACCTCCTTAGTTCCTTCTCCCCTCATATTGCCCTAATGGCTACAGTCTGAGATCATATAAATTTTGCTGAAATATGTCTGTTTGTTTTGTTTCTTTGTATTTCACATATGAGCAGAACTATCCTGTATTTATTTCCTTTCTGGCTTATTTCACTTAACAGGATCACCTCCAGTTCCATCTAGGTGGTTGCAAAAGGGCACAATTTCATTTTTTTTCAGCAATTCTGTAGAATTTCATTAAATATATACACACATCATGTATATCATAATCTTTTATCCAGTTTTCTATTGATGGCGCTTAAGTTGTTTCCATTTCTTTGCTCTTGTAAATTGTAATTCTATGAACATGGGGTGCACATATTTTCCTAATAGGTATTTTTTTATTCTCTGGATGTATGTCTAGAATTGTGATTTCTTTGTGTCAAATTATAATGGATCCTTATTTTTTGAGGAATATCCATGTTATTTTTTGGAGGTTGTGCTAATTTACTTTCCAAGCAACAATGCAGGAGGGTTCCTTTTTCTCTAAATGCTCTTGAACACAAAACCTATACCTAGTGAAGATCTATATTCTATTTCAGAAATATAATTGGGAAGAAAAAACATTTGAGCTGTCCTGATTTTATATATTTTTAGAAAATTAACTAAACTCAAAAAGCTCCTAATGTTAAAGCCAAATAAAACTTCCTGTTTAAAGCCATCGACTCTCTCATTCTGTAAGACAACTTTTCCATAATAGTCATTTTTCTCATACTATGCATCCTATTTAATATTTACTACCAATAATACTAAGGATTCTTACAAAACAAAAATTGAAAATTGTAGCATTTTAAAGTCAATTGCTGGTGTGATCTGGTGGCCTAGGGGATAACTCCATCTACTCCAGCTGGTGTAGTACATATATACCCCAAGGGCCCAGGTGCTTGACCAATATGAACAACTAAACAAAATAAAGTGATTATTTGTCTTCTCTTTTCCTACCTGCTTGCCTGTTTGTCTTAATCCTGCTTAGACACTGATACAATTTTTAAAGACAGTTATTACAAGCTTCTTCAGCTATATCCTTCATCTGTGATTATACATACATCTATATATCCTCTATGTATAGACTAGTAATAAAAGTTCATATCTGCAATTGTGAAATGTATTTCAACTACTCTGACCTTCGCAGGGACATTGTCCCACAATTAATTCTTCTCTCTCTCTCTGTCTCTCTGTTTCTCTCCTCCCCACTTTCCTCCTTCTTCTTTCCCACTTCTTCTCTCTCTTTTCTCAGTAACATGATGACAGATTTGCTTACTCTATTTTGATTATTAAATCTTCAGAGTCTGTACCATACTTGACACATAGCAGGTCCTTAGTAATGAGCAACTAAAAAATAAGATGAAAGAAAACAAGTCATTTCACTTGTCAGTTTTAATAGTTTAATATATGATACTATTTGACCTGCCACTTCCATGGTTCATAGACTTATGAAATTAAACACTTCTCAAAAGGAGTCTGACAAAAGAACCATGGATTCATAAAATCAAAGTCTTAATAATATAATTTGCTGTCTGTAGCCACCTCTAAGTAGGTAGCAAAGTATTAAAAGACAATAAAATTTTGTTTATGCAATATCAGTTTGAGTGAAAATTGAAAACAAAGCAATTATTTAGTCAAATTACAATGAATCTACATGTTTAGAAAACTATTTTATTGCAATCGTGTCCTTAAAACACTTCTATTTACTTTGAAAGATGTTTTTTATGTATGAATACGTCCATAGCCTGATCCTAAGGATTATTCCCTTGTCTTTATATGAAAGAAATGAACTAGAAGATGTTTTAAGATTTCTTTATTATTAGCAGTCTAGTTAAATATCACTGCTATATCTCTGCAATTCATGTCTTATTAAACCCTACAACATGATCAGATTTATAAACTATGAGACAGTCACTTACAGATAGGTCAGTCTATCATTTCTTTGAGTATGAAGGGAAGAGTCATATGCCCGTTTCCAGAGAAGATACATAAGAATCAAGGCCTGGTGTAAAAGTTGTTTAATCAGTGAATAGAAAAGTTTGTAGTTGTAATACTCATGCTGTTTATTCATGGCCATATATTTGACTGAGATGTAGCTCAAACTGCTAACAATGAAGATTTCAAAAAAGGCTGTTTTCTTACATGTGAAATCAAAGCTAAAACATCTGCTTACTTCACCTGCTGAAGAGAATACTCCAGCTTGTACTTTATAGTTAACAGGACTGAACACTTTGAAACAATCTTCTCTAGTCACCCAACCTGTAAATTAAATGCATCAGCAATGCAATGATTGTATTGTGCGCTTTTCACAGGTTTAAATCACATATAAGAGAGTTGTAGTGCTGAGAAGCAGAACTATAATTCATGTTTTATTTTAGTGCCTGAAATTTTACAATGTAAGCATGTGTTGCTGAAGTTGCAAATAGATTGCATGGCTGCTATGATGAGGTGACCTTGGCATGAGGAAAGGAAATCATACTAGAAAACAATAACCATTCTATAGAAACTCTTCATAACTTGCTTTTTCTATCTTACATGACTTTAATAGAATGGCCATATTTTATATAGTTCAAAATGTTTAGATTACACAGTTATTTTTAATAAAAAAATAGAAAATAGAAAAGAAACAAAAATAATACCCACTATTCATTATAAATAATTATATACACATAATCACATAGGTATCTTATACCCAATTCAGAAAATATTAGATGAAGCAAAACATCTAAGTTAAATAGCCTAAATTACTGCTTTAAAACACCAAAAGTCAATAACTTTAATACATTGATTTTTTTTAAGTTTAGGTATTCCTTAGTATTCTACAGTTTAGTCTTTAGTATTCCCTTAAATAAATATTGAGTTTTATTTTTAATATTTCCAGTTTCCCAATACATATAATCATATACTATATATACTAAATATAAAATGAATACCCAGAAGAATAATCGTACAATTGCTTAAAAGTTTCACGAATATATTATTTAAAAAATGTTTAACAACCACAATAGAGGTTTTTAAATCATTGCCTCGAAGTGGAATTTTGTAGAATTAATATAAATTAGTAAAATCATTGCCTCAAAGTGGAATTTTGTAGAATTAATATAAATTAGTTTGAAAGTATGCCTTAGACTTGGAGTTAAGATAACAATTCTCAGACCTAGCTGCTACATAAAATTACGTAGTATGAGTGTGTGTGTGGTGGTGGTGGTGAGGAGATCTAACATATGTTAGATCAAGAAGACAGGTTTGTCTATTTATACAGCTGATAGAATATCATGGTGATGCAAGCCTCTGTTTATTTGTAAGGCAGGTGGAACCACTGATTGATGTGATAATTGTTGACCCATTTTTGCACTTGCTGTCTGGCATGCTCCTTTTTTTCCTGAAACCACAGAGCTGTATCTTTGTTGGGGGCCTTCTTCAACCATTGGATTTGGGTCAAGTTGTCTGCTTCTTCTTGCTGCAAGTAAATACTCCACTTGGTTGCCATTAGTGTGTGCGCCACTGAGTTAGTGGGTTATACGGCCACATTTTGAATCCACTTCATCATAGGGAATGTTGTCCTTAACATCATGGCTTCAGGATCTGTTAAAACCTCAGTGGCCCACAGGGTTTATTATGCTGTACTAGCTTGCTAAATGAGAGTATAATGGGTTTCACTTCTCTTCCACAATTGAAACCGTAACCTGATGGGCACCTATGTGCATTCTTTCCATTGCCAAAGCCTCCAGACATATCCGTCAAGGGTCACATGAATGTCTAGTTCACAAATTGGGTTTAAATCATAATTCCTAGTGCATGTACAGTTAGCACAGCATATTTGGTGGCTTTGAAGGCCATGTCTTATTCTTCCCCCAATTCTAGGTGGCCACTTATTAGACTAAATTATACAGTGGTCAGATGATTTGAGCCAGGTGTAGAATGAAGGCCCTTCAAATGCTCCAGTAAGTCCCACAGTTCCGGCAAATGTGTAGGGGATATAGGGGCAAAATAAGCCTCTCTGTTAATTACAAGTGTGACTGGCAATATCCTTATCTCATTCAAGTATATAACCTCATAATCCTCAAAAGTATGAAAATTCTGATTCCTGTAGTTTGTTCTGATCCATTGCTTCTCCTTTCTTCTGTATAAGGAGGATAAGGGCTCATTCATCAAAATCTGCAAGTGAATCACAGGTTAAAAACACATCATCTATATAAAGGGACATTATAATGGAAGTTGACTTTTTCATTTCTAATTGGATTTTCTTTGTCACTTGAAGTTAGCAAGGACCTTTAAAATGACCATGGGCAAATGTATACTTACAAATTAACAATTTAACATGGATCTCTATTTAATTTTGTGACATACAACACTTTTGGAAAATAACTAGACCTTGTAGTATATCAGAGAATATTAGACTTTGAGGAATTAAACCTAACTTTAGAACATACATATTGATTACTACGTTTCTATATATAAACATGTTCTGAGAACTCTAAGTATTAACCTGTATTTTGACAATGCTTACTATAAGAATTTATTACACTAATCAAGTCCAAAATTTATTTTTTTTGATATTTCTTCTTTTATATGGAGAGAATCATTTCTTCAGATGGGATATCCTAGAATCTTTCTAAGATTTTCCATATTTTCTTTCAAAATAAAAGCTTTTATTTAGAATTTGATTTCAAGAACTATTTGGGAAGACTCACCAACACCCAACACGTTAGAAAGCATTTTTATTCCGTTAATGCAAAATGATGTTTGAATATTGCCTACATGTTACTAAATGTAAAACAAAATAAACATTTATTTTAGTTTTAGTTAGTATGACAATAGTAAATTTTTTTTCAAAATTCCTCTTCCACAAGCAATTATTTCACATGCATAGACCTTTTGCTACTTGACAAAATTCATCTTAAATTTGCCTTTAATTAGTTTGTAAATATTCATTTCACTTAAAGATAAAATTGCTTCCCTTAATACTATCTTACTAAAAATAAAATCAATGTAGCTTAACTTTACATCCTATTGTTTAGAAAACACATCCCATCCATTCTCCTTTTACTCTTCTTCCTACTTACTATTTGCTTTTATTTTCAAGCTCAGAATATTCACAAATAATATATGACTCTTCACAATATAATTTCCTCAGGTATTATAAGAAATATCTATGTGAGCAAGAGAAATAAATTTAACTTCTTATTTAGTTCATTACCTTATTTTAATTTCCACAATAATTTATAAAAGTAACTTCCATGAGTCAATTAGATATGAATTAAATTTGTCAATGCTATTTATAATCTATCACACATACACAGACCAATATGCACATAGAAATGGCACACTACCACAGACCGAAGCCGGGTTTCAGAGAATACCAGGGTAACCTAGCTTTGAGTTTAACTCATTGATTTCATGCTGTGCCAATATATTTCCTAATGAATTTAGGCACTGAGAACCAAAACTTCTTTACAGAAGTAGGAACATAGATGAATGGACCCAATAGGATTCTTTGTTAGTGAGATAACTCTGTGTCCTAGATTTAAGATGATTCCTAGATATTCTATCAGCTGTATAAATAGACAAACCTGTCTTCTTGAAAATACTGTAGTCTTTTTCAGCCATGAAAGTAAAGATTTGTATCTGATATTTTCCCTGTGTCTTAGTAAGGAACAGACTGAATGGTGCCGTTCTATTTGTTCATAGCTAATCAGACAGGGAATGCAGTAACGAGCAGCCCACTGAAACCATTCCCTGCATAGCCATTTTAATGTTGATGTGTCCTCTTTACAATTTTGTTTTATACTTCCATGCCATTAATTTGGAATGACAATATTGAGTATTCATTTTTATTGCATGAACATATATTTTTTAAAGTAGATTTTTGTTTATTTAGTTTTCAGAATTTCTTTTAGTGATATTTTTGTTGGGTTTTGTTTTTAATTAACCTTCCCCACCTGCTCTAATATGTCAAAATTTTTAACTGATATTTGAACATACTGGGCCTATTTAGACACTCTATTATTCTTTGTTGAGGGAGTTGGCTCATTGACACTTAGAGCTGGTTACTGTGCTACCTTATGCAATGACAAACCTTCAGTATATAGAGTGGAAAACTCTTATGCGCGCCAGCAGTTAAGTGAGAACTGTAAAGCCGAAAGTGTCACTCCAAATTAAGGTACTTTTAAAGGCAAGTCCTGTAGTAGTGACTGGGTTCATTGCCTCTGACCAGGGCTACACCACATATATGCCAAGGACCCTGGTTCAGGTCCTAGAGCAAGAGGTAGCAAACAAGATGAGGAACTAAATAAAAATAAATGAAATTTCTTTCTCCTCTCTCTTCCTGCTCACCATCCTAATTAATCATCTATATCCCTGCATGCAACTCTTCTTTAAAAAAGAAAGCTAGATAAATAAATAAATAAATAAATAAAAATTAGCCACTTTGACATACTGATTATTTTGAATAAAACATACTTAGAAAACATCTGGTACAAAGATAATTTTACTCTACTTTTTTCTCCTTGTTTTTACTACCCATAGCACATAAGCATAACCTTTTGTGTTGTTAATTCTCTACAAATTTCCTGTTTCTTTGTTTAAAAGATGTAAAAGCTTCCTGCTCTAGTTATATCTTTGGGTGTTTATTCTCTTGTGAAGTTTTCCCTGTACATGTAAATATTAAATATAATTTGTCTCATTAATCTGTCTTTATCAAATGCTTTCCCACTTTCAGGTGTGGTCTAACATCTTAACCTCCTTCATTTCTGTATTGGTCTTCTTGCCCTGGGAGAGATTAGTGTGAGTTGTAATCTCTGTGAATCAAAATTTTCAGGGAGTTGCATGTTATACTCTTGTTAGGATCCTCTGTTTTATGGTCCTCACAACTGTGCTTCTTCACTCATGTCCCCAAATTTACCTAGGACATAGAAAAAAAAATATGATCTATCACTTCTAGCTGACTACCACTGAATAAACAGCTTTCTCTGTACCTAAACTGAAGTTATTTAGGCAAGGCAGATAGACTAGAATTCTCTAAGGCAGAAAGGAAGTTGGGTTCTAACAATTTGTTCCCAGAACACTCTATTCCTCTTGGTGGATTCTTTGACGTATTCTAATCCTTCTTGCTCCCAGTTCAAGTATCTAGAAGTCAGGATTCTCTCCCACTTATGTCTAATTTAACATCTCAATCCAAATTTTCAGATTAGGCACAAGGACTCTCAGAACAGCTTCAAGTTTCATCTGTTATCTATCTAAACTCTATTCTGTCTCTTTTCAAGTGTATCAATTCATACCCTGTAGATTTAAGTGACTAATCCAACTACTCATTGACCAGCTCAACTTATACAAATTTCCACGAAAACTGTAACTTAATTGATGTATACATGATTTATTTTTAATTAAGAAATTGAATTGTATACACATGTGCATATATCTTATCTACAATATTTTAGAAAGGCATTTTAAGTGTATGTTATACCTTCCCAAATCACCCCTGCCCTTACTAACCTTTAAATGTCATTCTGAAAAATACAGAGTGACTGTGGTGTCTACATAAACTTCTTTATAGACTTTGTAGCTGAAGCCATAACATTTCTTGGATGATTCTTGTATAATTCTCTTCATGGGCTATCAATGGTTGTTGCATGTGCACATAACAAATGCTGCAAGAAACAATGTATTTAGGCACAAGTTCTGGCTTGTGAAGTACAAGCAAATCAGTCATGACTAGTTCAAATCAAATACTTTTACTCACTGAATATATTTATAGAAAAGTAAACCAAAGTACTTTATTCAAGTAGACTACTTTGGTGAGTCATAAAATGACATTTTCAATATCTCTTTTTATTTGTGAGGTAATAAATAATGTACAAAATAAACAACTATTATGATAATATAAGATTTATTAGGTATTCACTATGTGCTAGATAGTTGCTTAATACGTGTATGAATTGTATCCTTTAATAAACATCACCAAATAGTGAGTAACCATTGTTTTCTCTTTTTTATATATGAAAATACTGGAGAGTAGGGAAGTTAAGAAATTCCTACAAAATCAGACAAATCATGGCTGATAAAATCTAACTTTATAATTATGTTTGCCTAAATCCATGCCTTAGTTATAGCAGTGTGGAATTTTAAGTGTATTCATGAGCATATAAGCAAATTAAAGAGACTACTTGTACTTAACTTTAAGTAAATATAACTGTAAATATTTTAATGTTTAAATGTGATTTTGCTTCCTCCTCTAGTAAATTAATTACCATGAATTGTTTCCAAATATGAGTTGGTGGCAGCTAGCACTGAGAAAAAGCAAAATAAATATTGACATCAGAATTTTAGCTATCCCTGAATGGATATAGTTTATTATTTTTAAATATTTCTCAAATTGCAATGAATGGAGTAAAACTTTCTAGAAAAAAAAAAGCTTTTTTATGGACTTTAATAATTATCAAAATAATTAGAGAAAATCTAAACAAAAGATCTTTGTGCATGATCTTTGTGCATGATCTTTGATATTCAATTCCCTTTACTATCAAATTAATTTAATGTTGTTCAGTACAATCCACTTTAAAGATAACCAGAAAAATACTGTTCAAATTAGATGCATCATATTGAGGAATGTTCTCATAGTAAGCTAGAGATGGCATGCTTACTTAAGGAAACAGAATCAACAAACAGTGTAGGTAATATCTGTTTATTCTATTTAAGAGATTTAATGATCATATAAGCACATATAATTTATACATGAAATTTATTTTTAGAATCTTTCATTGCAGTTTATGTTATATAGGCAGAATACATTTAGAAATCATATATCCTAAGGTTATCATATTTTAATACTGCAGAATTTTTAAATATTTGATGATAATTAGTTATAGCCATGGGATAGTTGCGTTTTACTTTGTATATTTGCGTAATGACCTGGACCAACTGTCACACCTCTTCACCCTGTCTGTCTCTACACTGTTTTGCAAGCTCATCCATGGTTAGAATCTGAACTAGTCCTCATCAGGCACTTACATGAATAAGGGTCCTGAAAGAAATGTTTAGTTTTATCTTTACTCTGTCCTGCTGCTGTTATCTTGTTCAAAGTAACTATGTTTGTTATTTAATGATCTATTTCAGTTTTATAAAGGAAATAGTAAATATAGAGAGTGATTTAAATTAATCATTGACAGCTATGGTATCTTACAGTATGGTATAAACCTTTTTTTCAGATTTAGATAAAAGAAAAAATAAATACTCATTTCATTTAAAAAAATCACATGGTTGTCACCTGAATATTTTTGTTTCCAACTTACCATTGAGAGAAATAAGAGAATTTAGAAAATATTGAGACTTAAAACAGTAGAACCTGTAAATTTAGAAGAACATAAAATAAACTTTGCACGTTCATTATTTGTGTCTCATTCATTATTATTTAATGGCATATTACTTTGTTTCCATTGGTCTTTGTTTGGACAAAAATTGAGAAATATTAATCAATAAAAGAAGACAGACAATTTTTTCAATGTTTTGGTATGTATGCATGTAATCAATAGCATTTTGTTTCTATAAAATTATGTAAGGAATTTGGATTGGTTTGATTATTTATAATAATAAAGAAGTGTGTGTGTGTATATGTGTGTGTGTGAGAGTGCAGTACACAAGTGCCTGATTACTGTTTAGAGGAAGAATTTGAATGCCATTCCCTAGTATGTGATTCTGTACTCTGCAGGTATGCTTAAAGATTTGGCTACTTAAGTCTTCTCAAAATGCTCCAAGGCAGCACAGTCATAGAGCATACGCCACATCATATATACTTTGCGATGGCCTTAAAAATTCATCAGGAGAACTCATCCCCCTTATACCTCATCCTAGGGGGACCTATACAGACAGAAAAATATACATACTAGGAACAAAATATGAAAGGAAACAATCGATCCCATCATACACACAGAAGCAATTAATTCTTTTGACATGACTAAACTATTGATATTTCAAAGAAATAAAGAAAATTTGTCATATAAATATTTGTAAACATGCTATAAAACATTTCTGAGAGTCGTTTAAGAAAAACTTGTTTTCTTTTTTAAATCTTAATTGATCTTTCTTTAATTTTTATTTATTTCTATGAAGGGATATTGCATTTTGACATTGACAATGTCTTAGTTTATCCTTCTAACTTATCTTGATAAGCATAATTCTCTCCAACTCCATTAATGTTGTTGCAAATGTCAGGTTTTCTCCCTTTTTGATGGCCAGATAGTACTCCATTGTGTGCATGTACCACATCTTCTTTATCCACTCATCTGTCAATGGGTATTTAGGTAGTTTCCAGCCCTTAGCTATGTGAATAGTGCTGCAATGACCCTGGGGGTGCATGTATGTCTTTGGATAAGTGTTTTTAGGGAAAATGTCCAGTAGGGGAATAAGTGGATCATATGGAATTTCCATTCTCAGTTCTTTGAGGACTTTCCATACTACTTTCCAGAATGGATGCAGCATTTTGCATCCTCACCAACAGTGAATTAGAGTTCCCTTTTCTACATGTCCGCTCCAGCACTTGCTTCCTTTTTCTTGGATGATAGACATCCTTAATGATGTGAGGTGATATCTCATGTTGTTTTGATTTGCATTTCTCTGATGATAAGAGAAGTAGAACAACCTTTTATGAACCTGTTAGTCATTTATATGTCTTCCTTGGAGAGGTGTCTGTTAAGGTCTAAGTCTACTTTTTGAGTGGATCACTTGGCTTTTTTGTCTAATTTTAAGAGTTATTTGCATATTTTAGATATTAACCCCTTATCTGATGTGTTAAAGGAAAATATACTTTACTATTCAGTTGGATACCATTTTGTTTTCATGCAAGTTTATTTTTTTTAATTTCTTTATCAAGTACCTCTACTCTAAAGTTATATATGTAATTATTTGAAGAAAATAAATTTTATAAATCAGTTTAAACAAACTGGATCATCACTTTGTGGACAACTCAATATTAGTAAATTACAGATAAACTTTGTTACCTTTTAGAAATTACAAAAAGATTTTCAAATTCACTGAAAAAAAAATTAGACATAGCAGTGATTTTGAAGATTCATGATTTTATAGATACTCTAGCTAACTTCCTATAAAATTGAAAAATGTTCAGAGACACGAGTATTTTCTGATACCTGAATTTGCATAACATGGTACCTATTTAGGCTTTACAAAATTACATTTTATCTGTGTTAAAATTTTCATATGAATCAAATGAAACTTCAAAAATTTTAGATAAGAGCATGTCATTTTACTTAATCATTAAAATAAAAACTAGTAAATAAACTTAAAATGTTAAATTTATATATGTTTAGATCTTTTTTTAGAAACATTAACTCCAGAAGACTCTTTCAAAATTTTTACAATAAAAAAATAATAATGTGCACCAAAGACTATTAAACTGTACGTCACTTCTGCACAGTTTACTTTTACATTATGGGGAAAAACCTCCTACTTTCCAACACTCAATAGTCACTTCTCATTTAATTTTATACAATCGTTGCCTTTTGGTGGCTGTATAAAAACTAACCAAAAATAACTCTAAATCTCGAGAGTAGTAGTAGAAATCTGTTTTATGTTGTGAAGGATTTTTTGGTTTTTATTTTTACTGATATCTCATTTGTTTTCTTGAAAATATACTCTCCATAACAAAGTGCAACTCTTTACCTGAAATATATTTCAAAAATCTTGAGCAACTTTCTCTATATTTGTCTTTGAAAATAATAAATTGTGCGAGGAATGTATGCACATGAGTATCATTTATGTATGAGTCTATCTCCAAGTGTCAGAAAATATATTAGTGAACTACAAAAGTCATGCTTTATTTGTTTCACATGTAACAAGGCATCTTGGAGTTAGTGACTGCTAGAAAAATCTTATGATGCTAGGGATGATACATTTTATTTATTTATTTTTATTTGTCTAAATTAACCATTTTGTTATTTTGTGCCCATAAAATTGTTGTTCAACCCTAGGCATGCTGTTTTCTTTAAAAGTGGAAAAAAGGTGAAAAAGATCTATACATCTCTGATTATTGGTCAGGACTAGATCACAGAGCTACTGCTAATAGCACAGAGAAATAGGTCAGTGGTGTTTGACTTTCATAGCATATAGAGACACGTGAAAAGAGAAATTAAGACTGGATATAAGGATGAGACAAACTATGATGTGTTTTAGCATTTTATCAGGAAACATTTGCAAACACTTCAGAAAAATATAGATTAACAAGCAGAAATCCGACTTTGTTCTTATGGATTGAATGCAGTACTCCAATAAAGTTAAGAAAAATATTTAACTCCTAGAACGGTTGAATGCACCCTTATTTGGAAGCAGGGCCATTTTAAATATGACTAGATGTTATGAGATCACTTTGGAGTACAAGAGACAAAGAGTGAGTTTCATGAAACCCATTTTGTAGCATTTTGTCACTGCATCCCTAGTTAATAAACCAACTCTATAGAATGAATGTCACTCTATTAAACAAAAATATAATTTCTGTTATAAATGTAGTCATTTTTTTCACAAATGTGCCTATTTGTGTCATACATGTGTTCATATACATATTTACATATACATATAATTGTGACTTGTACATTGCCTCAGATCTCTTTCCATCACAATTGATACCAGCAGCTGCAGCTGTAGCTGCAGGTAACATTTACTGGTGGGATCTGAATAACTTCATGCTATCGCGTTGTACATCTCCTTTGAGGCACAGTTAGTATATCTTTCACTTTTAGTTTCCAGGGATTCTACTGCCACTGTATGAGATACCAGCAGGAGATGCTTAATATACAGGCAAGCATGATTTGAAGTTCTGGGGCATTAACACTCACACCCACCCATCAAATCTCTAATAATGGAAGGTGGAAATTGTGAACAAATATTTCCCACCTCTATACACAGAGACAACTCTTTTTTTTTTTATTTATTTAATTTAAAGTTTTTAAAGTAATTTTTTGGTAATTGAGGTACAACTGTATGCAGTATTACACCATTTTTTTAGTTCTTCAGCATATTTAATATGTCTATATATTATAAATGATCACTACAATAATTCTAATTAACATCTATCCTCATACATAGCTATTTTTTTCTTATGATGAGGAAATTTAACATCTCGTCTTAACAATTTCCAAAACCATAATACAATATTGCAAACTATTGTCACCATATATGACATCCTGTGACCTAATTCACTTTACAAATAAAAAATTTTATTACTTGACCTAATTGACCCATTTCACTCTCCTTACATCCTCCTCTTCAAGTACCACCAATCTGTTCTCTACATCTTTCAGCGTCATTTTTGAGATCATATAGCATTTGACTTCGACTTATTTTACTTAGGGTAATGCCTGTAAGGTTTCATATTATGTTGTTGCAAATGACAAGATAGATCACACACAAGCACACACACACACACTACATCTTTATACATCCACTGATGGGCACTTAGTTCCCAAGTCGTGGCTACAGCAAGTAATACTGCAATAAACGTGGAGGTGTAAATAGCTCTTCAAATAACTATTTTTATTTTCTTCAGATAAAATAGCAAAGGAAGAATTGATGAGTCATAATGTATTTCTACTTTTAATATTCTGAGACCTACATACTTTTTTCCATAGTAGGTGCACCAATTTGCATTCCCATCAACACTGCATGAGTATTCTCCATTCTGTACATTATTACCAACACTAGATATTTCTTTAACTTTTAATAATAGCCATTCTAACCAGTGGTAGGTAATAACTGGTTTTGATCTGCATTTCCTTAATGATTAGTAATAGTGAGGAGTTTTTTTCATGTACCTAGTAGCCATTTGTTGTCTTCTTGGGGGAAAATGTCTACCATGTCTTCTGCCCATTTATTAATTAAATATTTTTGTTTAAGTTTTGCCTTGATTTCAGTTTCAATTTTTTTCCTTGTGTTTGTTTATTGGTACTGAATTATATTAGTTCTTTGTTTATTTTGGCTATTAATTCCCATCAAATATATAATTTCCAAATATTTCTCCTATTCTATAGGTTACTTTTTTTATTTTGTGGATAATATTCTTTGCTACTGTAGGGGATTTGTAGTTGGTGTAGTTTCAATTTTTTATTTTGCCTTTGAGTCAGACTTGAAAAAAAAAAATAGATTGCTGTCAATGAGATACATCTCGTAAGAGTTTTATGATTTCCTCTGTTTTCTTTAAGAGTTTTATGACTTCAGGATTACTCTAAGTCCTTAAAACACTTTGCTAATTTTATGTGTGAGTTAAATTGGTGGGCTCAGTTTCATTCATTTCTTGTGGCTGTCCTGTTTTTGTCAGACCTTTTATTGAAGAGACAGAACTTTTCTCATTATATATTCTGATTGCTTGTAATTTTCCATATTGCTTGGGTTAATTTCTGAGCTCTCTATGTTGTTAAATTGATCTACAGATCTGTTTTGATTACTACAGCTCTGTAATATAGTTTGAAGTGAGGGAACATGATGATTTCTACTTCTTTATATTTCTAAAATAACTTTGAATATTTAATGTATTTTGTGGCTCTATAAAAAATTAGCATTCTTTGTTATATTCTTGTGAAAAATACTATTGGAATTTCGATAGAGGTTTTCATTGAATTTCTAGATTGTGTTGAACAATATGGATATTTAAACAATATTATTTCTTCCAGTTTGCAAGTACAGGATAGCATGTGTTTATTTGTGCCTTCAGTCTTATTCATCAATGTCTTATAGTTTTTCTTGTACTTATAATTCACCACCTTTGTTAAATTCATTCTTGGGTTTTCATTCTTTTTGTATGTAATATAGACTATTTTTTCTTAATTTCTTTTTCTGATAGTTATTTATTACTATGTATAAGCACAACATATTTGTATACTGATTTAGTGCTCTGCAACTGTCTTGAATGCATTTATTAGTTCTAATTGTCTAGTAATGTTTTGATTGAATCTTTAAGATTTCTTTATATGATATGTCATTGGCAAATAATAACACATTTCTTTCTTTTTTATTGGTTTGACTTTGGCTAAGACTTTAGATACTATGTTGCTTTGGCCAAGACTTTCAATACTATGTTGAATAAAAGTGATTTCAATGGGCATCCTTGTCTTTTTTCTAATATTAGGGGAAAAGTCTTCCCTTTTTAACTGCAGCACCAACATTTATTCTATAACTGATTTATTGCATGTTTTACAACAAAAAGCTTCTGTTACTAATATGAAAAGATGCACATATTCACAATATAAGAAATAATTTTATGAAATGTTCAAAACAATACTTTCAAACCCACTTGTATATTATTTTTTCTCTTCACGCACAGAAAGCTTCTCCACATATCACATTCCTTGCAGCTATAAAGTCACTTGATGTCTGACAGATACAATTTTATTCCTAAAACTTTGTTGTCATCAAAATACAATTAACCAGTGTTAAACCATAAAAATATCAGTATAGTGCATTTAGACACTTGGCAATTAAATCACATATACATAAGACACATGCTTAGCCTACCTTTTCTTAATTATATGTCCGCTGTCTCTCAATGACAACTATACACTGATAAAAAAACGTAGCAGAAGCAATAGGCAGTTATGTCTGAGGACATTAAACACTATGATGTATAAACACATGAAGATGATTGCCAGTTTATATACTCATCCTCGCCACTCTCCAAGGAGGTCTCATAATTCTAGAATAGAAGGTCCAGCGGATGCAAAATGAAGACAGAAAATGCAACCTTTGCTCTATAAAGATATTCTACTCATACTATGAATGCATATGATTTATTCTTTTTACAATGTTACTATAAGTAAATGTTTTAATTGTATATGTATAAATCTTTCAAAGACTAAAAGGAGAATACAGTTAAGTCTTGTAGTACAAAAATGTGAAAAAGGAATGAGGAACAAAAATATCAAAATAGATCTTTATTTCTTTGAAAATTACATGAGAAACAGACTTTACAAGAATACTTGCATCATTTATATGTATTTGAATAATAAAAGCTAAAAGTAAATTGATGTTTGTATTTATCTGTACTGTGATTTTTTTTAAAGAAAAGGTTCAAGCAGCAATGAGGCATATATATATATATATATATATTTATGTATATATATTCAGGTAGTAACAGAGAGGCGGAAGTATTATATTTATTTTTCATTTTTGTTGTACACGTTGGTTGCTCCTCCTCAGCTACGGGGATGTGCTTGAGATGTAAATGGACTATGTTCAGTCAGAGGCATTGAGCCAAATTGCTACTCCATGAGGGCACTAATACAGCTACTTCTAAAAACTTGTCACCATCATAAAAGCTTTCTTTTTCTTTGTTCTCTCTTTTTTTTTTGAGTAACTGACCCTTTATTGCTATTTCTTTACTAGTTCTGTGGGATAAAAGACAATAAAAATAGTTGTAGAGATTTCACAGACATTTTTTTCTCAATGAAAAATGCTTAGAGTCTACAATTCAACTGAGAGGATAAATTGGTACAAGTTTTTTATTTTCTTTCTATAAAATATATGCTACCCTTAATCTATATTTTACGACACTGGAGAGAAAAAATCAAGTATGTATATGTTTATAGGCAATGATTTTAACTCCAAATGAATATACCCAGATGTTATTATGAAAATATTTCAGGCACGATAGTACTAATGCTATTACCTATTCATATTTTTCAGAAACTTTAAGTCTAACGTCCTTATAAAGTCTTAAAGTACAAAGTCCTATCCCAAGGAAAATATGCATACACACAATTATTAAAGGGCTTTAAATTAGTTGCAGAATCTCTCTTTCTTTCTCTCTCTCTCTCTCTTTCTCTCTCTTTCTCTCTCTCTCTCTCTCTCTCTCTCTCTCTCTCTCTCTCTCTCTCTCTCTCTCTCTCTCTCTCTCTCTCTCTCTCTCTCTCTCTCTCTCTCTCTCTCTATCTCTCGTCCTTCGTCTTTTCTTCTTTCTTTCAAAGGTGCAGGCAAAAATGCAGGTGAGAAGAGACAGGCAGACAGGAAGAGAGAGAAGGAAGAAACTTTTTTTTTTTTTTAATTTAGTTGTTCATGGCCGTTCCCCAGCCCTGAGTCAAGAACCCTGGTCTTCTCTGTGAATGTGAATTTCAGTCTGGCAATCTTAACAGTTATACCACGAGGGCCTACTAACAGTTTATTTCTTAATGAAAAAAGAAGCATTAAGAAAAATTCACTTCAAGACATAACAACCTAGGTTGATGTAGAGTTTTAACATAAAAGGATGCAAGTTCTGTTTCTACATCATACTCAACAAAGACAATCAAACAAACTTCAAAGAATACTGTTAACTTTATTACTTTGTTCTTAATGACACTGACAACAGCTTCTATGTAAACCAAACAAATGCCTTACACATCAGACAGGAGGCTGGAAGAACGTATCCCTGGGGTTGCTTTATCTGTTGGATGTCTTTCTGATTATCTGCTAGACTAAAGATGTGTCTTTAATAATTGATATTCCTGTGAGGGTTTTTGTCTTGAACAATATTATACATGTAAATAGAACAGAAACTCAAAGACTTGCACATCTACTTATGTGGCTCTTAAAGCCCAATAGAATATTAGATACTTAATGAAATCTGTATTTTGTTACACTGTGAGTAGTGTACTTTTTTAAGTTTATGAAGTTATGCTCAGAGATAATAACATCTAACTTTTGGGAATGTAGGCAATAGGCTCAATTTGCTACATCAATAGAAATTTCACAATAAAGTTACATGCAAAAGCCTGAAAAAGTTCATTTTAATATTAGAAGATGGGAACATCTTAATAAACTTCAGAGCATTTACTGAAATTAAAAACTAATACTGACATCTATAAACTTTTTAATGTAGAAGTATTGATATTGATCACTATATAGCAAAGTAACCCTTTTATTAATCATAGTCATCTCTATATGCAAACTATCAGATGAGTTTATTTATTTCCCCAGTCTTTTCAAGCTTATTAACATTTTTCTCTGTGTTTCTGGCATAAATTCATTTTGATCTTCAGTTATTTCAAAGCTTTTCTCCTCCCACAAATGCTACCTCAGGTCTATAGTAAGCCCTTGGTGAAATGGAAATGCCAGTCTCTCTATTTCTTTACCAATTTTTCCCTCACTCTTTATCTTCATCTTCTGATTCCACAATCCCCATCAAATGTTCATCAGAGGAGATGAGGGTGGGGCTTGGAGTACAGCATAATTCCATTTTGACCTGCTACTGTCCCTTTCTCAATCTAGGAAATATTCAATGCATAATTATTTCTTGAAGTGATTTTCTCTGCCTTTTTCAGAAACTCCCCTAGCCTACCTTGGCATGTTCTAAATGAAGTCACCTCATTATCTATGCACTACAGTTGCGCTTCAGTTGTACTACGGTTGACTTTAATGGCACACTCCTGCCTAACTGAGCGTTGGCTTTAATAGTACACACTAGGGCACTTGTCTCCTCTGTACCTTTGAATAAAATAGTCTTCTGAACCTAGAGCATTCTCTCGTGACCAACAGGAAGCATGTACCTTTCCCCTACACTTCCAGTAGGGGTGTGTGTGTGTGTGTGTGTGTGTGTGTGTGTGTGTGTGTGTGTACAGAGAGAGAAAAATAAAGATATGCATGTATTTATGTATACATATATATAGTATCTCTTTTTTTAAAGGAAAGTTGCAAGGAAGAATAAAGGTAAATAGACAGGCAGGCAGAAAGAGAGAGTAAGAAAAAGCATTTTATTCATTTTATTTAGTTGTTTATCTCGGTTGTTCCCATTGGTCCTGGGATACAAATCCAGGATCTTGGAACATATGTGAGCTATGCTTATGCCCAATGCCTTCTCCACAGGATGCACCCTGCATATGTGTTTGATATATTAATAATAATAATAATATAATGTAATATAACAATATATAATATATAACATATATAACCATACCATTTTATTTGGATGTTTCTGATTCACTTCTGTGGCTCTCAGATCCTGAGAATAATTAGGAAGCTTTGTAAGTGGGTATCATGAAACTTCTCATTTGACTTAAGGTAAAGAGGAATGCCACCATACTGCATCATTTTTGCAAATGTAATTCTGCTTGTATTTTCAACTGCACCCTCAATTTACTATCAGTCCCTTACACATGCTCCACATAGATGAGGAGCTAAGAGTTAAGCATTATATGTCAGCTTCTCCTTTAAAAATTCTGCATATTCCATTGGAATTAGCATGTTTTTGGTCTTAAACCTGTGCCAAGAAGAGTCATTTTATTTTGATTGCCTGTTGACTGGTTCACCAGATAGTCACAAACTCTAGTAGCAGAGCCATTTTATCCTTCCATCTATTACCACCATGTTTGCTGTGTTCTGAGCCTCACAAATCCAAACAAGATTGGCTTTTCAGAGGATGCTTAAATAAACTGAGTAAGTTTCTCTTCCAGATACCTGCACTGAAGCCCAAACTCATGTATTTTAGCTTTTACTGGTGGGATTTGAGGAGTTGATTTGGTTTTCATTAAATGGGTACCGACATGATGGTATTAGTGCCCTTTTTAAGAGTAAAAGGAATAGAGTAACACTAATATATAATATTAGAATTTGACAACCCTACAGCGAAAACTCATTGAAACTCACTGAATCCAATTAGATTGCTGACATCCTTTCTTATTTGATTGAAAACAATTTAAATTGTTGTTAAAAGATTTTAGTATTCTTAAATCAGTTAAGTATTTTCATATTTCTCTCCTTTAAAGGTGATATCCATCTGGCAATTATCCAAGTGTATGAAAAATAACAACAAAAATATTGGAAAAACTATGATGTAATGATCACAAAACTTATTTTAATTAAAATATTCCTGGACAAATCCTAGTGGGATGTTAAACTTTAGAACATATAATAGATCTTAGCTTTCTTTTACTGTGTACATGTTTGACTGAAAGTACATTTTTTAGGCATCTAATGTTACTACTTCAGATTAATTCTGTTTTGAAAACAAAACTGATAAATTTTCTCTTCCATAAGAGCTGAACTAAATCACTTAAATTCAAGCTCAAAAATTATTTTCAGATATGATTCTTTTAATTTTTTTATAAAAATAAAAGCCCTCCTATAAATCTGGTGAATATGTTGAAAAAGATCTAGAAAGGCAAAAGATTTTACAAATATAAGATTTATTTGGAATAGTATGGAGAGTAAAATCTTCTTAATATTCTCAAAAAGTATTCTTTAGGAGGAATTACAAGTTAGGCACACAAATCAGTTTTTTCAGCATTGCTAAGAACTGTGCATTTTGTGTCTAAGAGTATAGGTCACATTTTTAGCTACTAAAATTTAGGCAATTTATTGTGGGATAATGCTGGCTGGGAAAAATGAAGTTTGAACAGCAAGCTGTCATTAGGAATAATAGAAGGAGCACAGCAGAAATCTGACTCAATTCATATACAATATCCTCCTGTGTGTTAAAACCTTAAAAAAGTGTTTATTACCCTATCATGAGTGAGGGATAGAGGGTCCTGCTGTTGTTATTCCATAGTATTTTTATTCCATTAGCAAGTGACATTATTCAAGCCTCATTATTGCTCCTAATGAAGCAGCACAACAAAGCTAAATCCATCTCAGTATAAAATATTTGAATGAGTTCCTGCAGTGCATTGAACTTGGTGAGAAAAGGGCAAGAGCAGAGAACAATCTTTCAAGTATCTTAATTTCCATGATGAATGGTAACACTCCTAGTTCAATATTTGCTCCACACCGACAGATATTCATATAAATAACACAAAAGTGGGGCCATCTACTTCTCTTGGTGCTTCTGCAAACAGCAATTTCATAATATGGCTTGGAGCAAAGCAACACACAGAAAAGCTGCTTTTTTGAATCAGAAATCACCAGACAAGTATGCTTGTCAAAGGAAATAATGGTGAAGTTATTGCTGATAGAGACACAACTTTAATGTTTTAGTTTCCCTGATAGAAATTCCTTGCTGCACACAATTTTTATGAAGGTATCAAAGATGTAGAGTCTGTTTTTTACATTAACATTCTCTTATGCAAATAAGATAGAATTAAGAAACTAGCAATATTTTAAATATTTCATGAAAAATAAAAATTAATTCTCAAGTCATAAAATCATTTTGTAAGTAAAAGAAATAATTCAGCTCTTCATTGAACTACACTATATCTCAATCATTCGACATAAAGTAGAGATACAGAGAATGGAAATGCCTTTATATGAAGCATGTATGACAATAACAATATACGGGTAGTCAGAAAATACCACCGTTAAAAAGCCAACTGATAATACAATTGGGAGAAAAAAAAACTATTCAACTGATACTTCTGCTAGAATTTTCCTATAACATACTTTATTTTTATCTTATTTTTTATTTACTTGTTCATTATTTGTACTATTTTTTGCTGTAACCGTGAAGAAAACATTTTCTATCTCTGTACTAGTCTTGTATAGTAAATAAATCAATGAATCATTGAATGAATGAATGTATATGTTACTTCTGCTTGGAATACAATTTGATGACTTTGAAGTTCATATATTTAATATCATACTTAATGCTGAAAATGTATTCACTAAGCCTGGTACCAAAATATCAAGAATATCTCCTGTATTGTGCTGAAACTCAAAATTTATTCAAGACGACAAGAAAAGGAAAAAGAGGCATAAGTATAAGAAATAAAGAAGGAAATTTCTTTATTCAGAGATGGTATGTTCATTAACATGAACTATTTTACAGAGAACGAGAAAAATGAAACCATACATTAAGTATAGTTAACAAATCTGTAGGATTTTAGGTCATCTTCAACAATAATGTATTTCTATAACTAGGTACAACAATTGGGAACAAAATTAAATGTCATTTAAAATAGCATAAAATCTCTGCAAAAAATAAAACAAAATAGATTTTAGACTTTTACAAAATGTGGGCTAAATAAAGATAGCAAACATAAATATACACTACCATCATGAATTAGAAATGTCAACATAAATTAAAAGCAAACAAACTATAATTTAACCTTTCATTTGAGTCCTGTATGTAAAATCTTAAATCTAAACTGCTTTATGAAATTTTGCATTATTTTGAAGCCTTTGGAAAGACAAAATATTCTTAGATAGCACCTAAAATATTTTAACGTCAAAATAATAAACTGGTTAAGATCTTTTTTAACTAGAGGGACTGTAGTGGACTTTAAGTGTATGGTTATGAAATAATTAGGTGAGCCCTTAAAGGTTGATACGGGTTCATTGAAGAGATAAGAGCTATGAGATACTCACCTCTGACCTAGAGGAAGTTGTACTGTTTTGAGAGGGCCAGCCCCAAAGGCAATCTTCTAAGAAATTAAGGAGACTCTTGGCCCATAAGGAGCAAATAAACAGGGAGTTCAGTCTTTCCATTAACTTTAATGTGCTTAGGAGAAGGTCTCGCATTCCAGATGAGAGCACAACTCAGTGACGACTTGGTTCCAGCTCTCTCAGATCCTGAGCTATGTTATACCTGGACTATTTATATTTTGAAATGTGAAATTTAAAAAAATGAGTGCTATTTTGAATTCTCTAAATGTGTAGTAATTTCTAACATGGCATGAGAAAGCTAATTGAGTTGCCACAGAAAAGTAAACTTTATTTTTTATAAGTCAGAAAGGAAAAGGCTTGTATTTCATCAATTAATTAATTAATGCAAATAAAGCAGACTTATTTAGAATTGCTGATTTACAACTTCTAAGATGTTTAAAATATCTATTACCACTATAAGAAAATTTAACTATCACATGAGAGATATAGTATATTTGAAAACCAAAAGGTTATTTATTGTTTCACATTCTTACTACTAACTGGATAAGTATCTGTTGTGGATTAAATAAAGTCAGAAGGGGAATCGTGTTAATAACAACTCTGCAAATTATGCAGTTAATAATTATGCTCTAGGAAACCACTTTTTTTCAAGGCACTTTTTCTAAAGTTTTTTTTTTGTCTGAATGTCAATTAGTTACATGTATTTTTCAACCTGTTAATCACACATCATTTCACTTAACACATGTTTGCATGCTTACTTTGTGTAATTCTTACATATTTTCAGAATGAGGCAGTCATATGAAAACAACTTGGTTTGGTAAGGAACTTGCTTGAACTCTTAATGTATTTACTGATGTCCAACACACACACAAACACACCACACACACACACCACACACGCACACCACACTCACACTACACACACACACCACACACACAGCACACACGCACACCACACACACACTACACACACACACCACACACACACCACATACACACCACACACGCACACACACCACACATGCACACACACGCGCACACACACATTTTGGAATTCTACATCTAACAGAGTTGTTCTCAGACTAAAAATAGTGAGCATATTAATAGACAAAGTATAGATTTTGTGGAGGTTTTGTAAAATCAAACAAAACTTTCAGTTAAAGTAAGATAGAAAAGATAGCCAAGTTTCTGCTGATCTGTAAGTAAAAGCATAAGATTTTACTGCTGAGAGAATAAATCTTATCACTTCACTGCTAACACATTGCTTTTGGATGATCTGCAACTCAAACTGCATTGGGAATTTCCCTTCCAAAGGACTATAATGTGGCAACAAGGCAGGAGGGTTATTTACATTATTATCTTGTTGTACCTCTATCAAAAATTCTATTCTCTTTAATTTGAAATTTAATCTATTTCAATTTGTGAGTTTCTGAGGAAGTCAAATAGAATTGAAATTAATTGATAAAACTCATCTTGTCTTCTATTAAAGTTCTTGGCATAATTGCCCACACTTAAGTCTGATCTAATTTGAGCCTGTATTATTATTAACTTTAAATTGCAAGGTAATTAAGTTAATAGCATGAGGGCAAGGCAGATTAATATACAGTCACTGCAGATTTTCAACCTTTGTCCTACTGTGTGTGACCCAATTCATTATTCTTTTTGATTAAAGAGACTATATCCAGCTTCTGATCCATAGATTTTTAACTAAAGTCTTAGCTGAAGCCATGCCTCCTGATGTTTGAAATAAATATTTTATTAGATATGATATTAACCAGCATAATTTATTAACCAATGACAAATATTTGAAAAGACTTAGCATATTTATAAATTTTGCAGAATGTTATCCTGCTGGGAAAATAGAAATTCTAAGGACTTACAATGAGCTGTTCATCCCTGTATCTGTTCCCAGTGGAAAAAGACATTACCATATTGTGATTGTTAAGTAGTTTTTATATATTTAAGGTCTTGAAAAAAATTAGTCATTGACTTCAGCAGAAACACAACTCTTTAACAATCTAACTTTCATTATGGGTTTTTAAATCATACTAGAACTTGAGTTTAAACCTAACCATACCTATAGGACTATTAAACAAAATTTTAAACAGAGCAGGATTGCTTTATTAGAAGTCAAATGAATCTTTGCACCAAATATCCCTTCCCAAAGTTGTTATTATGTAGGTTTTTCAAGAATTGGATATATATTTATTAAATTTGGTTCAGTTGAAAGAGACAAAACACAATTAAAAAAAAACCAGTGCTACCATTATTTCTCATAAAAAATCTACTTAGTGAAGTCCTATTTCTATTTGAAATATTTGTAGGTAGAGTTTAAAACAGTTTGCTATTTGTATTGATATACAATACAAGTATTTCAATCGGTGCATTGCATTAGTGATAGAATTAGTGTCACTGGACTTGGTATAATATCTTCATGCATTTAATAACTTTATAACAAGGAGTCAGTCAAATAAACCACTGCACAGAAAGAGAATGAACTACCACAGAAGAACAGATACAAGAGTGAAGGAATGCAAACTGTCTTGGGAACAAAACTAAAGCATATTGTATTTAAAATTACAAAAAATAAAAAAAAACTGTTTCTGCAGGATAACAGTATCTGATTTGCTTCAGTGGAAACTACTATGAGATAAAATATTGAACTATAGATATTGAGTGGGCATTTGAGTAGTGTTAAGACTAGTGTTATTTTCTTTAGCCCTCTTCAAAGTTAGCATCAGAATTGTGTGGGTTATCAATAGGTAACTTTTTTATTTGTTTTATTTAGCTAATTCATTATTTTTAAGGAAAGACTTTAGGAAATGCATACGTTCTATTTTCATAGAATGAGGTAATGCATTTACAACTAGTAATTGTTGTTCTTATAAATAACAAAGTAAGAAAATCTACCAATGATTAGAAACTGTCCCTAGGACCCTTAAAAGACATAAACATCTGTCAATGCACAATAGCTACATTGTGATTATCACATTTGAGTTGACTGCTAATTAGGTCTAACTCTTTTAATGTGTAACTTGTAACAAATGGTCTACTGTAAAAGTGATTGTGAAGTCCTTGTCTATTTCAGTCATTGTGTATTTAAGAATTCTAATTACGTTATCTATATTTCTTATTATATACTGGATTTGTGTGGTAATTTACTAAAACAAATATTTCACCAATATTATAAAATATGCTCCTGGTAGAATTTACAGTGAATAATTTGAAACAAGTGATAGAACTTCTTTTACTGCTGTGTTTCTACTGCTAACAACTTGGAATCTCCAATGGATCAACACATAGTGAAGAAAGAACTTAAATGATGGTGATCTGAATGTATTATATGCAGATATGGATTTACTACAATGCATACCTTAAACCTATATATTGTTATGATGCAATGCTCCTTCAATAAAATTAGTTTGACTTAAAAAATATTGTTTGGAACTACAAAAAACCCCGAATACCAAAATGAATTTCTGTCTTTTGCAAGAAAATACATGAATCTAGAGGAAAACTATTCTCTAAAACCAGATGGATATATACAAATGTCATATGATTTCACACTTACGCAGTATGCAGAGAAATCAAACATATGAATGAAATAAATCACACAAAAATGGGCCAAAGGTTATAATACCAAATTAGTGGTTACCAGAAAGGAAAGAAAGAAAAGGCAGTTAACTGGGCAAAAACATTTATTTGACGCAAACAATTGAATAGTTAATGAAGAACATAATTAAGTCTATACAGATGTTGATTTCCAATGATAAACATAAAACTATATAATGCTGTAGTGTAAAATATTTTAATAATATTTTTAAAAAGGAAGAGAAGGGAAACAGAAAATATCATATCACATCACTCACAAAACCAATCATTTGTTCAATATGTGTCATATAAATGCTATATAATTGTGTATATATGTACTATATATATAATACACATACACAGACATATATATATATATACATGTATGTATAAAACTTAAGTACACTAGGGGTAGTGTCAAGAAATAAAATAAGCTAAGGAAACTACCAATGTAAATTGAAATTGTAGATGTATAAAATATTTGATCGATATAAAGAGATGACAAAGAGCTTCAAAACTTTAAGCCCAATGTTTTGTTCACTCAGGTTATTTTCAATATATCCATCACATTTTAATTGCCTCTTTTACCTTGCTCAGTCCTCAGTAAACTTATTTTCTTTATTCCCAATCCCTTCCTTCAATCAGTTGCAACTCACATGTTTGTGTTTGACTTGTGAGCAGTTTTCAACACTCTATTTCATTCTTATGATCTTCAGAACTTTATATTATTTATTATAAATCATCTTTAGATTCATCAATATTCTTTGCATTCTTCTCATTTCCATTAAATTGCGTCCTTGTCCAAATAGTTTAGATATTTTCTATCTAGTGGGTGTTAACATTTTAAAGCAATATTTGAACTTCAGAAACACAGACATTGAAAGTTTTCTACATGTATTTATTTTGATTTTCTGATTAACATCATTCTCTAAACCTATGGTTCTCAATTCACCTGAACATCTGAGTCACAGGGAAGCTTAAAAGAATTCAAACATCCAGGAACTACCATAGACCCTCTATAGGACAGATACAAACACTGGTAAATTTTAAAACTCTCCAGGTGATTATGGTATACATTCTAATTTGAGAATCTATGGCTAGATTTTACTCTTGTTAATTGTTTTTTCAGATTATGTTTTCAGAGTCCTATATCATAAAACACTGGAACAGGCAATTAGAACAGCTTCTCTCACTTTCTAATTCAGCACCTAGAGAATGTCTGACAGAGGACATAACAACAGCAAAATGTTTGTTAAAAGAACAAGTATAAAAACGAATACTACAATTTTTCCAGGTGCTTATTATTTTATAATTTCATCATGGTTGACATTTTTCTCAGATTTGTATTTTATAAAATTGATTTTATCATCATTAAAAGATATCTATATGCACACAATAAATAGGTTTACAATGACCATTAAACTAAAAGGGCATTTAATTAAATTGGCAGAGGATAGCTGAGACAGGAGACAAAACAAAAAACTCAAAGTCGTCATTCAGCCAAGCATGAAAAACGGAAAGTTTTTCAGTTTGAAACAAGACCAGATGTCCAACACTTCCCATTTACCTGTCAAGGATTCCACCCCCACCCCTCTGCACTTGTTTTACATACCAGCCCATCCTGATAAGACATCCCTGACTTCCTATCGCTAAATCAAGAGAATGTCAAGTGGCCTTATCAGGATTGCACCGCTATCCCTTCCATGCTTACCAGAGACTTTACTTAAAAACTTCTCTCTCATAGCTTCCATCGGATTGCTCAGCACTCTCCCCTGGAAGGAGATTTCCTGGCCCTCACATGGGACAATAAAGCTTTCTTAGAGCCCATTCTACTCCCTTGTCTCTGCCTCTTTTTGTAGAACCTGTTTATAATAGCTTATGCCAGTATTCTAAATATAAAGGAAAACATTATTTTTCTGGTTCTGAACTACTTGGAAAATCAGGTTAATACAGAAGATTCTGCAAAAGCATAAAATCACCACAAAAATAGTGTGATAATTATATGATGGCAATGTATTCATGCATTTTATCTCTTTTTTGATTATCTTTGTTTTCAGGAATTAGGTTGTGTTCTAGCATTTAGTGATTATTTTATTGAACCTTGATATTTTTTCATATATTTTATTATTTGCCTATCATTGTGTGAGTATTGTGAAAAGTAATACATATTTTTAAAACAGACTAGAAATCAACAGTTTAAATCTATTCCCAATCACTTATGGTGCACATTTTCATATATTACCAAATTAACAATAAAAAGTGAGGAAAACCTTTTTTTCAAATAACAGCTTCGATTATTTTTGAGAGTTTATTATCAGATATCATACTTTGTGTGATTCGCAAGCAAACGAGCTTTCACTTAATTTTTGGAAAATGAAAAATAGCATGAATGGAGGAAGTGCTTCTGTCTTCTCTAATAAAACCTTTTATGATTTCTGCTTCCCTCAGGAGAAAGATATATAATCAGGAACTTTTGAGAATATTTCTTGGCATATTTCTTTATGTTACCATGAGTTACTGCTCAAATCAAGATTTGTAAATTCAAATGCCTACAAGATGTGGGCAGCTAATGTGAAATTTTTCTATATATATAAAGTTGGAATTTTTTTCACTTAGAACAGGAAAAAACCTATCTTATCTTGAAACTCAACTTCCACTTTTCCCACTTATAAAAGAAATAAGGGAACACGTAGTATTTTGCTTTCCTCTTTGTTATGAAAAGAAAAGTGTAGTGTGATGCTGAATGCCTTGACATTTGACCAAAGTGCTGCTATAACAATAGGGAGTGGTGAGAAAGGCAGCAAAGTGGCAAGTTACTTCCTTATCCACGAAAGTGCCCTCATGTCGACAGAACCAGGTTTGCAAAGTATGTAGAGAAGCTAGAAATTTATATTTACATAAAAGAAACTAATTTTTCTGGGAGTAGCTAAGTATTTTGTTTTTAAATACTCCAACATTAACGAAGGAGGAAAATGGAAGATACTACATGTGAATCAGATATGACTATTAATTCATAATTTTATAAGCTCTATTGCAGAGATTTAAATCTTATCGATACAATCAACTATTTTTAAAGAAGTATTATATCTACATGCGAAAGAGTGAAGTTTGACCCAGAACTTACGCAATATACAAAAATTAACCAAAATAGATAAAGACCTTTTTGTAAGACTAAAACTGTAAACTCTCAGAAAAACAAGAGAAAAACATGCAAGAAAGCCTTAGACATGGATTATTGTATTTGACAAAAATTTGTTTTACGTGACAAAAAAAGCACAGGCAACAAAATCAAATATAGAGAAATGGGGATACACAAAACTTAAAATCTTCTGTGTGACAACAAAAACAGTAAAAAGACAATCTAAAGAAAAGGAAAAAATTTGAATTATGTACTTGATGATGTGTTTATTTCCATATACTGTAAGGAACATCTATAACTAAAAAACAAAAACCAAATAACCTGATTTTAAGAGAAGCAAAGGACTTAAATAGATATTTGAGAGAATAAGATATATAAATTTATAATGAGCACATGAGAAGTTTAACAGGGTTTCTGTATATGTAACTTTTTTTCCTCTGTATTTTTAAGATTCTATTTATTAATTTATTTATTTGAATAATATGCTTTCTTGGGGTCACAGTCTCAGGAGAAAGCTGAAATATAAAGGAGCTGCAACAGGGTCCAAATAATCTCCAGCAACAGAAAACTGGGATTTCAGATTCAAGCAATAAAAAGCCTACACCTTAAGTAACTGTAACTATTGATAATAGCCAAAGGTGAGGGTGGGACATCTTGAAAAACACAGAAACTTGTGAGAGAAAGGATTCTTTGCTGCAAAACTTCTGGAGGGAGCTGCGGGTGTATACCACATATTCTCACCTAATTCCACTTTATAGATCTGTCCCTGGAAGTTTCAGCTCTACCACCTGTCCTCCATAGTTGTGAGATTGAACTGAAGACTACTGTTTCCCACTCTTAGGAGTATACATTTCCCTTTGGTACAATCCCAGTTTCTAGGGTACTGGTGTAACTCCTTTGGGAACTGGCCCTTCAGTCCATTAAAAGAAGATCTGTATTGTTGAAGTCCCTCCTGACCTTAAGTCGTGGCATCCAGGTTTGCTTGCCCATGACAAGAAATTCATTTTTTTTCTACCTTTTTCTCTTTTCTGTCATTTTCCTCATGAAGATGAAATTCTACAGCTTTTTTTTTTTTTTTTTTTTTTTTTTTTTTTTTTTTTTTTTTTTTTTTTTTTTTTTTTTTTTTTGGTAAATGCTGCAGTTCTGCTGTGTTTTCAGTGAAGAGGTGGGCTGGGTATCTTAGTCCTCTGGGAACTTGGATCTGAATCCACTGACTTACCAAGCTGTCTGAGCTGCAACACTCAAAATGCATTTTAAGGTTCAGATCGAGGAGTGCTAATTTTTCAAAAGGAAATGCAACTATGAGAAAATATACTCTTACAACTGTAGAGAAAAAAAAAAAACATAAAATTAAATGGTTTGGGGCACTTTAATGAATGCTCTAAAGTGAGCTTAATATACTTACCCCACCTCCCCCACAGGCATGAACATGTACTCTAGCATTGGCTTTTCCATAACTCCATTCTAATATCCCATTATAATATCACTCTTTACACTGAAAAATACCAAGCTCTGCTACTTAGAAATGCTATTTCTCTACTTCTATTTAGTTATCTTATTATTTGGGGAGATATATTTAGAAATGGTAAATAATCTTTTCATTTAATCTACATAATTATGATGTTGAATAATATTTATACTCAAAAGTAAAGTCTGAAAAATACATTGTTGTTTAAAGTGTTGAGTCATATAAAATCAGGAGAAATTTTCACTCTTCATGATTATAGGCAAAGTACAACCATGGTTTAAAATAAGGATTCTTTAATGAATTCTTAAAAGATGTACTTGTTGATACTGCTTATGCCCTCTGAAAACATGGAGAAAAGTATTATTTTCTCGGAAGATCTATGAGTTAAATTATTCTAACTTGTAAGTATGTGTTTTGATACTGATTTTTAGAAGCAAAAGATGGAGAAATTTTAAGGAAAGAAGGTATTGATGAAAAGTCACTTCTACTTTAAATATAATCATGCTGACAGTAGTTTGGTTATTTACTTTTCATCATATTAATATGTAATACTAGACTATCGTGGTCTCAGTGGTTTTGGTATTTTATTGTAAAATATTTTCCCCCCTTTTTAGGTTATTGGCTTCATTTGTTTCTGTATTCATGGTAGTCCTTTAAAAATGATATTTGCTTTCTGTACTCTGCTGATAAATGAAAGAATCAACCTAAAGTAGTCAATTTTTTTCAGAAACACCTATACATATTCAGCAAGGAAAAACAGATATTTGATGGAAAACATGATGGGAAAGTTTGCAGAAAAATCCAATTATTATAATTACAAACTATGATGAGGTTATTTTTTTTAATTACTTTTTTCTGGTACAGTATCTACAAATTGAAAAGAGATTTTAGGAATGATCATAGGTCATTACACACATCTGGAAAATATTTTTGCATTTGAAAATATGAATAATAACAGGTTGTAAAATATTTGGAAAATTACAATAATAACATGTATGTATAGTTTTATATATGCTATATCAAATTAAATTGCGGTAAAGATTTTATGTTGTTTTATCTTCCTGAACAATTATTTTTCTCATTTATGAAAACATTTATGTTATATAGCCAACACATTTATATAAAGATGAATTTACAAACTGCATGAACAAGTAATTAGTAAGGAACATTAAACAGAAAAAAAGGTTTATAAAGCACATTTCTAGTTTTATCCTAATTATTTTTTCTGTCTGTATATTAATTTCATTTTATATCTTGATTATGAAAGGCTATTAGTAGTAATTTTTTATCATTAATTCCAGGACATCAGTTACATTATTATCTTTAACGGATTGCACTTTTTCATTTTTAATAACAATAATTGCAAATATACATTGAGCACTTACATTGTGCCACCAAGGTGCTAAATTTTATGTGTAATTACACTTTGTCCTCACTATGAACCTGGTCAACTCAGAATCTTAAAACTTTAAGGTCAGTAAATTTTTTTCCACACAGGTAGTAAGAAATAAATGACAATAAATCAAATGTCATCATTATTTTTCTCAACAGAGTGATTATGTCCCCCTCCCAAATCCATGTAATGACACCATACATTCCTACATGATGGCATTAGGAGGTGAAACTTTTGAGTTTTTGAGTACTCATGAATATGATAGGTACTTTTATAAGTATTCAGAGAGAGTTTGATTCTTCTTTCAGCTATCTGCCATGTGAAGGAACAAGAACCTAAGAATCTAAATCCAGAAAGAAGTCTCTTAACAGGCACCATTTTTTTTAGCTCCTTTATCTTGAAATTCTCATCCTAGAGATTGTGAAAAATGTGAGATAAAAATGTTTATTGCTTAAGTGTATCAATGCATGTTCTTTGGTTACAGTAATCTGAACTATGATAATTACTAATGAATATTTATCCAAATATTTGACATGAAACTAATTTATTTAGAATTATAATTTATAATTGAAAGTTTCAAAAGAAAAAAAATAAAGAAATTTTAAACTAATTCTCCTTTGTTAAAAATAGATAACTTAAAGTTATGCTTGTGTATACCTTTAAGTTTGGGAGCAGAGGGAAAATGAAAAGGAAAATTTCCGTGTAAAAATTTTTAATGACAATGACCTTATCACATAGATTTGAGCCATAAATTCATACCACCATTGCAGCAATCTAAAAACATAGTAAGTGATTAAGTTCTATCAGAACCTAGCATCTGCTATAGTGAGAAGGGGTATTTGCCACTGCAGTCACATTTCCAAAGTCTCATTGTTCCACATTAATCATAAAGAAAACACATGCACTCCCAAGTGAAGAATTTTTGCAAAATACTTGATCAATAATAGAAATTCTCAAGATCTTGAAAATCAAGGAAAAATGTAAAAACCGCCATAGATTAAAAGAGATAAATGTGCTAAGACAGCTCAATGCCATGTGATGTCTTAATTGGATATTGGATAAGGAGTAAGACATAGTGATATCACTAGTGAAGTTTGAACAAAATTTGAAATTGGTGTTATAATGTTTGTTTCTTAGATGGAAGCTCTTTAAAATAGTCATATAAGATGTTGACAAGTTAGGACACAAAATTAAATGTATGGTAACTTTGTGCTATTTTTGCAACATTTCTGTGAATCTAAAAACTAACCTGTAATAAAAATCTTACTTAAAAATGAAACAAAAGCCCAGAATTACAATAAAGTTGAAAATAAACCTCAGTTTGTAGTGGTCTGACTATATGGTAGATGCAAGGTCAAATCCCCCTTTTAGAAACACATCTCACCAGGTTTCTAAAAAGTGCACAGAAAAAGAATTTCAGAGGAAAATATATGTATTTTAAGAATAAAATGAAAAAAAGGAAAACAGGAAACTAAAGACCCTTAAGTCAGAGTCTTCAAAAATCAGCAACAGTATTATATTTCTCAGATACATATTCAGTTGAACCATGTTATAGATTTCATATTCTTCAACATAATTTGGTGGATTTATTAATATTAAAATTTAAAAAATGATATTGAAAGTAGGATTATTGTAGGAAAATTGTCAGTAGAAGATGGATCAAAGATCTGAAGTCAAAAGCAAATCAAATTTCATTTTTTAAAGAAAGATGCAGGCAGTAATGAAGGTAAGATAAAGAGTAGAAAGAAACACTTCATTTTTATTTAGTTGTTTATATTATTTGTTTCCCCCATATCAGGTTTTGAACCTGCAAAACTGTGATGTATCTAGGACTGCTCCCAGAGTATATTAGACCACTAGGACACTAGGACACACTCTAATTAGGTTTCTAAATTATAAATATAATGATTTAATGTGGAAACTTACTTAACTATTTAAATAGCAGACCAAAATTATAATCAAATTGTAGAGCAAGAGTTAAGTGTTAGTTGTTATATGAATGGAACCAAGTAAAGAGAACAAGTAGAACATATGAAATGGAAATTATGTGTCATAGAGAATTAGAAAAAGAATAGACCTCAAAAGAAATGTAAGTGAAAAAAGAAACAGGACGAAGAAAATATTTGAATAGATCATGTTTAACAAATCTTACCAATTAATTGAAGACAGGGGTTTTATATTCTAAAATCCTAAAGAACATTGAATAAAATAAATATAAATAAATATGTGTTGGGTATGTATCAAAACTTTAGGAGAACAAAGGAATAAAGTAAGAGTTTGAAAGTTGCAAAGAAAAAAGAATAGCAGTTTGACAACTCTCATTTTAAAAAAGATAATGGAAGCCATAGACAGTAAAATTATATATTAAAATTGCTTAAAATAATTCACTCTATAAATCTATATCCCATAGAACTGTTTTTCACTAGTATGTTGTAAACAAACTAATATCAAGTAGTTACCATTAAGCATATACCTAGAGACTCTCAATAAAATTTAAGAAATTTTAGAAGATGGAAAAGGATCTACAGGAGGCTGATTTGCAGGCAAGAATGGCATGTAAAATTGATGATACAAATGAGAAAGCCAAATAAGCATTGTGTTTTCTAAAACAGGAATAGTAATATACATCTTGTGAATTAAAAAAAGTAATTAATGATGTAAGGGCATGAGGGTCTGTTAATTAAGAAATGATAGATTTAAAGCAATTTAATTTATTCTGTGGGAGGCAAACTAAATTTGATTTTATGATTATAGTAAGCATGATTTAATTTATACCTTAACTAAAACTGAAAATATAACATAAATTTCTAAATAATAATGGGAAAATTAAACAAAAATTCAATTTAGAATTTTACTTTAAATAAAAATTTAGAAAAAGGACAAAAATTCAATTGAAAATAATCTATCAGTGAAAGTAATGACTAAACTCACTAATTAATAAAAACTATCAATTATGTATGTAAATTACTAGACTCAAAAGTAAAACATAAGAGCACAGTGATTATCTGAAGTAAAATGGTATAAAAGATGTGCCATTTTAAACCAAATATAAATCATTAACAAAATATTAATATTACTGAAAAATACTCCATGATGGTACAAAATACAGTGCCCTTATATAATCTAACTTTAAATATAAAGCACAAAGTTTAATACAATGGCAAAGAGGAATTACTGAGTCTCCAATAACATTGTGAGGATTTAAGAAAATGCTCCTAGATAACGCCAATTAATAGGACAATAATGGAATGAGATATAAAGTTAAATTAGTCAATTATAACTGAATTAAAATGCATTTATTAAAAATGTATTCAACATCTGGAGAATGCATGTTTCCTAAAACACACAAGGCACATTCTTTAAATTATTAACCAAAATGAAAATCTCAAATATGTTTTAGAAACAGGGTTATCTAAACTACTTGCTTTGCAGATTTATATCTACAAAGTTATGCACTGATTTATATTTAAGCATTATAAAAGCATACTTTAAAAAATACTTTATGTGATTTGATTATATCTGCTTAAACTTATAACATAATAAATAGACTATATAAAAGTGATTTTTTCCATAAATTTTTGATTTCTTATAAATATATTTGATTTGATAATAACATAATATATACTTACTCATTTTCTATTTGTGTGTATGCTTAAAATACTGTATGTATATAATACTTCGATAGAGAGAAATTTTTTTAAAAATGTTTAATCTTTTAGTCTTATCTTATGTATTCAATGTATACTTCCAATTAGAGCAAAATAAAAGACTTTACCCAAGAAAACATTCCAAGTACGTTTTTAACCACAGTTAATATAAGTGAATAGTCTTTCTTCCTTACCATACATATTCTGATTTCTAAATTTCAAAATCCTGTATAATTTGACATTTCCAGTAGTTTACTGAATTTTAAAATAATTTATATTCACTGAAAATAATATATTAATATGATGCCACTAATTTACAAACATTCAGCCTAATATATATTAATATGAAGTTATATTCACTTCAGATTTTTGATAAATGAAATTAAATGTAGCAGAAAAATGACTATTTATTTCCTGTTTCTTTCCCAATTTCTTCTACTAACAGGGAATATAGAGTTTGTACTTATTTTTGTTGCTATTCATAATGAAATACAATATGACTATATGCAAATTTCATGAGTGTCTCAAAGTTTTGAACAGTGAAGTGGAAAACTGAGTCAGAAGTTTTGAGCATTTTTTTCTCATTTTCAGTAATGTATATTCTGCCTTCTGAAGAGCTGCACCTATGTATACTCACTGAGGAGTACATGTAATTTATATGTTACCTCTTTATCAATCTTGTTATTTTCAGAGTTTAGCCTATGGTCAATACAACGAATAAATATAATTTCATATTTTACTTTGATTGGCTTAAATTTGCTTATTCAGAACCTTTTTAAAAATTATTTTCAAAGTTTGTGGCATATCAATAATGACCATATATCTTTTGAAACTCCATCAAGAGTTGTTGTGTATGCATATCCTCTCCCATTGAAAAACAGGTGGACTTATGAATGCTGTGCTAAATACAATATGGCAGAAGTGAGATTGTGTCAATTTGTGAATCCAAAGTGGAATTTCACATTTCATGTCTTTCAAATTCTCATATGTGGAAAAGTCAACCATCCTGTAAGAAGTACAGGATGATATTAACAAATCTAAAGTAGCCACTTTGTTGTATGGAGAGATCAGTCATCAGCTTACCTGGTTATCCTTTCTGTATAATGCACTGACTTAATTTTCTACATTGAAAAATCTTGCATACATAGAAAACAATACTTAATAAGTATTTATAAAATTTCATTTATTATCATGTTTAGGCTGACCATATTTCCTTGAGACAGAAACAGGACATTAGGAACGCAAAAAATGTGATGGTTATGCATTACGGATGAAGGGGAGGGGCACAACAATCTAAACAGGTCAGTTAACAAGTAAGTGCTATGTGATGCCCATCAGCAATCAAAAAGTTATGATGTGCAGCCCTACCGGCCTTCATACAAATCGCCAGGGTTGGTGCAAGGAATTTTGGCACCTTAGAGGAAAACCAAATTTGCTTCCCCTAGAAGCTCCACTCTAAATGTCTTACCTAAATCCCATGCCAAGAAACCATCACAATGTCAGAAAAGCCCAATAACAGGCCCAGTGCCAGAAATGTCCAACGATTCTCACAGTGTCAGATACAACCCCTATAGATCTAAATAACCCCTATAGTACTTACTGGCTGCTCAACCATATTGTAGTGTTTTGCTCCCTTTGAAGACACGGGAGCATGGGAGTGGGAGGGTTCCTCTTCCCAAGGAGCTCCTATTTCTTCACAGGAGGTGGGAATAGCAGTAGCCTTCCTGCTCTGCCACAGTCAGTGATAATAAAAGCCATCTTTCATATGGAGCAAACGGTGCATCTGATTTTGGACTCCCTCAACAGTCTGGACCCAGGGCAAATCAACTGTCCCTTTTGTCCCACATTAAAGATGGTCCTGGTTTATTAAAAGTGGCACAAATTTGACAATTTTATTAAAATCATGAGAATCTTGGGAAATATAAATAAAAAAGACAGTGTCCCATTTAAAAAGGTACAAATGATCAGTCTAATACAATTCTATTAATTGTTAGATGCTTTGCTATTTAACAAATGTTCAAGTTATAATAAAAATAAGGTGCATCATGTAAATTATGATAATTTTATATCATTTAGAATTGCTTTATCCTTATTGAAATAACTGCATTGCCTACATAAATTCAATATGTATTATTTATTATTTTACATTATATATAACTAAATTCCTTATTAAATTTTATTTTTTACACTCTGATTTTTAATATATTGCATAACAAGCAATAAAAGGCATTTACTTATGTGTAGAATTTTATTTATTTGGTCCCATAAAGCACTGAGTTGTTGTTTGTAAGAAATGTGAAATTTTGGTTATGATTTCTATAGCAAATATTTGCTTCATATAGCTTTTATTCATTTTCTCTTATTTTTTCTAGTCCTTTAATAAATCCAATAATTTCAGTTCAAATACTGATTCATTGCTTTTTTGCTGTTATTGAGCTTATTTTAAATGGAAAACAAGCCTGACAAATAATATACTAACATTAAAAAAACAAAACAAAACCTAAAGCGACAGTAATAAGAAAAGCTGTGAATAAGGTCATGCATGTGTAGTTCATGGAAATGTCTTACGAATTTAAATAAATAACACTTAATATAGATCTTCTTAACTTGAAAAGATTGGACAGAATTTCAAAGGGACTGACATTTAACATATTTTTCTCCATTTAAAAGTGAGAAATTAATCCTAGAAACTATTACATATAATGCTCTCTCATTCTATATGACAATTATGCTAGTATACAGAAAACAATTAAAAATACAAAGGTTTTCATATGATTAAAGTTGCTAAAATAACAAAGAACATTGGATTCTTTTCTGTACTCCTTGGTATTTTTGTAATGGTGTGACAACATTTAGATGACAAACAAGAGAGAAAATACATAATTAAAAGTTTATCTTATTCCATAAGGCTCATTTTTCTCTTCTTAGTGTCAAGAAAATATCTAATTTTGTTGTTATAATCAAGTAAAAAGTATAATGTGTGTGTTCTATGAAGAATAATTATCTACTAATCTACTATAAATAGAAGTAATTATATTAAAATTAATCCATGTTAAGCTAATTTCAAAAAAATAAATATGCACATGATTTTAACATCTTTAGAAAATTGTAATAATTACCTTTCTAAAATGTAAAATCTGAACGATAATTAAAATATAAACCTTTTAACAAAATTCTTTAAATAAATGTGAAATATTTGTTCTATCGCAATAAAACTGTATTGAATACTAAAATATATTATTTTGCTCAATATGCATCTAATATACAATCTAAAATATTGATATCTTGCTTATATTAATTTAAATAGAGAATGAAATGTGGTGTCTATAGCATCTTTATATCACAAAATATTTCTTAGTTACCGTATACAATTCTTTGATATATCCAGAACCGTAGACGGTGACTTGAAGAGAAACAATATTTGCTCACAAGAAATAAGTTACACTCATTAATATGAATAAGTTATATCCAATTCTAGAGGAGGGAAATGGTAATTTAAAACATGCATCTTTTAGTTTTCTATTAATGCTTTAATAATTAACACAAACATAGTGTCTTCAAACAAAATTAATTTGCTATCATAGCTCTATAGATGTGAAATCCGATTTGGGTCTAAACAGGCTAAACTCAAAGTGTTGAAAGGGGTTTATTCCTAGCTTAAGACCCTGGGAAAGAATCTTTTTCCTTGTCTTTTCTGCCTTCTACTTGTTGCTCATATTTCTTAACTCTATTTATTAACTATTTTCAAAGATAATAAAGAGCAGCATATTTTTGACTATCTTTCCATGGGTACTTAATCTCTCAATGCTTACTGCTGAAAGACTCTGTTATTAAGATCCCATGTTATTAGTTTGGGTCCATCTTGATAACCATAATTAAAATCTACAATATTTTGGAGGATATGTAGAGTAGAATACTCAGAGATTCAAGGGATTAGAGCCTGGAAATCTTGGGTGGATGATCATCTGTCTACCATATTTATACTTATTTACATAAGTGTTTGTCTCCAACATATGCAACAACACGTGCGGCTCAGTTACATTCATGTTCTCTATTATGAGCAAATTGTTTCAAGGAACGAAATGTAGAAAATTCTTTGAGACCTGAATAATATTAATCCAAAAATAGATATAAGATTCAGCAGTTTGTGTTACAGTATTGTCAAATATCAGATCACAAGTTACAGATGTCTCTAACCTTTTCTTTAAATATTTATATTTTTGTATTTGTGATATATTAGATCCACCAAAAATGGAGTCCAGAGACTTCTTATTTGTATCTAATTGCACTAATACATTTAGTCAGCATTACTATGACCAGGATGCCTTCAATAAAATAGTTAAAAAACAGTCAATTAAAGGAATCATCCCAGTTTTGTTTTTGTTTACTATGTGTCACAGTTATTCTGTGGTTGTCTCCTCTTCCTAGATCTCTTCTTTATAGGCATCTGTTAAAGTGGTACTTCCCTAACTTCATCAAATTAGTATCAGAAACTGTGAAGGTTTTATGATTTTACTCTATTTGAGAGATGATAACAAGTTAGAAATTAGAATTTTTGTATGAACACCCTGACAGAAAATCTAAGATCACTGGATTAAAAACAGGCATAGTTCATTATTTCTGGAAAATTCAGTGACAATCAAAGAAATATCACAACATCTGTTTTCAAATGCCATTCCAGAAAAATGTTATGATGAGGGTCAGATGGTATTTTCACACGTGCTGCAGTGTGCAATGGGAAAGGAACTACTCTGAAAGGCAAAGTAATCTCCATAAATAAGCATAAAATGACTTCATACTTCATCTTTACTATCTTGGAACATCTCCAGGGAGGAAAACATTTCTTGACTTGCTCTCCTGAAATATTTTCCTATACTAATATTCTTAAGTTAGCAGCAAAAGCTTTATCTTGTACCATGCAGAAATGTGAGACATTCATAGATAATTGTTCTCCATCAGCTAAATATGGTCATATGACCTGCTTTGTTCAATAAATTATAAATGGAAATGAGATATATTACTTCTAGAGGGAATCCTTTAAGAGTCAGTAGGGATTCATTACATCCCTTCTTAGTGAACAGCAAAATCTAGGTGATGGATGCTACATATAGCAGACATCTTTCTAGATTTACTATGACATGAAACAAAACTTATGGTAACACAAGATATGTGCATATGCAAAATAATAGTAGGAAAGCTATTATTTAAGCTACTAAGATTTGAGGATTTTTTTTGGCAGCAGCAGCATAATTGAAAATATTTCAAACAATATGAATTAAATTAGATGCTACGTTCATGGCCTCTGTATTCCATCCACTTTACTTTGTCTTCTTGTTATATCTCCAGCATTTACTGAGAATATAGCAAATACTACTGCTGACCTTTTCCAAAGTAGTTGCTAGTTCTGTACTTTCTTTTATTGTATGTGTTCTGGTCCTTTATCTTAATTATCTGTAACTCCAATAGATGAAATTTTGCTCACTTTTTAAGATAAACGTTAAGGGTTACATTTTAAGGAAGTTTTTCTCTAATTCTTCTGAAAAAAAAACTCATTTTTTTCATATTGTAGTTCTACCTTGTTTTATATTCAGACATGAGTATGTCTCATGCATGAAATAGCTTCTGGAGATTAGGAACTGCACTGAAGATCTCAGCACCAGATTGTACACAAATGGGAATTAGAAAATACTTTAGTCTTGATTTTCAGTTAGCATATCTGTAACCATATAAGAAGTAAGCAGAAAACATTTTCTTATAAGTGAGAAAATTTTCTTTGCTTTATATAAATAATGTGAATCCGTTAAACACATTTGCATTATCATAATGGTAGAAATACAAATTGCAATTAGGATTTATCTATTTTTAACAGAAACTCAAATTATTTTTGTACTAGCATGTATGCAAGATAGTAATCAGAAATTCAAACATCTAAGGAGTCTAAATAAACTAGCAGTTAAGGAAGGGGATAGCAATGTGCCAAACTAGAGAATATACGCTTCCTTTAAAAGAGATACCACTCAGGATATCTAAATAAGCATTATTCCAAAGAAAACATGCTGATGCCAATGAGCATATTAAAAAAAATTGGTCATCATTACTTATCATGACATAAATGCAAATAAAAACCAAAATGAGGTATCACACCTGTTAGAATGACTATTATTTCAAAAATACAAGAAATGAGTAGTGTTGTTAGAGATGTAAAGAAAAAAGAAAGCTCATGTATTAATGGTATGAAACGTAAATTTGTGCAGCCACTATAGAAAGCAGTATAGCAATTCCTCAAAATATTAAAAAAAAGTGAGTACCATATGACTCACTTATTCCGCTTCTGGATACTTATCTAAAGAATGTAAGAACACTTATTTGGAAAGATATATGGATCTCTATGTTCATTGCAGCATTATTTGCAGTAGCTTTGGGAGATATAGAAACACAACTAACTGCCCATAGATTGATGAATGGATAAAGATATGGTGCATATACAAACACACACATATACTGGACAACTATTCAGTTATAAAAAAAGACGTAATTTTGTGTTTGCAACAATATAGATGGTCCTAGAGGATGTTATGTTAAATGAAATAAATTGGCTAAGTAAATCCAAATACTGTATGATTTAACTTCTGTGTGGAAGATAAAGAAATGAAGCATACAAACAAAACCAAGTAAAACTTTTAAATTCAAAGAACAGATTGGTGGTGAACAGAGGGGAAGGGAGTTAGGTGAAATTGGTGAAAGGGATCACTTGGTGTATAGAAGCTACAATTTTGTTTTGATCATCATACAATAAATATAGATGTAAAACATAATATACAAATGAAGCATTCTATAAAGTTACAAACCAATGTTACTGCTATATATTTTTTTAACAAATGATAATTAAAAATAGAAGTTGCAGTCTTTATTGAGACCTAATAATTATTTATTGATGGAGTGAAAGGTCTCTCAAATTGTCAACAAATGCTGAGCATAAAAAACATATGCAAAGAATATTTACATTTTAAAATCACGGCAAAATAATGAACTCTACCATATTTTAAATTCAAGTATGTAACCTGTGCATATTTTAATTAAATCAATTACATATTGTATTAAAATAAACATAGTCACTAACACATAATTAGCCTAAAAACAGTTACTGATTTTACAATTAAAATTATCACTATAAAAGTTTTTATCTATTGCAAGTTGCTATTCTGATGCTTTTTTCTTTAACTAACAACTTCAAAATCACATAGAAACTTGGTTTTTAAATTACATCATTTTCAATAACAGATAGATGGAAACATTTTCTTTTATCTATCATATGTAATTGTCTTTTTTTATTCTTTGACAAATTCAGTTGCTTTGAAAGTTACAAATCCCTATTTAAGATTCCTAACAATTGTATCATATTTGCATTTTTCTCTTAAGAATTCTTCAAATGCTATTGCTTCCTTGAACTCCCAGCTTCCCCTATGCATCTAGTTTCTATTTCTCAAAAGGAAAAGATAACTTCAATTTCTTTGATTTTTTTCAAAGTCTTGACTTGTTCTGAATTATTGAAAAAGATGGATAGACAGCTATGTTTAGAAGAATAGGAAGTCAGTTCTCAGTATGAAAAGCGAAAAGCCATTAATGTAATATTAGTCTACCTAGTCTTTGTGAGAGCAGTTCTATCTTTCTTTTTCTTTAAGGCCAATTTTGTGAACTCACTCTTCTTTTCTAAGAAAATAGCGTTTAGTCTTAGGGTACCATCCTATCATGACAAGAAATTCTTGTTTTTGTCTGGATTTTGTTTACAATGCAAATGGATTTTGTTTTTAAACTGCCCAAGTGAACACTCCAGAGTTGAAAATATGCAGACATTTTGACTCAGTATTCCCACGGTTCTTCATTTGACTCTTTGTTTTTTCACATTGCTTTTCTAAAGCTACAGCCACATAATGTCCATAATGCACTGACCCATGAACTTTCCTTCCAGAACTAGTCTTTCAGGAACACTTCCCTTACAGGTACCAGACCTTGCTCTACAAGGGATACTATTGTATTAGGACTGCATTGATTAATGAATATACTTAACAGTAAAGCCTAATCTTTGGATCAGCATAAAGCTGATTATACAGACTGCTTATATTAGTCCTGCTATACTTGTGTTTTAGCCGTTTTTTTTTTTTTTTTTTGTCAGTAAGGTAGAGAAATTGATCTTATTGCTACTGGGTAAAGCATAGCAATTAGAATCACAGGATTTATAGTAATAAGTTATCTTTTGATCTTTAGTATTTATTCATCTATTTAACGCTTAAATAATATACAAAATAAATTATCACAGTAGATGACATGGAAAGTTTTCTTTTTAAAAATTTGTTTATTTAAACTAGGTTTACTTAAAAAACTGTATCATAACATCATATAGGTTAAGGTATATATCATAGTAAATCTATATCTATATAAAATACCTTAAGTTCACCACCATTTCAGTTTTTCCTTCACTATACAATGGATTGACTCCCTTTATCCAGTTTGGTCACCCACCCTCCGCCTTACCTTCCTATGACTACTGATTTACTTTGAGGATAAAAGTATATTTTTGTTTGACTTAATTCATTTGTTTGTTGGTTTTTCTATATACCACATACAAATGATAAGTATGATGTCTTTGTACCTAACATCTCATTAAGCATAATACCCTTGAGAATGATGTTTGTTGCTGCAAAAGACAAGATTTCATCATTTTTGATAACTGAGCAATTATTGTGTCTCTATACCATTTCTTATTTATCCACTTCTCTGTCAATAGGCACTTAGATTGTTTCCATCTCTTGGCTGCTGCAAATAACACTGCAATGGGCAGTGGGGGTCCATATATCTCTGTGAATTAATGTTATCATGTTCTTAAGGCAAATACCCAGCAGAGGTGTAACTGGATTACATGAGATTCCCATTATTAATATTTTGAAGTATCTGCAATTTGCTTTTGATTTACACTCTCACACGCAGTACTAAAAGAGTTCCTTTTTCTCCACATCCTCACCGCCACTTGTTATTTCTACTATTTTAGATAATAGCCATTCTCACAGGTGTCAGGTGATGTCTCATTGTTGTTTTGATTTGCATTTTCATAATGACAAGAGAGGTACAATATATTTTCATGTGCCTGTTTGCCATCTGGGAAAGTTTATGTTTTACATATTTTATTATTTCTCTCTTATGGGTCAGGTCCAATACCTTAGAAGGGATCCTGGAAATATACTCATGATTTCTGATACATTTTGTATTTATTATAAAGTTAGGAGAATATGACTCTGGAGACTTCTATATCTTCCATTGTTATTTTCTCTGTAATTTGTTTTGTGTGTCAAGTACACAAGTATATTGGAAATACAGCTGACATCCTTGAGATCAGACTAATGGAAAGGAAACGAGAATTGGAAAAACATTTAAATTTGGATTATGATATATATATGTATATATACATGTACATGTATATATGCGTGCATATATGTGTGCATACTATATATGCATGTATATATATAGTATATAACCAAGAGCTGGAAATATTTGGTAAATGTAGTGTTTGGTATTATTTGTCTATCATTACTGTGTTAGTTTTCTATCCCTGTTTAGCAAATTACTCAGGTCTAGTGGCTTAAACAATGCTTATATTTTAATTTAAAAATTTGTATAAATCAAAAGTTTGATCAGGACAGTAATGGGTTCTATTATTGGGATTTCATAAAGCTTAAATCAAATAGTTGAATTGGCTTTATTTTTATGACTCAGATTCCCATTTCAAGCATGTGTGGTTTTTTTTGGTAAAATTAAGTTATTTGTGTTTGTAGCACTAAGGCCTCGATTGTCTTTGTACCTGATAGCTCAGGGTTATGCTCAATTCTAGAAACTACCAACAGCTCCTTACCAAGCAACTCCTTCTATAGCTCCTCTCAGATTCTTGTGTTATGATTCTTTCTTTCAGAAAGACTCCAGTGCCTTTTGAGACTTACTTTATTAGATCTGGCTAACCCAGTTCAGTTTCTGTGTAGGTTACAAGAAAATTAAGAAAATTTACTGGCTGTTTTTTTAAAAGTGAAGTGTAGTTAGAAGTGTATTTAATATCATGAATATATTTTTTCATATATTCAAGTGCAACTTACTGACATAATTAGGATACTTTTACTGATTTTATTGGAGGAATATTACATTATAACATTAAAGGGATTTAAGTGTTTATACCATTATGCAGCATTTTCATCTCTTGGCAACACAGCTTAAGTATTTTTTTTCCCATCATTAACACCATTTTTCTACAATAGAACTTACCTCAGTTTTGACTTTATTATAACTGATTTGACTTTATCAAAACTGTCGTAGAGAAGCTAATAATTTAAGGAAAATGACAGTCATTTGCAAACATACACAGCTCTATCTGTATTACTTTCCTCTGAGCTATATCTTTTTTGTGCAATTTTATGCTTGTGTTTTTCATGAAAAGAAATTGACAAACTTGCAGGCTTTTATCATTTCATTTTAAGCATAGCTTGAATTTTATTATACACTTTTTTCTAATTTCTAAAATATTTACAGGTTTATTTTAGTGATTCATATTTTTATTCAGCGTACACTGTCTATATTAAGAACTGTCAAATATCTGAACAAGTAATTCAATGTTAATTTCACACAAACAATGAAGTCAATTTTTAAAGCATACTAATGCTTTAAAAATTATGTGAAATTCAAGATGAACTTAATATTCAATATTTTATCTGGTCATCAGATTCTATCCTCTTTCACTGACTTATAATAGCTGTTCCCAGTAAATATTGTCACGTAAGTGAAATTATACGACATTGCACTTGCTTCCCACAAAAATTTCATCATAGTTTTCCTTGTTAGCACTGTTTTTATTTAAACATAATATTCTGTTCATCCTTCTGGCAGTACTTTTTACTCAATGATTATATAGAGTTTTAAAGTGTATGCATATGTGATAGAATATTTAGAGTTCACAAATATGTGTTTACTTTATTTCGTGTTGTTGCTGTTTTATCTGATAAGGTGTTAGGTAGAATTTAGGAGACCTGTGGAAATTTAGTGAAAATTTCTCTATACTTACTATTGTGATTGGCAATAGACATGGTCATATGTCATCACTTAAGAGTCTTTGAAGAAAATCATATTAGTTTAAAAACAACAAAGTACAGAGAGTGCCATTTCCATTTTATAGGTAAGGAATCATAAGGATACAATTCAGAGGTGAAACAACTTGTTCAAGAAAGATTGTTGGATTGAAGCCTAGAACGTTCTGAATATGAATGTTTATCTCAATTGTAGACCAAAGGGAATCCCAGGAACTGAGCACCATCACTGTCAATAGCTTAAATGGAGACATTTGCAGTGATTCTTTATTCACAGGAATGAATTTTACTCAGCCGATAATACTTCCTTCCAGCTCTTAGATTCATTCACTCTGCTACAACATTTGTATTTAAGCTGACACCATCGTGTTTGAAGCACAACAAAATGTTAGTTTCTGTCATTAAAAGATTTCACACCCAGAAAATCTCTTCTTCTCTGGCAAATTTGGTGCAAATGACTCTCCATTGGTTTGTTTTGTTTTTGTGTATGTGTGTGTGTGCATTTGTGTGTGTGTGTTATTTTTTTTTTCTTTGGTACTAACATCTTAGATGTGTTGTACAACTTACATGGGACACTTGATAGAGAAAAAAATCATGTCTTTAATTATGAGTGGGAAAATCTAGAAACGCTTTTTCTTATGAAAACTCCCCCTTTTTCCCCAGCAATATTTATAGCTTGCAAACATGTATTTAAGTTCATCTCACTAGATACTGTTCTCAATTATAATTTTGTCTATAGGATTTGTTAAACTCTTTTCCAGCATATGCTTATGTGTTTAACAATCATTCTTTGTTATAATATAATAATATTATATTTTAAAGTATCTTCTGTTATATTGAGGCATAATTGACAAATGCTATTCTATTGGTTTCAGGTATACAACATGATAATTGAATATTTGTATATATTGTGAAAGAATCATCAAAATAAATCTAGCTAACATGAGTCACTTACATAGTTACAAAATTTTCTTTTATGGTGAGAATTTTTAATTTTATTTCTTAGCAACTTTCAAATATGCAATAGAGTACTATTAGCTATAGTTACCATCTACATAATCTGTTTGTTTTATAACTGGAAATTTGTAACTTTTTGATTCACTTTTGCCATTTGCTCATGTTTTAATTTTAATTTTCTTCGAAACTGTATGTTTATAAAATGAATTAGTTATTATCTGTATCGAATTTTGTCTTAAATTTCAAATTTCGTAATTTTTGTATTATAAATGTTCACCTTGTATTCTTTGGTATATCTCTGTGAATTAAGTATATCTCTGTGAATAGTTCATACGCTTTATCCAATACAGCAGGAGACTTCTTTTTTAAAGAGAATTTCATTAATGCGCGTTTATTTATTTTAGAGATAACAAAATTTATTTTCATGAACATTACAATTCAAGGAAAATATAAATATATATTTATAGATAAAAGAGTTAAGGGGTCAAAAGATTTAAATTTTTGTTTTCTTTTTTCCTTTCAGAAAATACATAGTAGAAAAATATATTATTAAAAAGTCTGTGTACACTTGTTCCTTTCTCAAATGTAGCATATCTTTAGCTTGGGTCACAGCTTCTCTTAACCTGCACAAATCATTCGTGAAATATTTTTTATTCTTCAAAGAATGTCTTATTTTATTTTCGTATTTTCAAATTACAGTTTATTTTAGATTGATCTTGTTAAACTTGAATCATAACAATATTTAGGTTTAAGGTATGCATCAATGTAAACCAATATCTGTTTCTAATATATTGTTTACTAGAACCATTCCAGTTCTCCCTTCTCACCTTACAGTAGATTGTCCTCTACCCAGTTTGCCTGTGCCCCAACTCCTTCCATTCTTGTAGCCATTAATTTGATTTTATTGACTAAAAGTCTTTGTTTGAGTTAGTGTGTTTGCTTGCTTTTTCTTTATATCACATATGAATGAAAATATATAATTAAAAAAATTAAAGATCATAGTCCCTCCTGATAAGGAAATTGAAGCAATTAAATGACTTTTTTATTTAATTTTTATTTTTAAGCATTGAATCAATAATTTCTTAAATTCTGTTTATAATTGTTCTATTTTCAGAAAACTTAATAATATGAATTACAAGTGTTTTTTTGGTTTTATCAATTCCCCAAAGAATAAAATTAATAATCATGTCCATTTTAACCTTTGAGAAAAGGGACTCAATATTGCCCTGTAAATCAAGTGTGATTGGTGAAGATATTTATTAGCAATTGCTATAAGTATGCCTTGGAAATGCAATGATTACATGGACAAACCTGCAATTTAACAACATCAAATGTATTGATTAAAAGAAGGAGCAGAGTCCTCTCCAGAGAAAACTGGAAAATGCTAAGAGATATGTGGCTTTTTAAGAGTAGATTCACACTGAAGAATTTAGAGCAAGATCTAAGGTAAATGGGCATGAATTGTGAATGGTTGTTATTTATGAGGCACAGTTGAAGTGGAAATTAACTATGGATAGGATACTGTCTTTAGAATGAGTGCTTCTATGGCACCATTTTTTTTTGTAGGAAAAAAAAATCCATTATTATTAAGAAGGATTGGTTACAGTATTTTATAGATGCTACATGACCTTGTAAGAAACTGTGTTTTCTAGTAACATTACAACTGACTTTATATCTATCAACCAATCAGATTAAACTGTAGTGATGCTTTTTTCTTTTTTTCCATACTCAGATTATTTTATTCTTTGCTGTGTGAATATCTGACTTGAAACACATTAGTTTTTCAAGAAAAACAATATCACCTTCCACTTTTTCAGTTACAGTTTCCACAAAATGGAATAATTATTACTTAATAGCAAAATAATGACATTATCATACTGTTTTAGAAAGGATTTAATAAAGCCAAAGAACGAAAAAAGAAAGTTTGATTTACAAATTTTTTTTGTCAAAGGGAAGGGAGCAAAATCTAAAGGAAGATAGGAATAACTCATCATTACATCAAATATCCTAAACAGGAAATAAGGAACAATTTCTAATAGTTAAGATGATAAGAAATATGACTAAGAAACATCATTCACTTTAGTAGTAACAGTTTAGGCTCTTGGCATGTAGTTTCACTGAAAACATAAATGTACTTGTCATATGAAGTGGAATTGTCACTGAATGTTGTGTCTGGGCAAACACTATCTACCTACTTAGCTATTTTCAATTCTGCAGTTTAGCATTGGTCTTTTATCCCCTTTTATTTGTTTCTCTCACTTGAGGAACACCTATAGTGTTTGGAAAAGAGCTGACTTAAATTATTGCATTTTGTTTGCTACTCTAAACACATTTTTACTTTATTAGCTCACAAAGTACTCATAGAACAGTGCAAATAATATCAGTTCTGTGTCCTAATAGCTCAAATTCCTTGTCCTAAATAGCATGCTTTGATTGAGGTTATCATTGTAAAATGTATAAAATTACTTCTATGTTCCCTTCCTTTGACTATGTTTTAGCCTCTTCTAACTACATAGGGCAGCAATAAGTATTTTCAGTTATACTAACCTGAAGACACAATCTTGTCTATTCAGGTTAAAACAGAATTTGTTAAGAAATAATGAAGTATTGCTGTGTTTAATATGCTTTAAAACACTGGTTATACCATAACAATATAATATTCAAAGTGTTTTTAAATGACATTTTTATTTTTAATTAGAGAACTCTTGAGATTTAAAAATTCCATTGACCTAATTAGCAATTTATTGTTTTTCTGTGAACATTTGGAAAGAAAGAAGACTGTTAACATGTTTTCATAATTCATAATATGAAGAATTTACTTAATTCATAAACAGGTATGGATAAATAAGTTAAATGCAAATGTGATAGTTCTTTGCTGTTCACTATAAGTTCCAAACCTCTTAAACATAAGTTTCTAAAATTCAGTATTTTCACTGTTACTTATGATAACTTTTTGCAAATAACAAAATATGATTAGCTACCATGAGCAGGCTAATTTCAATAGTTTATTAGTATACTTTTCAGAAGTATCTAGACACAAAATACTTCAGGGACACAAATGCTATTTAATAATTATTCCTCTTAAAAGTAATTGGTTTTGACAAATACTGAAACATTAAGCCAAAATAACATTGTATTGGCTTTTAGAAAAGGAGTAACATTTATCTTCTACTTCTAACATAATTTCATTGTATAACATTTATTATGATATAATCACCTTTCTTGAAATTTTGAAACCTTTGCTTATCTCTTATATCTTGCAATCCCATAGTTATCTCTCTTCAATAGCTAATAATAATTGATAGTGCTCACTAAACACATTATATTGTTTACTCAACTCCTGTTATCTAAAAGTGGATCCATAAAAAGAAAAGTAAAATCTTAGTTTAAAAATAATTTAAAATGAAACAGCTTTAGATGGTTATATTAGCTTTGCTAAAAAAACAGACATAATTGAGAAATATGATTGAGTCTTCATTTTCCACCATCTTAAAAAGAAGAAAACCAAAATCCCCAATGCTACTTTGAAATTTAATTCATTTCTCTGTCAAATAACTTGAGTGATCAGTCACCACTATCTCTTGTTATTAAACATAATATGGAAGACAAGGCATACATTTAATGCAGGAGGTATTTATCTTAATAGAGAAGTTCCACTGTGATTACTGAATTTTGAGAGGCCCATAGGTGAGAAAAAAATACTTTAACACAGCAACTATTATAAATGATATTTCAAGAAATTTTCTGAACCTAGCACTATAAATGAAAACTAAATTCAATGTTCAAGTGCAATGGAAAGGGGAAAATTCATTAAATGATTTGAAATACTTTTGAAAGCTATCTAACCTCTGATTTTTGTTCGTGGTATATGCATTTTGTTTAATGAGATGAAAGATAAGGGTCAGAAAATGGATATGAATGAATATTTTCTAACAATATTTCATAGTATATTTTAATTTTTTATGTCAATATGGAAAAAGATGATATTTTTAACAAAGGAAAATGTCCAATTCTGGGAGTACCACCAGAGGTAACCCAAGAGAACATAAAGATTTTTGCTCAAAAACCAAGAAATAGGTTCTTGTAGAAGCTTAGCTATAACAATTGAAATTATAATAATTGGAAGGTAGAGACAAATCTTCTTTATAGAAATTATCTAAAATTAAGATAAAAAATTCATTCTTTTTTTCCTTCAATTGTGTGTACCTAGAAAGTTCTTACTTGGCCAAACATTTAAAGCATCTGGCATGTAGAATTTTTGACTAGTTTTCACCCTCACAACTAATATTCTTTAAAATAGAATACAGAATATAATATTCTAGATTTCAAACCCCATAGAAAGTTACAAAAACTTCCTCAGACTTCTTTTATCAGTTTTTTACTAGTTCATTTAATAAAGGACTTGTTCATTTATTACATCTGTAGTGCTTATTGTTAACCCATTTGTTTCATTGTGCACAAACGATTCAAAGTTAGTGGATTAAAGCAAAACAAACCTCATAACTCATTGTTTAGTGAGTTAATTGTGCACATGTCAGTGATGCTTAGTTGAAGTCTCCTAGGAGGTGATCCACTAATCTGTGTAGCAATTTTTTCTGATTATTGTCTCAGAAATAAAACCAGCTTGTCACGTGCTTTGGGCTTCTCATCTGATAGCATTATGATTGATTTCTTAGTGAGAGCAACTCAAGTGTGAACATTTCATGTTATGAGCAGCAGATGCTTTCTACTAGGCCAGTAAATGTTTATAACAGTAAATGTTTATACCTAACATGGCATTATTTGGGAAATGTCCTGATGGTCAAACAGTCAATCCTTTCCTATTATATTTGTTCTAATTTTCTTTAAAAAGGGAGAATAAACAATAAACTGTTTTTAAATGGGTAAATGGTAAGAGCATATTGCAGAAGAAAATATGGAATAGCAGATATTGTAGTTCTTCTTGGAAAATACAATCCTCATAACTATCATAGAAGTAACAAATGATAATAGGCATCTGTGCTCTATTCAATATTTTTCCATATACATATATTTCCAACTACTCTTATCTTTATACCAAATAGATATTTCAATCAGTTTATTTTTAATTTCTTGGTTAATATTGCATAGACCTGATATGATGGAGAACAGCATTAATTTGGCTTGTTTTAGAAACTTCATTACAAGGTATAATATTGCCCTCACCACAAGACACAACACCCTTCAAAATCGATTACAAGTCACAAGATAGATTAAAATTTAAGATTGGAAAATATAATGCATCTAAGTCACCATTTACAAAACACTTATAAAATTTAAAGTTCCAATTCAAGGAGATCCTGAACAGGAGGATCCTGAACTAATCTTCTCCCATGCATAAGTAAAATCTATAGCTACATATGGAGCAATATTCTCTGAAAGCTATGCATAAACTAGCTGAGTAGTTTTTATACATTAAGTGTGTGAGAAAAAGTAAAATGAAGCACTTGTATGATGTAAAAAGGAGTTTGTCCACATGCCTAGAGTTTAGGGGACAGCATTCATCACCAGATTTCCCCATTTGGGTTTAACCAAATGGAGAAAGGATTCTTAACTGGCTAAATGCTAGGGACAGGGAGAGGCTATACAGTGAAATGCCTATTATTTTTGTATAAAAAGCCTATTAACATCTTCATATCTGCAGACTGAGAGACAAATTAAAACACATATCTAAGGGCAAAATAATGATTTCCAGAGGCTATGAGGGCAAACATATCTTCATGCTTTTCTCTACATTGATCCATTTAACAAGAATATCACAAAAAATTTTTTAAAGTGTACAAGTATGGTACTCAGTTTTTATGACTGTCACTCAAAAAAATGACCTTGTATCTTCTGGCTCTGGAAATTTTCCAGAGTGCATATCTCTTAATCACAGGGCTCTGGAGTTCTATGAGAGATATGTTCACAGGTTCAACAGAACAGCAGTAAAAAGAATGTTTCTTAACCATCCATCATCCCATGATATAGAGGGAACATTCAGAAATGCCATTCTTCCCCTGAAAATGTATATTTACACACTTTAAAAGCTGTTACTTAAGTTTCCTCTTTCACTCAAACTGAAACTAAGTATTGACTGAGATTCTCCCCTTGGGATACTGAGAGATCATAGAACAATCTTAAATATGGAGATCTACTAAGAATGAAGTAGATGACTGAACAATCACAAAAGTTTGGTAGACCATGACCAAGAGCTAGGCTAGAGTCAAATGATGAAATTAATTTGTATGATGTCACTCCTTCAAACAGCAAGAGGTAGATGCTTTCTATAATGCATATAAACTGAGAGAGAGCAATAAAAAATGATATAGAAGAATATGTTCCAAATGAAGGGAAAAAAAAGATAAAACCTAAGAAAAAGACGGTAATGAAATGAAGACAAATGATTTATCTTATCAAGTATGCCAAGCAATGAGCATAAGGACGTTTACTGAGCTCCAGAGAAAAATGCATGAAAAAAATGAGAATTTCAGGATGGAGACAGAAAATTAAGCACTCAAAGAATAAAATAATGGAACTGAAAAAATTCACTAGATTTATTTAACAACAGACTAGGTTAAGTGAAATTAAGGAACAGTGAACACAAAGATAGAGTAGTAGACTTGGGAAATCAAAGCTACAAAAAAGCAAAAAGAAAAAATGTAACTTAAGGGACTTATGGAATTATACTGACTTAACAAATCTCATGTTACAGGGGGAGGGAGAGGAAGGAAAATATGGATTTGAAAGAGTAATGACTGAACTTCTATCACCTGGTAAAGGAAACAAGACGTTCAAATCTAGGAAGACCAGGGAGTTCCAAATAAGAAAATTCTAAAGAAACCCACATCAGGAAAAATAATTAAAGTATCTGAAGTTAATGGCAATGAAATATATCTTTAAAGCAAGAGAAAGATGACTTGTGCAAAAAGAATAAGATATTTAAATGAAATCTGTAGAAAGAAGGAATGGTATAATAAATTCATGGTGCTCAAATTAAAAAAAAAGCAAAACAAACCACCAAAAACTTCCAATCAATAATAATCAACAAGACAAGTTTGTTCTTTATAATTCAAGAAATATAGAGTTATCCATATAAGTGAAACCAAAAGAGTACACCACTAACTGAACCTTACAAAAAATACTAGTAGAATTTCTTTATATCAAAATAAAAGGACATTTAGTAAAAGGAAAGAATGTGAAAGGATAAATCATACTAGAAAAGGTAAATATATACTAGAATTATGAATAATATAAAACTGCAAAGACAGTGGATTAATCAGTTATGAATCTAATATGAAGACAAATGCATAAGAAATAACAATAGTTATTTCATTAATAGGTGTACAAAATAAAACCCTGTAGATGTGATATAAATAGCAAAATGTGGAACCAGGGAATAAAAATGTAGAGCTATGGAAGCATTGAAACTCAAGCTGGTATCAATTTAAAATACAGCACTAAAATGTAAGTTATTTTATGTTTCATAGTATAAAAAGAGCAACAACATATAATATATACACAAAAGTGTAGAGAATCTAAGCATGCTACTACAGAAAATTCTTAAATCACAAAATCAGAGAACAAGTAAAAAAGAAACAAGTGAATTACAAAATAGCAAACAATATAAAAATAACAGTAAATACATATTTATCCATAATTGCTTCGAATATAAAATAATTAGTTCTTGAATGAAAAGTTAGAGTGGTGGAATACATTTTAAAAATCAAGACACATTTCTATACTGACTTCAAGAGACTAATTTAAGTTGTAAAGATGTGCATAGACAGAAAGTGAGAGGATGCATGCAGAAAGAAACAAGTAGAAATAGTTGATATAGCAAGACTTCCATTGGCAGAAGGCATAGTATATACAAACAAACAAACAAACAAACAAAAACTTCACAAACAAAAACTGTTCAGTCAGAGGATAAGCAAAGGAATTCAGTAAAGTTGCAGAATGAAAAAGCCAATATACAAAAATATGGTTAACTTTTTATACTAAAAATAACCTATCAGAAAATAGAATTAAGAAATAATTACATTCATAACTTCACTAAAAAGAATAAAATGCACAGGAAGTTTAATGAAGGAGGTAAAATATCGTTACTCTGAAAAATGTAAGATAATGATAAAATAAATTGAAGACCTAAACATGTGAAGAGATTCTATGCAAATGCACTTGAAGAATTAATATTGCTGATATCTATAGATCAAAACAAAGATAACTACAGATCAAAACAATCTGTCAAAATTCAATACATATTTTGAATTTGAGCAAAATGTTCCAAACTTTGTATGTAACCACAAGAGATCTTAAGCAGCCACAGAATTCCTGATAAAGATAAACAAAGCCGATACATTATTCATCCACATGTCAAGCTACATTGCAAAGATATAGTATTAAAAAAAGTATGGCTTTGGCACAAACCAGATTGATGGACAAAAAGAAAGGAATACTAAATCCAGACATAACTCAACATATATATATATATATATATATATATATATAATGAATTAATTTACAAAAAGAAAAGTTAAATATATACAATAGAAAAAGGTTGATAAATTGTCGTGGAAAATGGATAATCATATAAAAAAGAATAATTGTGTGTCACTATTTGGCATGATACCCCAAGTTACTGAAAATGGCTGAAAGTTTTGGATGTAAATACATGAAACTGCTAAGAAAATATTGAAGATAAAACCCATGACATCAGATTTTGCAATGATGTTTTGTATGTGTTCCACTAAAGGAAAGACAGGAGAAGCAAAATATCTTTTGGATATTGGAATTGGAATATTATAATTGGAAGATAATCTACATAGACATTTTACAAAGAATAGATAAAAATAGATGACAGTCAGATGTACATGAGATGTGCTCAACATCACTAATGACTGGGAAAATGCAAATCAAAACGACCATGAATGACTATTCTCAACAGATAAGAAATAACAAGCATTTGCAAGTATGTAGAGAAAAGGACTCCTTGTACAATATCGTTTGCAATGCAAATAGATGCAGCCAATATGAAAAACACTATAGAAATTTCTCAAAAACTAAAAATAGAACAACCAGAAATTCCACTTCTGAGTATTTATCTAAATAAAATGACTTCTAATTCTATGAGGTATATACACCTCTTGCTAATTGCAGCATTATTTAGAATAACCGATACATAGGTGTAACTTTAGTAACCATCTGTTAAATGAATTAACAATATGATAACATAATAGTCAGCCAAAAATATTAGGAATATTGCTCTTTGCAAAAACATGGATGAAACATAATAGCATTATGCTAAGTGAGTTAAATCAGACTGAGAAAGATAAAATTTTATGATATATAACTTTTACGTGAAACATAGACTAAATTTGTGGTTTCCATATATGAGGAGTGGAGGGTGGATGAAATGAGTGAATATGATAAAAAACTGCATCCATAAAATACATACGCTCTAGGGATGTTACATATAGCATATTGACTATTGATGATACTACACTGTATATTGAAAAGTTGCTAAGAGAATAGATCCTAAAAGAAAAAAATCTTTTTTTTCAACTGACATTGACAGAAAGCATTGATGTATTTCTAATTGTTTTACTATTTCTTTGAATTTTTATATGCATTTTAGGGTATCAAATTCACAGGAAAAGATCATTTGTAAGTATATATGCTGATGAATCTTAACTATAATGTCCTGATTATTTTACAATTTATACATAAAATGAAAAACTATATTGTGTATCTGAAATTATTATAATGCTACTTGTCAATTATACCTTAATAAGCATAATTTTAAAAAATGCTTGGTGATTTGTCATGCCAAAGATACTAAAAGATTCTATATTAATTCCCATCATGTCCAAGAAATTGATCAAAGCCATAGGCTTTCTCCTGACAGGAACATTTATTTTGAAAAATAAAAATAAAACAGTTTTACAAAGCAAAGAAGGAACATATCATCTTCCATATGGCAGGGACTAATCTCTTAAAGTTATATTTTCCTAAAATAGCAGAAAAAGGAATAATTATATATATAGTACAGGGAAACAAGGAAACAGTAATTCTTGTGGTTAGAAAGTTTTTGCATTAAGATAACTGTTTATTTTTCCAAATAAGATAGCAGTCTTCTAAGACAGTATAATTTTCTAACATTATTCATCACCAATTAATATCTAATAATATCAATAGCCAGAAATTATCTTGTTGGTTAAACATCAAATTGTCATATTCTTAAAATGAGCTATTTTAATTTCTTTATTTCTTCCATCCTTTTTGATGTTTGTGGATTATTTGATTTAATAGGTTTATGTCTTCCTATGCATAAGTAGTTTGTGTGGAATAGTAATATGAATACATATGAAGCTGTTTTTATGTTTTTGTGTTTATGTGTGTGACTCATGGAGGGTTGAACCCTGGTTAAGGGAAGTAACATGAAACTAATTGCCAATGATCTTATGCAAATTGACTGAATTAAAACACATTAAGAAGACATCTAACACTTTCTATTCAGGTTAAATATTTTAATCATCCCCAGATTTCCTCTCATGACTTTGAAAAGTTAACAGACTCTAATTGAATGATTAATGGATAAAATGTTAGGAAAGTACATCATTTTTTCAATTAACTTTGTGTCTATTTCTGATTCTTTCAACCTACTCTCATGTACCTTTACCAAAAAAGCTGCATTCTTTTTCTCTCAGGGAATATCAGATATTAATGAACCTATGACTTGATTTAATAAACTTGAATATGTACACAAGATAAAATTCACCTTACATAGTATCATCATTCTTTTTCCTTTTTTTTTTCAGTAATTTCTCCTTGTGAGATTTATTAAACCTGTTACTCTAACATGTGACATTCATATCCATTTTGTGGGAGAATTATCAATACTCTGTGGTTTCTGTTATTAGACTTTGATCTTTTGCTTCTTGTCTAGCTTGTGTTCACAATCTTTGGATAATGTTTAGCTCACTTTGTCTTTTAACCTCAGGTTATCTCTAAAATGTCTGTCAAATCTGCTTGATAAAGTGTACAAATTAGTTCATTTTAAACATTATCCGATCCAGTTCCAAGATGATGAACTGCAAAGATCTCAGGTTCCTCCTCTCCACAACACAACTAAGCGAGCATCTATATGTCTGCTATAATATTTGAAAAGAAACAGGATCAGCATCTTCACAGAGAGAGGGGAACACATATCCGCACGAGGCAGGAGAGGGCCATCTGTCTCAGCACCACATCACTATGTTCTGAGATGCCAAGGCTAAAGGAGGAGTTTGGCAAAACTGACAATCCCCCATATTCCAAGTTAAAGAACTTTCTTTAGTGGTGACATTCTTGAGCTGGCTTGCAGTCACTGAGCCAGGGCTCTTGATGTGGGGTGGGTAGAAGATCAGCAAAGACAGATGATGATTCCATAAGAAAAGAACATGGAGGCCACCATTAAAAGAAAACCCATAGAAGAGAATACCTGCCCTCTACAACATTAGTGCATTGATGTTGAACTGTTGGCTTGTGTTTCTGTGGTGCAGAGCTCTCAACGTTTACCACTGCCTTCCCATCATACTGAACTGTCAGCACTCCACTGCATGTCTGTGGTGGGTAGTCAGTAACAGATAGCCAGGCCAAATAGCACTCAGGCGGAAGAAGAAGGCTGTTTCCTAGCGAGGACCATTCCTTTCTAATACATTCATAGGGAAAATAATTGAAAGTCTTCCATCAAAAATGTCAGGATGCACCAGCCTGCAGCTACAGTAAAATACCTTTCTATCTGCTTGGTGCCCCCTGAAATACCACCCTCAGGCCTCAGGGAATAGTAAGCAAATCCTGCTATGACTACCATTTCTCTGGTGACTGCGGGACTTTAAAAGGGACAGTATTCTACTAACAACAACTCCCAGTCATCTCCATTCTGAGTTCTGTGTTGGGCCTGCAGTTGGCTTGGCCCAGATGACTACTGGCCCAGAACTCCTGGGTCTTTCTCTGTGGACTTTATTGTTTATGCCTCTGCTTCTAGGAGGAATCTCTGAATTCCCTACACCAACTCTAAAGTTGTAGTGTGGGCTCTCAGGTCTCAACACAGGACAGGCCTTGGAGCTCCAACAAATCCAACAAATATGGAGGTCACACAACTAAAAAAAGCCTATTGTTCAAGACCAATATCTGGGTTTTTTCTGTTCGATTCAACACCATAAATAGGACATTAAATCAGGGAAACCTAACCATTGAAATAATCACAGAATGCTAAAAAGATTTTTAAGAGACAGAGAAATATATGCAAAATGATGGTTCTGTAATAAACCCTAGGGAAAAATATGAAAGTGACAAACTTAAGCAAAGTACCTAATGAAGACTTCAAATCAACAGTGATAATCACACACTCTGAAACCAGGAAAAATAATGGAGTAACAGAAAGAGAATTTCAACAAAGAATATAATAGAATGCTCAAAACAGAATTCATGAAACTAAAGAACACAGTATCTTAACTTAAGGGCACCATTCTGAACTTAAGAACATGATAGAGTGGTTCATCAGTAGGTTGGAAGAGGCCTTTAATGGAGTCATTGAACTACATAATAGGTCAGAGGAATGTGATCAAACAGATCAACAAAAAGAAAAATAATAATAAAGAATAGAAGATAGCATATGAGACATATAGAATAACATATAAAAGAAAACATTCTCATCATATGGGTCCTAGAAGAAGACTAGGGAGAGAAGGGAGAAGAAAATATATTTGAAGAAAAAAATAATCGATTATTTCCCAAACCTTAGAAAGGAAGCAGACTTTCAGATCCAGGAAGCCCTAAGAGGTTAAAAAAAAAAAAAAAAAGAAATCCAACAGACCTACACTAATACACATTGTCATTAAATCATGAAAAATACCTTATAAAGTGAGAAACTTAAAAGCATCTAGAGAAGAACAAGTCACTTAAATAGGAAACCCCATAAAATTATGAATATATCCATCAGCTAATGGCATGATATATTCAAAGCATTGAAAGAAAAGAACTTATAGATTAGCACTTAAAACTGAAGGAATAATAAACAGCTTTTCGGACAAGAAAACGTTCAAGAAATTCATCATCATGAAACCCAGCTTTACAAAAACTACTAGAAGGAGTCAGATAAGATATAAAGTAACCCCATATAAAAGCAACAAGACATCAAAATATAAAGTGAGGAGGAGAGTAAAATGTGGATGGTTAGAATGATCTCATGACTAACTTGCTTTCAAGTAAAAGCAATACATTAGCATAGAAAAAATGTATGTAATCCTCAGGATAACTTCAAAACATATCTCATGGGACAGTGGGGACAAACTAAAAAGGAAAACCAAACACAACAGAACTGATTTCAAATAACGTAAGATAAATAAAACAAAGTACTGTCTACAACAGCACCCAGAAAACGATTAATAAAATGGCAATAAATAGTTACTTGTCAATAATCACCCTGAGTTTTAATGGATTGAGCTCACAATAAAAATGCACAGAATGGCTGAGTGGATTTAAGAACAAACCCAAATTTCTGCATCATTCAGGAAACTCAAATACACTAAAAACTAAGCATAGACTCATGTCAGTGGTTTGAAGAAAATTTTACAGTAAAATGGTCAACCAAAAAAAGGCAGAGTCAGCCACAATTATATCAGAGAAAATAGACTTCTAACTAAAGAAGATAACAAAAGAGATGTATAAACATGATATAATGGCTAAAGGAGCAACTCACCAAAAGATATAACTCATTAATATATATGTACCAAATGAAGAAGCTTCAAAATACTGAAAGCAATTATGAACAGAATTAAAGAGAAATAGTGACAGCAATGCAATAACAGTAGAAGAATTCAACACTCCACTTGCAATGAACAGAACAGCCAGGCAGAAAATAAACAGGGATGCAACAATATTAAATGAAAATTTAGAAAAGATGGGTTTAATAGACATATCCCAACACTTTATCCAACAAAACAGAATTCACATTTTTTCCTCAAATGATCACATAACAATGTCAAGTTTAGCCTATATGTTGGAAAAAAAAAGTATCTCACAAAGTTTAAAAGGATAGAAATCATATCAAATATCTTCTCTGTTCACAATGACTTAAAACTAGAAGTCAACCATAAAAAAAAGTTAGAAAATTCCAAAAAATATGGAGGATAAGCAACACAATACTAACTGATTCAGATAACACAGGAAATCAAAGTAGAATTCCAAAAGAACTTAGAGACAAATGAGAATAAAGACAAGTTATCAAAACCAATGGGATATAACAAAAGTGGTATGAAGAAGAAAGTTTATTGAAATCCAGTTCTGCCTCAAGAAATAAGAAAAATCAGAAATAATCTTCTCTTACATCTAAATCAATGATAAAAAGAATAATTGAAACCATAGCTCAGTAGAAGGAAGAAACAAATACAAATTTAAACATGAATAAATGAAATAGAAATCAAAAGAACAATTAAGAAGATCAATGTAACTAAAAACTTACTCTTTGTAAAAATAGCTGACAAATTTTAACTAAACTCTTAGGAAAAAAGAGAGATAACTCTCATAACTAGAATCAGAAGTGAAAGGAGAGAAGCTAAATAAGAACACTAAGATAAAAAGATCATAAAAGATTACTATGAAAAGGTACATGCTAATAAATTGGACAACTAGAAGATTTCAGCAGATTTTTAGGAATCTATTCGTATCTAGTATGAATCAAGAAGAAATGTATTTGGAAATCTGAACAGGAGTGTCAAATGTAAGGAAATTAAAGAGTTAACCGAAAGTATCCCCCCCAAAAAAGTCTAGGAACAGATGTTTTTACTAGTGAGGTTTACCAAACTTTCAAAGAACTACTACATATTCCTCTCAAACTAATCCAAAAAATTGAATAGAGAACACTTTCAAACACTTTCTGTGAAGCCTGCTTAACACTGATACCAAAAGCTGATAAAGACATCACCAAGTGATAAGAATACACAACATATGCTACATTTGTATATTCAAACAATACTACTGAGAAAAAGAAATAATCTACATCATTTATAATAAAAGCAAAAATAATTAATTTTCCTTGAAATATACTTAACAAAGGAAGTGAGAGACCTATATAATGAAAACTGTATGACATTTATAAAGAAAATAGAGGAAGATACAAAAAGGTGGAAAGATATACCATTCTCATGGCTAGGAAAAACTAATATTTTTAAAATCACTGTATTACCTAAAGCAATGTACAGGTTTAACTCAATACCGATCAAAATCCCACAGGTGTTTTTCAGGGAAATAGAACAAAAATATTAAGATATGTATGGAATAAAAAAGATTGCAAATAACCAAAGCAATCATGTGATGAAAGACCAAAACTAAGGTACACACTGTCAGATCTTGAACAATTCTTCAAAACTATAGCGAACAAAACTGTATGGTACTGGAAAACAACAATAACAGAGGCACAGGCCAATAGACTAGAACCGAATACCTAGAAATATACTTATTAATATATTGTACATTAAATAATGACAAAAGAGCTATATAAATACCATAGAGTTATGAATGTCTTTTCAATAAATGTTGTTGGAAAAACTGAACAATTACATGCAAAGGAATGAATCTATACCACTCACTAACACCATACATAAAAATTAATTCAAAATGGATTATAGACTTTGATCTAAGACTGGATATTATAAAAGTTATATGATAACCCAGGCAAGTTATTATGTGACATCACTTTTAGAGAGGTCTTTGGGGACTCAACTCCAGGGACAAGGGAAACAAAAACAAAAATAAACAATAGAGACCACTTCAAACAAAATGCTTCTCTACTGTAAAATATATGATCATGAAACAAAAAAGTAACCTACTGACTAGTAGAAGATATTGTATCCCATATATATGAAAAGGGTTTAATATCCAAAATATACAAAGAAAACATAAAATTCATCAATGACAGCAGCAACAACAAAAGCACAATTAATAATAGTCAGAAGAAATTGAGTTTTCCAAAGAAGGCATAGCATACAGATGGCCAACAGGCATATGAAAATATGTTCTTCCCTATTTGTTATTAGGAAAACCCAAATCAAAACAAGAATGAGTTATCAACTTACACTTGTGAGAGTGGCGACTAGGCTAATATTCAAAAGTGTTGAAACAACAGTTGTCGATAAGGATGTGAAGAAAATGGAACACTTTTTACACAATTTTGGGGTCTGTGAAATGGTGCAAACCTATGGAAAGCAGTAAGAAGTTTCCTCAAAAATTGAAACTGAAATTCCGTATGTCTTGTCATCTCATATCTAGATATCTACCAAAAAGTTAGAAAAAAAAGAAACCTATGCATTTGCAGTGATATATGTACCCCCCCCATGTTTACTGCAGCATTATTTATAACAGCAAAGAATTGACAACTATCTGAGCGCCCATTGTCAAATGAATGGATAAAGATGGTGTGGTATATATACTTAATAAAAAGCTACACAGCTCTCAAAAAAGACAAAATCCTGTTATTTGCATCAACATGAATGGAACTAGAGTAGATTATGTAAAGTGAAATAATCAGAAGCAAAAGGCAAATATCATTCGATCTCAATCACATGTGGATTATAAAGAAATAAAAGTTACAGATTAAGCAAAAAGCAACCTTTGAAAATTAACAATAGAACTAAGTTATTCAGTAGGAAATGGAGTAGGAATGAGGGCAAACGACAATGGTAAAAAAAATTTGATAGTTTGGTAGTCAGCAGTATCTGTTGGCACATATTTGAGGAACGGGGAACTTACACATATGGATTTATATTATTTTGCAAATCAAAGATACCTCGGTTAATACCAAAAATAATTGTTCATTTAAATAAAATCTCCATATTCTCTTGGGACACATTAATTTCTATCTACTTCTAGTGATTATTATAAAATCAGTTAAGTAAACTTGTAAGAGAATCCTTGAAACTTTCTGAGGACTATAAAAAATTGAATTAGTCTTGTCATTAATACACTTCTTTGTAGGTACACTTGAAACTGGGATCACAATAACCCTGTCAGTAATTGGTGTGTTTTCCAGTTTTTCTTTTATTCTTTAGTATACTAGTCTTCTATAGTTATGACTTTCCCTGCGGCAATAAAATAATTCTGATACTGTTATTTCCTTTTTTAAAAAATCTAAGGAATATTTGTATTTTTGAACGTGGATCATGAGTACAATTTAATTAGCATAGCTGAGAGGGTCCTGAAGGATCTTGATCCACAGTGATCTTGCCAACATTTGAACTCTGTCATTTCTTTATTTTTATTTACACTACAATATCATCTCCAGCCATTTTTAGTTTAAACTAAAAAGTAAAGAAAATAAATCAATTCCTTGCCACTTGAATGTTTCTGTAAATGTATTCTTTTGACAGAAATTATCCTTGCTCCCCATATGCCTTTATGCACTTTAAAATTTTGAGTTTGTTTGTTATTTCCTGGTTCAATATATTTTAGCAATGTTTTTTTATAATGATCTGGGGACCAGTTGCATTAGCATCACCTGGGAAGTATTAGCAATGCAATTCTCAGGTCCAACTCTCAGATTACAGATTCAGAAACTCTCTGGGTAAGACCCAACAATCTTTTAATCATTTCAGTATGGGACTATAATGCTTGCTAAAGTTTGAGAAACACTCTTCTAGAAAATCTTCCCATTATATTAAAATTAAAATTTAAATTGTCATATAGGATAGTATAATCTTTTTGGAAACTTTTTTAGAATATAGAATCTAGAATTGTCCTTTCCTCTCTCAGAAAATTTCAACGGGTTTATAAAATGCATTTTTACTCAGAGCCCTAGAGTTTTTTTCTGTTGTTGTTTTGCTTTTTTTTTTTTGTTTTTACCAGATACCGATATTTCTTTGAGTCCTAAGAGATGAGATTTATCCCTTCATATTAACCTGTGCCTTACCACAACCCACTTATCATTGAATTTCATATTCAGGACCTTTGTGCTCTCATTGTCCAGAATACTTTAATACAGATATTAATAAGTCATTCTCCTTTACTTCATTAGAATCTTAACTCGAAAGACACCTTGACAAAGAGGTCTTCCCTGATCACACTGCAAAATATATAGCAGCCTTGTCATTCTGCATGCCTTTATCTCACATATTTTTCTTCAAAATAGTTACTACTATAGATATAATTTCTGTTTATCTGTTTATTTTCCTTGGCACATTTTAGCATGAAGAAGAGGAAGTATTACAGTTTCCTACTACTACCCCAAAATATATTAAGTGGTGAAAAACTACTAGGGAGAAGGTAGCCAGCTCATGAAGGACATAGAGAGGTGCTAATTAAAATGTATATATAGCTAATCCCAAGTAGATCTTCGTGACTAGACTTTCTAGTATTTTAGTCTTTTAATTTATCTAGTAAAATGAATTTAGCAAATTCACCAAGTGATTTTTTATGCAAAATAATGTTTTAGAACCTTTCATTTAGGTGATTATTTGCATATCACGAGCAAAATAATGGGAGACCATCTAAGGGCATAAAATGTTTTATTTTAGGAGAGTATCTCTAGACGCCACATAAAATATGTACTTGAATAGAGCTACAGTGAAGACTGAAAGAGAATTATGACTGCTATCCTTGTAAAATAGTGTATATGAAAAGAAGAAAATAGCTTTGAAAAAAATGTTAAAGATATAAAACCAATGAAGTTGCTTAGAGAGATATGGAGCTATTAGATGAAAGACATGAAACAAATAATTCAACTAATTGCCACATACCTAGGATGAAAGACTGAATAAATGATGACATCTACAAGAAATTGGTCTAGTATTTATCATGCCAAAATTATTTTAGCAGAAAGTTATTTTAATATCTTCCTGATGTTGAAACAAAACACTTATTTGAAATATGGTATTTTAAAATGTGTAAGATATTTCAATGTTAAGTCAAAGTAATGCATTGATTTTTCTTTTCCTTTTTCAGAAAATACAAAGTTGAAGCTAACTATTTGATACTGATGACAATCCATGAAACCTGTATTGTTGATTCATTTGTGTAAGTGATGGTATGGCCTGTAATCTTTGTAATTAATAATGACAACTTAAGGTCTTAATGTGTATTACATTAAGATTATTACCTAAACTCAGTTGTCATTATACCAGAGGTTGGCATGGTTAAATGGAATTTAGAATTTGTTCATTAACCATTTTAACTGCATACACATCAATACATTTTTTTATTTTCCATTCATTACATATGTCTAGTGAGAACTTACTTTTTTAAATTATTGCTGTTGACCATTGGGTGTAACAATATACTAAAAACTGAATTCTGCATTGCTAATTTAATTACTTTCTAGTTTTAAAACCAAATTTGGACAAAAAATATCCACATTATGCAATTAAAATTCTTCATGGGAAATATAAAATAACATATTAACGCAAAATGCTATTATGCTAATACTAGCATAAATTATTTGGCATTATAGGAAAATAGTGTTCCTTTATATCAACTTAGTTGATCTTTCAATGCATAACCTTTAATATGCTTGAAGGTAATATATACTATAATCTTATGCTATTAAATTCCTATCTAAATTTAATAGCATTACCATTTCAGTGATGAGTTATTGCCTAATTATTGTTGTAATGGTCTACTGTTGAACATTATCTTAGGTGTTGTAGAAATTGACAGGATGTCATTTTATTTTACTGGGTGGTTTGTGATTCAGGAGTCTGATGCCAATAACTTCATCCCGAAGAGAACAAAGAGAGATGCTGTATCCTGGCACCACATGGCAAGTTTATTAGAAACAGCTCAGCAAAATTAAGATCTGTGTTGCTTGAAGGTTGCAGGAGACTAGAGACTCCATCCAAATGGTGGTTCATATATACTCCCTTTATGGGTGTACCCAGGAACTACAGTTCTTATGGAAGTTGATAAGGTCTTCTGGAGCTCTTGTGAGAGCTGGAGTACTCATCATGTTACATGGAGTTTTCTTGAGAATTGCCTGGAATTCTCAGTCAGGAGTAGCTAGGAGAAGAGTCATAGACACAGTTTGCTAGGGAGGGGTCCTTACTTTAGTAGTGCTAGGTTTTTCCGTTCAGTCCATTTTTCTGCTCATATATCTGCATACTGCCCTGTAGATTTTAAGTTGCACTGTCTCCATATCAGTTTGAACCAGATAGTCATAACAAAGGATTCCATTTTCATTAATTGCATTATTATTCCCAACTGTGATAGGCATCTGATGTTTATCAACTTTGAAAAATATCACATAGACATTGACTATTACCTTGAAAACAATATTCAAAGACTGTTTCTGTTGTTCATGTGAAAAAATGTTATTCATAGACTGTTTTAAATCAGAACCTTTTCTAATGTATAATGACTATATATAATTATTCTGTTATATATACACATATACATATACACATGTATATATATAATATATATACACATGTCTGTATATATTATCTATGTATACATATATACGTTTACCTTTAATGATTTAAAGTTAACTAATATACTACATTAAATTTAACAGTATACTAATATTGCCATAAATTAATACTGCAAACAAATCTCATTTAATATATTCATAACAAATATAATATTCTCCTATTATATATATATATATATATATTTGAAAGCTTATTTTATGAAACAACTGTTTATTGTGTTAATGTATGTATTTCTGGTTTTGGTATTTAAACCTGAAGCAAATACATTATCCTTAATAGTAACAAAAAACCTTAATAACTATTTCACATTATTTTACTTTGATCAAATAATTTCAGTAATTTAATTTTAAAATGTCATGTAAAACATTTCTGGAAATATAAGGACAGCTCTATAGAACAACTACAATGCATTTAAACTTATATACAGCTTCCGTCAATCATTATTAGAGGCAAACACTAATAGTTCTCACAGTTATTTTGTTATTTGCATTAGTGTGAAAGATAGCTAGTCACAAAATTTACTTTACTACATATTTTGTGAATACTTGCTGTGTAAGCAATGTAATGTTTTACTAATGCAGACATCAGTAGAAAATATACATCTAAAGGCAGCAAAAGCTCCATCTCATGTTCCATTTATTTAATATTCCTTTTAAATACATTGAGTTTTGCAATATTTCAATAATACACCAGTTCTAGTTCTTAGAATTACTTATAGGCATATTACATTTATAAATCTTTAATATGTCATAATGGATATTAGTGTGGGGGTCAAAGGAAAATTTTTCCATTTCTATGAGGTTCCTCAGAGACTGGACCAATAAACAAATTAACATTAGGCATGGTTAATCAGAGAAAAGTCCAAATTTAAGAACATACATATGGAGAGTTTGCATGGAGGTAATTCTGACCTTGCTGGGTCAGATTCAGATTTATGTCTTGGTACAGCTGCAGGATATGGCTGCCTGTGGTTTCTTATCAGCACTTATAGCTTCAGGGGAAGGAACGCTAAACTTGCTTGCCCTACATCACCTAAACAGGGTGTAAAACCTCTGGCCACTAATTCTTGTCTTGGAGTCAAGGAAAGATTTTCTATGATAGAAGTAGTAAATGTTCAAAAGAATTAGAGCTTCTCCTTTATCTCTGGTTCTGTGCTCCACTGTCCTTGGCTCTTCAAGTTAGAGAGGAACATTTACAATAGACCAGTTCTTAGAGACTTGGGGTATTCTGTTTTAGATTCCTCATTATATGATGTTGCTACTCATTTAAAGTGCTCTTGGAACATTATTATTGATGCTATTAATTTTTTACCATATTCATTATTTTAAAATTTAAAATATGTAGTCTGCTCTTTTATAACTCAAATGATTATTTGAGATGATTATTTAGATTTCAAATGATTATTTAGAATTTGATTAAAATGTTTATTTAGAATTTGCAATATTCAATCACTTTCTCTAAGAGAGTATGTATGTTTTTCTGGAATATCAATTATATTCTACATAATTAGATTCTCTTTATGGGTGCACCCTTGTGACCAGGCAGATAAGGGAGCTGAGGTACAGACCAAGGAAAACTCAAGGATGCAGATTTGGAACTGGAGGAAAAAGAAACAAACTTCCTTTGTAACTAAGTACCAAAAACAAATTAGCAAAACCGTAAAAATAATATTAATAGAGGTAAATTTGAACTTATACCCTAGTTTCAAAATTACTTATAACTTTCAATGTAAATTCAGTCTATTCTTATGAGCAAGCCTCTGTACAATTGCTTTAAGTGCAGATCGTACACTTCATACATACATAATTATGAAGATAAAGATGTTACTTAAATTTGGGTTTCTTTTGCCCAGTGCTCACAGTCAATTCAAACTCCATGACACCAGTTTTTGCGAAAAGGTAAGTGTTATTGCAAAGCCAGCCAATATTAAGGCAGAAATAACATAGACTCAAATATGCTTCTTCAAATAATGATGGGGTCAGAATTTAAAAGGCCAATAAGAAGAGGAACACAAATTTGATTGGTTTGTCTAAGGTGGTAAAGCAGGCATCAGGACCAGATCTTCCTGATTAAAGGTCCCTCACTGCAGAGTATGCTTCTGGTCATTTTCTTTTTAGAACTTTGGTTCCTAGGCAGTGATTTTACTCCAAGAATATGAAGGTCATTGGGAGTGGTTTGCCCTGATGTATAGACAAGAGAGAATGCCAGTAATTGCCTTTTCTGCGAGCAAGCTTCACATGCTCTTAAAACAACCCCCTTATCAAGGGGTTAGGGTAGTAACTGCAGTTCTGACTTTTTCATTTACTGTTAGTTTTGTAATCTATGAAAAGTCAACAGAATTTCAAAGATACATTGAAGCAAGTTAAAGCAAGGTTTTCAAGATATGAAGTCAGTTTAAAAGTGTAGTTATCCACTATATTTGGGCTAAAATAAGAATAATTTTGCAGTTAAACAGAGTAATTTTATTGATTTGAATCAGGTTATTCCTGTTAGAGGTGAAGTTGTCAGATAGGTCTTCCCCAAATTATCAAGGTAGGCCTTTTTCAACATACCCAGAGCAGGGTTTTTTTTCCAATACTTGTCTCTTTGGTATATGGAGTTGAGGTTAATACAGAACCTGCTTGTCTTAAGGAAATCTGTCATGTTACTATACTTAGATACAAAGTTGTCTCCAGAAACAAATTGATCAAAGAAACTATCTTAAGGTAGCTCAAGTCTAGAGATAAGGTTTTGTGAGATAGTCATTCCCTCTATGAGAAACCCACCTCTCTCCTTGTTGTCGCAAGTCCCCTTTCCTCTACCTTAGCACAGGTTATGGCTCTGGTTTGTCTATTTACCTTAGAACTTAGAATCATTAAATTCTTCAAATATCATTCAATTTGGTTGTTTTTTCTTTTTTTCTACTAAACATGACTGATGCTAATTTGTTTGGCCAGTCTTTGAACATCCTAGAGAAATGGAAGAATTACCCTGTGCCCTGTTAGTATACAGTATTTTATATTTCTACTTTCTAAAATATTTTAATTTTTTTTTCTTTTTTTAGTTTAATTTAGATTTAGAGTCCTGGTTCTTAAATTGTACTATGAACTAAACTCACATGAAGAATGCTTTAAAACAGATCGTTATCCCAAACCAGAGATTCTAGTTCAATAGATCTGAGTTGAAACCCACTAATTTGCATTTCTAACAAGTTGCCAGGAGATCAAATGCTGATGAGTCAGGGGCTACACTTTGAGAAACACCATTGTAGAATTGACTAAAAATATTTTCCTTAATATCTAAACAAAGATTCTAGTTTGTTAAATTTTGAACTTTCATGGTTATTATTATTATTGATTCCTTAATGAAAATTTAACCACAAAATTGAATTCACTTTACACATTTTTGGTTCAGAGTAATAATGCACACATGAGTAATTTGTTTCCTCCACACCCCACCTGCTCTGTCTGTAAAGGGTGCACACATCTCTGCTCTTTTCACAGGCAAACTGGTACTACAAACATTTCTCAAGCAGAAATGTACAATGCATTTATCAGTGACTTTAGTCAGTTGAAGAGTAATTGGCTTCCTTTTGTCATTTATTTGTCTGAAATGTATCCACTTAATCTTATATCCAGGTTTAGAATCAATCATATGTGAGTTACTGAGAAATAATTACATATAATTTCCAGAGTTTCCTGATATCTACATGACATTACAAAAACTTGTCTGAAATACTCAGTATATTATCTACAGAAAGATCTATTGTCAGTTTTGTTAAAAATGTGACATTCAGAATTTATGTTTTAAGCATTTGCTTCTTAAAAAACCTAATACTTACATTACTGTGTTCTTGATTTCACATAGCAAGGCAATGCATGCAGCTTGACAAACATGCAATTTATTTTATTTATATTGAACCATCTGTTTCTGGGCAATGTTCAGTGTTTTTTCCACTGCTAACAAGTCTATCTAAATGACTTCTTTGACAAGTCTCTGTCATTCAAAGCATTGCCAACTAGTTTTACATTCACAAAATGAATGACAGCCTGATGAGTGCTATCATAGGACACATCATTATTTGAAAATTTGGCAATTATAAAGAAATCCACAAAGGCAATATTAAAATTAGCAGAAAAAGACAAACTGCTTCAACCTGGTATCTTGAACAGAAACATACCCTTAAATGTTAATGATGACTTTCAGTGATATTTTCAACAACTTTTCTACATATAGTATGAATTTTGCTTTTTTATTTCCAGACTCTACTTTTCAACAATGCATGAAGTGTAGAGTCATATTAGTATTTCGGGAAGGAAAGACTTATGGTTGTCTTGATTTGCAATTATTCATATCTCTAAGTCTAACACTCTAGATTCATTGTAGCAGTGTCAACTTATCATCGATAACTAGTATATTTCAGAAAATTTGAAGTGCAAGTGTCTGATGTGAAATAAATAGAACTGATGACAAGTTAAACCATATGTCAATTTCAACATATTAGCATTAATATTATTTCTCAAGTATAAGTAATATATGAGAAGCAAATGAGGAATGCCATTCAGCAGAGAGATGTGTGTCAAAGATATTATCAATTTTACAATTATAATGTTTAAAATCTAATTTAGAGTAACAGATTTGCACATTTAAATTGTGAGACAGCACCAAAATAGTAAATGCATAGTTTCAATTTTATTGAATAAATACATTCTTCCACATACATATTTATATGAGACTAATAAAATGTCCCTAAATAGAAAGTTCAATTTCAAGCACTGGTGAGTTATATGGTATTTCTATTTGGATAGTATTAGCTGATTTTGAATGGTGTAATATATGAAGCAACCATTTCCTGTGGGAAAATGCCTGTGAAATAAGTTTTAAAAAATGCATCAAAGTTTAAAGCATAATGTAACAAAATTTTATAACAAAAAAATGAAGTTGATTACAGCTAATGTCAACTAATAAAACCAGCTAAAATAAAACTTAAGGGAAAGCCCCCACCTGTGGTTCAAGCAGTAGATTATAAAAGCTGGACCAGGATTAAAACACAATGGGGGAGACTTAAGGGAAAATGTATTTGTTAAGAAAAAACACAAAAAATTAGGCAATGTGTCGACACTGAACAGGAAATATAGAAAACTTGTGAAAACTAGATCCATTATGCAATTACATTGAAATAACTATAAAGTTTCTGAAAAAGGGTATCCTTGAAGATTTTTATATATAATGGATTTTTATCTGCATTTAGTCTATTAACGACTTTATTTTGTTCATATAATACCACACTAATAATACAGCATTTCTAGTATTCTGTAATGTCTCATAAGACTATTTAGTTACTTATTTACTTTTTACTTTTAATATACACCTATTAATTTCTCCACAAGAACTTTAGCTTATACTTGACTAGCTTCATTTGAAGAATATCATTTATTTTATATATAAAGAGATCATATGAAATCTAAACATAACTTCCAGTAATACCTATTTTCATGGATAATGGTACTCCATGTATTGAATCAAATAAAATATAATTCAAGGATAATAGAATGATAAAATTGTCATTATATTAATTAAACATAGTCTTTTGAAATTATAACAAATATGCATAATTATTTTATTGAAATCATAAGAAGTCAACAAGTAACAGCCAACCACCTATATTTTTGCAAAATATTATTGATAATGTACATTTAAAATCTTTGTATAATTTCTTAACTAGCATCAATAGTGTAAATAAGTATGTTCTTAATGCACAATTGTATTTACCGTGTTAAAATATTCTTTCAAATTCACATATCCAAATGTTGGTATGTCTCTTAGCAGTAGATATTTTGATTAAAATAATATGATCAAAATAAGTTATATATTACCTGTTCTTGGAAATTGTTTATATTAAAAGCATGTAATGCTTTAGTAATACCTACATCATATCAGAAAACAAATGTGAAGTAACATCACTTGAAATTAGAAGCAATATTGTTTTCAGTATTGATAAACAAGTCATAATGTTTAAGAAAGTAAATCTAGTCATGAGAGTTTAGAATATAATTTATGAAATTTTAATAGCAATTGAATATGACACTAAATAATAAAATTAATAATACAACAGAGAAGCACAAAGTATACCTGATAAATTATTCTTTTGGATTTAACTTTGTTGTTATGTTTTGTTTTTAAGAGAGGAAGAAAGCGAGAGGAGGAAAAACACTTTTAAGAGAGGAAAGAAGAGGAAGAGGAAGCATTTCAATTTATTTACTTTGATTTCCCATCCCATCCTTGACTCTAGTTCCTAGGGCTTTACATTGTCTATGCCCCAGTTGTTGGCTTAACAACTGAGTAACCAGGCCATGCTCGGGGCTTATCTTTCAATCATATGCTCATATTTCATAGCGTCACTCAAGTATATTGTGACTATAAGTTGCTTTCTGCATTTAAATGGAGCTGAGTAAGATCCATTGTTAATTTGAGACTCAAAAGACTGCAATTTATGTTATGAATTAATTTTTTAATTCAAGTTGAGAAATCTCTTTCTACAATGAAGAATATAAACTGAAAATATAGTGAATTCTACAATTTCTGAGACATGATAAGTGACTATTTCAAGCAATTTGAATATATGATAGACCTTGTTATTGATACAAAGCAAAAAAATTTAATGAAGATACATGTAAATAAAGATAGTACCCCCAGATATATGGAGTTTACATATATATGTATGTATACTGTATATATATATACATAAATGTATATATAACATATGCATTACAATATTTTGTGTATAATTATACATCTCTATATATATCTATGTTGTACACATATGTAAAAGCATACTTATGCTTAATTTATTTTTATAAAACTTTACATGCCAAATTAATTTCTGTTAAATTGATTTGAAACTTTAATTGTATTCACTGAGAGAATTGAAGGAACTATTGTAATTTTAGTACAAAGTGTTGATTCTCAAAATAAATGAGATCGATGATATCTAATTTTCTTAGTGACACAATAAGATCAAGGAAATAAAGCTATAATTTTCCAACAGGCAGAGGAAATGACTATTGCAGAAACTGAGTTTGTAACTTGCATGAAAAATGACTGCAAATGCCCTTATTAATCTGCTTTCCAGACACATGTTTTCTACTGACTGAATATCCTGAATTATAATTGCAAACATCAGTTAACTAGCATAATCAACATGAGTTAGAGGTAGTTTTTTGAAGGCTTGCCTCAAATATCACCTCCAATATAAAGAATTTATATATTCTCCTTATAGTTCAAGCAACACCACACATAGTCATAAAGATTGTTAGTATAGTTTCATTGTTTTTTTTATAACATTGGTAATATTTAATGTAGAATATATATTGCAGGTATTTTTATTATCTATAGTGTCTAATCTGCTTCCTTCCTTGAGAATATAACTGCCATGTGGACAGGTTATTTTTTATACTATTGTTTATTCATTTAATATATTCTTAAAATTTTGTACAGTTCTTTGAATTAAGTAGTTGTATAGAAGTTAATAGCCTATTACATGTGGACCCTAGAGGAATTAAGCAGTACATATATGCACAAACTTCTTCAACTTCAAGGACACTGCAAATTGTCCTTTGTGACAAATTATAGAAAATTAATCAATTTAATAGTTTATGTGAACTTTAAAGTTAAAATTGTTAATAGGGTAATAGTTTGATAATCTCCAAACTGAACAATTATCAGTGGGGAAGGGTCCTTGAGAACTACACTATAAGAATAAAATAAAGGTTCACAAATACACTGACAGTCTAAAGAGAATGAGAAAGTTTAATGCAAAGAGACAAAATGACCCTGGGAGCACTCTACATGTTAGCCAGCACTTTGTGTTTATATTAAATTTGGAGTTATGGGTGACTACAATGGGACAGCTGCAGGGTGGAGTTCTGCTAATATTTTCAAGGAATAGATTCTGTGAAAGTTAACTGCTAATGATATTTTAATGAAGAAGAGATACTCTAAGGACAAAGTCAGCGTCTTTGCACAGGTGCTACAAATTGTTTCAAGCCAGATCAGACTTCAAACCCTTCTTAAGGAAGTTCTAGTGTCAAGAGAATTCTCATCATCATCAGAATTGTTGATTAGCAGTGAAGGCTCAGTCCACAATGGCTTTATCCTGGATCATCTAAAAAATAACTGACAAGTGAAAATTAATTGCCCTGCTTTTGCTTAGCCCCACCTTACCATGGCTTTATTGTGGTCTGCAGCATAGCTGGTCTCTAACATGACTACTAATTGGTATAGAAAGCACATCAAAATTACTATTAAAATCCAATAAAAATTATGGCAAGCTAGATAAATTATGTGATAGGTTTTGAAAGAATTAACACAAGAGATGATTTAGGTAGGTGAAGAAGAAAATGACAAGTTTTGCTGAATAGCAGAATGGCAAAGGAAAAGTCAAAAGTATCTTGTTTTTGTGCAAGTTTCAAATACTTGAATAAGTTAGAAAGAAATGGTATGGTTTGGTAGACTCTGTCTTTGAATTCAAACTGAGGTTAGATATAAAGGTATATTTGAGCTATCTATACAAATATAAATGCCAATAAAATTTAAAGCTATGGCATCATTTAAAGTGGAGATGAATAGCTATTTAAGATAACCATCTTTTTAAAGAAAATTATGAGACAATCTATTTCCAGTTACTTCCTCATTAAGTCTTCAACTACACAAATGGACTTTCTAGTATTCTAATATTCAACGTTCTTTGAATCTCTGCTACTTTGCTGCTGCTCTCAGTGAAATGTCTTTTCTTCACAGTTCTAACTGGATTCCATCAATTGTCTCTATTCAAATTTCACCAGTACTGAAGACACTCTGAGAACTCTAATTAGTTAGTGTACCACTGAGACTCCATGAATTAGTTATATATATACACACACATATATGTATATATATATATACACACATATATGTATATATATATATATATAACTGCTGTACAAATTATGTATTTATCTAGTTAGGGAAATATTTGAAATCTATTTATATTATCTACTTGTTTTCTGCCTCCTCAATAGCTGTTCTCCCTCATATAATGGATAGTTTCATAGTGGTGAAAACATTTCCTCCCTGCATTTTTCACCACAAATATTCCTGGTACCCATAACAATATAAGGGACATGGTAGATATTCAACACGTAATTTTGGAATCAATGAATTATACTGAACAGTCCTTTAATTCTGGTCTCAGAAATAGCAAGTTGCCAAAATACCTTAGGCATGTTTTGTTGATATGGTCTGTGTTAATATCTCCACTTGAGAATAACAAACATGCATTACACTTTAAAAAAAAAGTAAAATTCAAGGACGTAAGTATGCAAACTGCATCAATTATTTATATATATTTGTTTTAATTTATTATTTGATAAATCAAATGATAGAAACTAATTACTGTCAATTGTCAATTAAAATGCATGTTAATATAGAAGTTTATTGTGCTTACTGTTGTCTATAATGCTAACTAAAGTTCTGGAATGGTATTCTGTATTCAAAATAATAAGAAAATTGAGGACATTTAGGTCAAATAAATTTTCAAAGTAACAACAGCTTAACAGTTACCTGCCCTATTATATGTAACAAATTAAAGCGTATATGTGTGGGTATTCATATTTTTATTTCAAAAATTAAAAAAAATAACTATTAATTTAGAGCAGTTATTCTCAGTCAGGGTGGTTTTGACATTCACAGATCGTTAATGACACCTTGTGACATTTTCATCATAATTCAGGAAAGTTTCTAGACCTTCTGTGAAGAAGGCATGGATTCTTCTAAACATTCTGAATGCACAGAATGATGTTTGTATTACACTAGATTTCACATATTTAAACCCTCTCCCTTTCCTCTTTCATGTGATGGAATAAGGGAATGGAATCTATTGTAGATAATTAGGATTAAATGAAGTCATTAGAGTAGAGCATTTGTGACTGGATTTAATGTTCATAAATTTAACAGGACAGCTTACTGCTCTTTGATCTCTGTCATGTGAGGATGCAGTAATAAATTTGCAGTCTGAAAATCAGAAGAGACCCCTAGAAAATCAGAAGAGACTAGAACTTTAGCATGCTGGCACATGATCTCAGACTTCCAGTACTCAGAATTCTGAGAAATAAATTTCTGTTGTTTATGAGCCACCCAGTCTATGATATTTTGATATAGCAGTCAGATGAACTAAGATAAGAACTTAATCTGAAAATTCCTCACACAGTGCATTTTGATATTTTTTCTCTTTGTAGCACATAGTTCTGAGATTAAAATATATCAATTAGAAAACAAGGGGATAATTTTCTTCAGTTGCCTTAGTAAATAAAAAATTTCAGACTATGAAATTTAAAGAGAAGTGACTACAATAGCTACAAAATTTGATAAAACATGTCCAAATATGGAGCAGAAACCACATGGATTATCACTAAGCATCACTAGTAAACCAGAGCATTAAGTCTGTTTTATACTTTTTATCTGAAAATTAAAATAACAGACTTTATAATGTCTAGGATTACATATATATTGCCTTTTTTCTTGCTGAAAAAGATAAATTCTGTTCTATAGTTTTGCTTTACTTTAATGAACTGCTGAAAACACACTAAAACAAAGTTAGTGTTTCCAATATTTTTCCTTTAATAAAAAATTGAGATCTCACTTTGGGAGAATGAAAGAATGGAAAGGATAAGGAAGATAAATATGACAAACAAAAAAAGAAGTACCTTTGACACTCAACACTTGCTACATTTGTTTTTATCTTAATGCACTTGAAAAACCATTTGTTTACAGAAATTTGCACTCAAAAATAATTATCCTTTTTACCCTTTTTTAAATAGAAGTGGAAAATTTAATCAGAAATTAGCCTTTCTTAATAAAAGTATGAATTATTAAGATTCTGAGGTACCCCAAGTTAGCAGGTGTGCTTGCAGACAATGTATATATGATGAGCAGAATAAAATTCCTAAAAAATGTGTGAAATTCTTAACAATTTGCAAACCAACCAAGTAAAGCCCAGAATAAATTCTTGTAAACACTTGCATATTGAATGCATTAGGGATGAAAAAGAGAAAACACAGGTGTTCACCTTTGTATGAGCCTTTCTTTTTAGGCAAAAGTAAATATTTATTCTTGTTTGATACTACTATTATTTTGATTTCAAAAATTAAAGTCGTATAAACTATTCATTTAGATATTAATAGTTTTAAGGAAACTTTTATCGCTATTGCTAAAGCAGTTGTAAAGTTCAAACATCATAATTCCTTTTTAAACTTTGAAAATGTTAATTTATATTGATTTCAGATTGAGCAAAAGTAAGTGTGTGTGCACACACAGATGCAGTATATATTATGTTGTATCATAAATACTAAATATTGTAAGACAAGAATTTTTTTAAAGGGGACGTTAACTTATACAAACAAATCATCCTTCCAGCACCAAGTTCAATAGAAAGTAATTACAAGAGAACAGAGAAGATGGCAATCTGGTAGGGATGAGATTTAGATCCTCTCCACAGAGCAGCTAGAAATGTATCTATTTTACAGAGGCAATGTTGAGAAAGGGCAGTAGCTGTGGAGACAAGTGACTTTCATAATGATAAAGGGTAGACAAAAACATACTTGTACATAGCTAAATTGCATATTTGGGTCTCAGAATAGACATAGGAGTTGTGGTGGTGGGGTGGAACTGTGGGAGGATGCAAATGGCCTATACATGCTGCAGAGGCAGCATGGAACTAGATCAGCAGGGCCTGGACATGGAGGCAAGGTAGACCATCCTGGTGCAGGATGGAAGGAGAGCCAGCACCCTGGGGACTGAGCTGAAGCCCATGTGATGAAATTAAATTGGATGCCACCATAACTGGAAGGTAGATATGGAAATTTATCATCCCACCCCCTCCCACCATCATTTTGTGCAAGAGTCTCTGGATACACCCAGCGGATATCCTGCCAACCAGATATCCCACCCCCAGGTTAAAAATGAAGAAGGTAGTCTTGTTGAAGGGACTAAACCTCAATCCTAACCACTAGCACCACATGTGGGTAGTGGTGGTACATTAGCCTAGTTGCTAATTGAGGGCCAGTGGCAAAGTGATCGTCATATACAATGTGATCACTGCAGAACCAAACCCACAGAAATATAAACAGAAATTCAAACAGTGAAAATGCACAGAGAAATACAAGTGAAATGATGAATCCAGTTAAAAACCCAGGAGACAATCTGAATAAAGCAGATGTATGCAAACTACCTGAATATGAATTCAATGTAACAGTGAATGACATATTCGTGGGAATCCAGAAAACAATAAAGGAAATAAAAAAGAACATCAAAAAAGAAATAGGAGAAATGAACCAAGATATAAATGAATAGTATGATAGCTGAAATAAAGAATACAATAGAGGAATTCAAGATTAGGATGAGTGACTCTTCCAAAAGGATCAGTTATATGGGGGAAAAGTCAAAGGATCTCACTCAAGCAAACCAGCAAAGACATAAAAATATTCAAAGAAACAAAGACAGCATTTGATACATTTGGGATGACATCAAAAAGAACAACATTCACATCATAGGGCTACTGAAGAAGATAAGAGAGATGTGTGGGGGACAGATATTGTATTTGAAGAAATAATAGATGAGAACTTCCCAAATATGAATAATGAAGCAAGTCTCTGGGCCCAAGAATCTCAGCGCTCCTAAAAAAGGAAAATAAAACAGAACTAAACCTAGACAAATTGTCATCAAAATATCAAAAATACGAGATACAGAAATAAACTTAAAAGCAGTCAGATTAAAAAGTGTCATATATAAATACGTATGCTGACTGTCATAAAACTGTCAGCAAATTTCTCAACTGAAATGCACAAGTCAGAAGGGAATGGAAAAAGATATTCAATGTGCTTAAAGAAGATAATTTTCAGCCTAGAATACAATACCGTGAGGGATTATCATTCAGAACTGAATAAATGATAAAAGTTATCAAATAGGAAAAGTAAAAGGTATTATTAACATAAAACCAGCATTGCAAAAAATATTGAGATGCTCCATAAAGTGTAAAGAAACCCTACATAAACTGGGTAGGATAATAAATATAGAAAGTGGGGAGTAAGACAAGAGAACAAAAATGTGAAAACTTAGAGTGAGTAAAAGACTAATCTGCTTTCAAATAAAAAATAGGAAATAAACACAGAACTGTTACTGCTAATGCCAGGGTAATCTGAAAATACATCCCCAGATAAAAATCAAAGAAGAAAACAAAAAGAGAAACAAATCCAAGCACATTTGCAGCTATTGGACCTACAAAAATAAAGAGAAGAGCAAGGCATGTCTTGAGCAACGCACAGAAGATAAATTATGATAAATGACAATAAACACCTACATATCAATAATCACCCTAAATGTTAACAGATTGAAATCAACCATCAAATGATACAAAGTGGTTGAATGGATTAAAAAGCGTAATCCAACCTTCTGCTGCATTCAGGAAACCCACCATCTTTCAAAAGATAAACTCAAAGTCAATGGTTGGAAGACAATTCCACAGTGGAATGGCAACCACAAAAGAGAAGAAACAGCATCGATATATATCAAGCAAATATTATTAGATTTGATGAGAGAAATCAATAGCAACACAATAATAGTGGGGGACTTCAACACCCCATTTACAACAATGGAGAGATCAATCAGTCAGAAAAGTAAGAGGGAAACAGTCACTTTAAAAGACCATCTGGAACACATAGGTCTAACAGGCATATACTGATCACTTCACACAATAGCAACTACAGAGTTAACTTTGTGCTCAATTGCACATGGAACATTCTGAAGGATAGATCATACGCTGGGACACAAAACATCTTTCAACAAATTCACGAAGATTGAAGTCATACCAAGCATCTTCTCTGACCACAATGACTTAAACCTGGAAATCAACCACAAAAAGAAATCTGGAAGACCTCAAATCAATTGGAAACTCAGCAATATGCTCATGAAGGACACTTGGGTAAAAGAGGAAATCAAAGAGGAACTTAAAAAATACTCGGATACAAATGACAATGGGACATGAGCTACCAGGATCTATGGGATACAGCCAAAGCTTTACTAAGGGGAAAGTTCATCACAATCCAGGCCTATCTCCAGAGACAAGAAAAATCACAAACAACTTAACTCTACATTTAAAACAAATACATAAAGAAGAATAATTAAAGCCAAATTTCAGCAGAAGAAAGGAAACAATTATAATTTAAGCAGAAACAAATGAATTAGATAGTAAAAAACAACCTAGAAGATCAATGAAACCCGAAAATTGGTTCTCTGAAAAATTAAACAAAATTGACAAACCAATGACTAGATTCACAAAGAAGAAAAGAACAAGAAAACTCTCAAAAGTAGAATTAACAATGAAAGGAAAAAAGTTATAATCAATAGCACAGAAATTTAAAACATCATAAAGGACTACTATGAATAGCTCTATGCCAACAAAGTGGACAACCTTGAGGACATGGACAGATTTTTAGTAAACTATACTCTATGAAGACTAACCCTGAAAAAAGTGGAAAACTTTAACAGAACACGACAAGCAAAGAAATTGAAGAGGTAATCAAAACTCTCCCCAAATATCAAAACCCAGGACCACATGCCTTTTCTAATCAGTTTTAACAACCCTTCTGAGTATAATTAATTAACATTCTTCTTAAGGTCTTCCAAAATATTGAAGAACTGGGAACTCTCCCAAACACTTTTTATGAGGCCAACATCACAATGATACCAAATGCTAGTAGAGAGGTCATCAAGAAAGAAAATTACAGACCAGTATCTCTAATGAACATAAATGAAAAAAAAATCAACAAAATATTAGCAAACTGAATCCAACAATGCATTAAAAAGATTATCTATCATGATAATGTGGGATTTATCCCAGGCATGCAAGGATGGTTCAACATATGTTAACTCTATTAATGTCATACACCATATCAAGAAGAGTAAGGAGAAAAACTACATGAGTATATCAAAAAATGCAGAGAAATATTTTGGCAAGTTCCAACACATATTTATGATTAAAAGTTCTGTATAAAATGGGAATAGAAGCTACAGACCTTAACATAATAAAAGTCATATATGACACACCCACAGCCAACATCACAGTCAATGGTGAAAACTTTATAGAATTTCTTCTAAGGTCAAGAACAAGGCAAGGTTTTCCACTCCCACCATTGCTATTTAACATCATACTGGAGGTCTTACCAGAGCAATTAGGTAAGAAAAATAAATAAAAGGAATGCAAAATGGAAAGAAGGAAGTAAGGCTATTATTATTTGTTGATGATATGATTATATAAATTGAAAACCATAATGAATCTGTCAAAAAATGTCTAGAACACATCAACAAATACTTAAGTTACAGGCTACAAAATCAATGAACTAAAATCATTGCGTTTTTATAAGCAAAGATGCTAGAAGAAAGTGAAATCACAAAAATTAAAACTTTTAAATCAGAAGTTATAACAATAAAATACCTGAGCATATACATACCAAAGGAAATAAAATACCTTTACTATGAAAATTATACGACATTCTTAATAGATTCAGAGGAGGGCACAAATAAATGAAAAGACATCCCCTGCTCATGGCTGCGAAGAATCAGCATCATTAAAATGCTCTTCTTACCCAAAACAATATACAGATTTAATGTAATCCCCACTAAAATCCCATGGAGCAAATAAAATCTTAAAATTCGAATGGAACAATAAAAACCGCAAATAGCCAGTTATTATTAGAAAAAAGAACAATCTAGAGGGATTACACTCCCAGACCCTCAGCTATATTACAAAGCAATAATGATCAAAACAGCATGGTAGTGAAATAATAACAAAGGCACAGTTCAGTGGAATACAATTGTATTGCTAGAAACTGACCGACTCATATACAGTCAGTTAATCTATGACTAAGGAGTGAAAACAATACAATGAACAAAGAAAAGTCTCTTAAATAAATGCTGTTTGGAAAACTGAACAGCCACATGCAAAAGAATGAAGCTAGGCCACTCTCTAACACCATTCAGAAAATTTACCCCAAATGATCTAGATATGGTAGAATATGTTACCCTGACTCCAATATAAAATTAGCCTGCCAGGACTTTTCCATCATAATCTTAGCTACACCCTTGCACCTGTAACTGTTATTGCTTAATCATTCCCCGGCAGCTGTAGCAGCAGTTGCTCAAACCTGACAGCTAAAGAGCACATAGTCAAGGAGATAACCCTCCCCAAGGTATAAAAGAAGCTCCCCTATAGAACTGGCCAGTGCTCAGCTTTGGGAAATGATACATACCTCTGAGTCAGCACTGGTGCTTGTAATAAATTGCTGTTTCTCAATTTTGAGTTCTCATTTGTCAGTCTTCTCACCATCTGGAGACTTTGCCATAACATTGAGACTTGGACATAAGACCAAAAACCATAAAGTTCTTAGAAGACAGCATAGGAAAGACTTTGCATGACACCAGTTTTAGAGAGGCTTTTGGGGGCTCAACTCCACCATCAAGGGAAACTAAAGAAGAAATAAAACAGCTGGAATTCCAGCAAATCAAGGAGCTTCTTCACAGCGAAAGAAAATACTACCAAAACCAAGGAATAAAAACCTATTATCTGGGAGAAGATATTTTCATATTTCTGATAAAGTCTTAATATCTAAAAAACACAAATGATCAATAAGACTCAATAACAGGAAAAAATCAGGCAATCCAATCAAACAATGGGAAGAGGAATTGAAGACACACTTTTCTTAAAAGGGCATATGGATGGGCAAGAAGCACATGAAAAGATAATCCACCTCACTGGCTATGAGAGAAATGTAAATCAAAACAATGAGATTTCACCTTACACCTGAGTGATTGGTTATTGTCCGAAAGTCTGAAAGCAATAAATGTTGGTGATGATGTGAATAAAAGGGAACACTTTTACACTCTTGGTGAGGAGTGCAAATTGGTGCAAGCCATATGGAAAGCAGTTTAGATTTCTCAAAATATTAAAGATGAAAATTCCATATGATCCTGCAATTCCACTTCTGGGTATTTAACCAAAATATAAAAAATACTCATATACAGAGATTCATGCACTTCCATGCTTATAGCAGTCCTATTCACCATATCTAAGAACTGGTAACTATCTAAGTGCCTAACATCAGATTAATGGATAAAGAAGATGTGGTACAAATATACAATAGAATACTACACAGACTTTAAAAGAGATGAAATTCTGTCATTTGAATCAACATAGATGTATCTAGAGAGGATTATGCTAAGTAAAATAAGTACAAAGAAGAAAAATAGATACCCGATGGATGACTTCACTCATAGATGGAATGTGAATAGAGAAAACAAAAGAGCAGATGAAACACAACCAACCCTTGGACACTTGCAATAAACTGATGTTATCAATAGGAAATGTGATAGGGGGTGGGGGTCCAATAGTGGCAGAACCCACTGGACAATGGTGAAGAACTCTCGGTGATTTGGTGGAGTGCAGTGTGTGTTAAATAAATCTGAGGAATAAGAACCTATACATATGAGGTTATTTTAATGTAAGGAATAATTTCTACAAATATACACAAAGAAAGCAATAATATATTTAGTTATGGAAGTCTCACAGTTGCTATTGTCTTTGTACATATAGATACTGCAGTAAATTTTGATTATATATTATAGTCATCCATTCTTACTTTATGTGCATGTATATGGACATATTATACATGTAGTTTTTTAAAGATTTTCCATCAAATTTTGTAAAAATTAATTAAAATATTTTAATGACTCAAACATTAATTTAGTAATGTAAGTATGTATATTTTTATTTCTCCAAATTCAACAATCTAAACAAACTCAAAGTCATAGATTTTAGTACTTGTTTTCATTTGTGACATTGCTTATTTATTGTTCCTTCACCTCTATTCTTGTAACCAACCTTCTTATCTTTAATTTCACTCTCTCCCTCATTCCATATATCCTATTAGATGGAAATACTAGTCATTTACACTTCCATAATGTTTTTTAAATTTACCTTTGCTTTTCCTTTGCAGTTTTCCTTTGCAGTTGTGTAAGCATTCCTCAACGACATCCTGAAATAATTAAAAAGTAACAAAATATAAAGTCTACCAGATTCCTAGATATCCTTAGGACTAGCAGACCCACAAGGCTATGGAAACAGAGAAACAGCTCTTAAAGGACTCTCACAGACTCCCCACCCTGGAATCCAGCACTGGACTGCCAACTGAAAAGTTCCTGAACTTCCTTTGAGACTTATTTGCTCATCATAAATGATGGAAATATGATTTAACAATACCCTTACGTGTATTGAAATACCTGGACTGATGGTGGTGTCGGGGATCAAAGAAAAAGTTCCCCCATTTCTCTGAGGTTATTCACAGGCTGGAAAAATAAACAAATTAAAAAGATTAGGCACATTTTGTAGGAATAAAGCATACATTTAATAACAATGTATGTATGGAGAATTAAGATGATGGTAAATTCTGAGGTTGCTGGGAAAGTCCAATGATTTACATCCTTTGTTAAAGCATGGAAAGCGGACCTAGGATCTCAAAGTATGTCTCCATATGGCAAGGAGGAAAGACTCATCTCTACTCTAAAGTTGTAAATAACTCCCTTTTCTATATTCTAGAGACTAGAAACAAGAGACAATTTTTTTTCATTAGGAGAAGTGTGGAAGTCCAGGGAGTGGCAGATGGTTTATCTGACTAAGGGAAGGGTTTCAGTGATAGATGTATAGGATCTTCTCCTGTGCCTCTGGGGCTGTCCTTTATTGTCCTTGGCTCTTCAGATCAGAGTGGTATACAAACAGAAGAACAATTATGAGAACCTTTCGGTGTCATTTTTAGTCCTATCAGTTGTAAACTTAATGTGCTTCCTATAGATGATAATTTACAATGATGTAATTTAAAAATCTATGTAATAATATGTTGCAATGTTCCTTCCATAAAATTAATAAAAAAACAAAAGAAAAAGGAATACACTCCAACAAAATAGGTCATTTGGCAATACCATTGTGCTACTTCTCTGCTTCACTCTAGAATGCTGGTAACTTATGGAAAGGAGCTCAGATCCTCATTTTATGCCTCAATTTTTGGGACTGCTATCCAGGGGAACTCTAGAATGCTTAGTGCTTATTTGGTGTTCACTGGGGCTTAAGTTCACAGGATCCTTACTATGGTAGCAAAAGAAGAAAGTTCTTGTCTGTCTATAATCCCCAGGGCATAGCACAGAGTGAGCCATTTATTCTTTGCCCAAGTTTTTTTTTATAAAAAGGTGAATTATTAGGGTGTGCCTTTGTGGTTTTAGTGGTAAGCTGATGTCTGGGGCAAAGACCATGCAAAGAACCAAAAGACCCATGTTTGAGATGACCCAGATTCCAGATCCAGTTTAGGGGAAACAAAAATAAACAAATAGTAAATAAATAGTAATTCTTCCTGTCTTCCATCCTTCTTGCCTTCCTTCCTTCCTGCCCTCCTTCCTTCCTTTCTTCTTTCTGTTACAATGTTTCCTCCCAGGTGAGATCAGAGCCACAGACCAGAGATTAGTTCAAGAGGAGTTTATTAGCCAGCGGCTGCACAGGGGAGAACACCACCCAAATCGTGCAGCCCCTCACTCAAATAATGCAGGGCATTTATAGCTTGCTTCTTCTGGGTGTGCCGGGGTATGTGCGCAAGAGATTTTACAGAAGCGGAATGGAGCAGTTATTTTGGAATTATCTTTAGGTCGTTTGCGACCGTTGGAACATTTTGTGGTCAGGGCACAACGTTCTTGACATTCCTGATACGTGCTGAGCCTCAGGGCTTTGTGGTTTACAGAGTGACCCAGCAAAAATGAAGTTTTTCTAGTTCCTTGTTTCACTTACTTTTAAACAAAATATGTTCCATTCCTTGTTATGGTCCTTTTAATTGAAAATCAAGCTTCTGGTCTGATAAACATGTAAGGGGTTACTGTTGTAAATTCTTAAGATCAAATCTTAAAATAGAGGATAGTAGAAGACAGCTTTGTAATATCTCTGCACTTCTTTCCTGGTTGTGGGTGTCTCTTGGGAGCTGGAGCTGTGTACACATTTGATGACCAGAGTTTTGCAGCTCCCACCCAGGGCATATCTCTTAATTCATGACTCTGGTAGCCAACAGGTATATATGAACATGGATCTCATAGGCTGATACAAAACAGAGAAGAAATTCTTAATAAGATTTCCTTGATGACATCTTGAAATAACTAGAAAGGAGGTTTTTACACAGGCTTTCAGTGGAATAGGTCTATTTATTTACAGAGCCATGGTATTAGCTTTAAAAAATCACAAATCTGGGAAATGATTACAATCGTCTTCAGAGAACAAGAGATCAAAAGGTACAATCATGATGCTCTTCCCCGCCTTGACCTAATTCTTGCATATCTCTAAGAAAGAAACTTGTATAAATGTCTGATGACCCAGGTTTTGTATCTGCTGACTCAACAATATGTCTCGACAGCCTGACTCTGATGACCAAGGAACTTGTGTTAACACAAGCAGTATGGTCATGTAAAGAGAAATAGTGCTTAATTGGCTCTTACTCCAGGGCTCAATGCAGAGTGAATAAACAGAAATATACATATATCTGTATTTCCCTGAAAGAGGAAGAATAAAATACTTAAAATAGTTCCATATTTTAAAAAATGCTGACTCAGTGCATTCTGATTGATTACCAATTAGGTCAACCACCTCCAAAGGAATGTATGCCACATACTGGGTTAGAGTTCTAGTTCCAGTTGGGGACAAACCAGTGTGTACTATTAAATAAAATAAATGCAATTTTTTCTTCATCCTGTCTATTCTTGACTGTACTTTTCCTTTAAAAAAATGTTGCTTCTTTCATTTCTAAACAATATGAATCTTGGCACTGATTGAGATCTTCATTTGGGAATATTGATGTCTTACCACAAACTCAACTACTGAAAACTAATAAAGTAAATAGGTTGGTTGGCCAACGTAAAAGATTTGAGGAACAACCACAAATTAGGGTGAATGGTGGATAGGTGACTGCTTTAATCAATACATAGAAATTAACACAGATTCCATGAAATTGAAAAATAAGAAATATTTTAAAAAAAAGAACAGCATATTATCAAATTCTAAATAAAAATAACAAGAGAAAGAATAGTCTTACATGACAAAATATATATTTAACAAAACTGCAAAAAAGTACATCTCTATCAAAATTTACTTTAGATATAAATGGATTAATTATTGACATGTGACCAGATATATAAAAATATACTCATCTATATTATGTTTCTCAGAGATCACTTCAGCCTTAACAACACACATAGATTGTAAGTGAAGACAAGGAAAATCACACTTTGTTAAAATAGAAAACAAAAGAAAGTTAAAAATAGACATAAGGCCAAGACAAATATAAGAGGTTAAGAAGGTCATTTCATATTGATAGAAGGAGGGTCAAATCAAAAGGAATATATAAGAAGATCTGCATATACTTTTTCACACTATATAGGAGCACCTAAATATAGAGAGTAAATATTGATTTACTGAGAGAAATAGACAGCAATGCCATCAGTAGATAACTTTAATTGCCCACATTTATCAATGGGTAAGTCAACTGAACACAAAAATGATCAATAAACAAATACTGAACCTAATGACACATTATAACATGTGGATTTATTAAACATATTGAGTTCATTTTAATCAAAAGCAATGGAATACACATTGTTTTAGAGTGCACAGAAAATTTTCCAGGATAGATATTTTAGGCCATGGAATATAAGCTAATATTAAAAAATGAAATTATATTAAAGATCTCTCTAATTTTGTATCCTGAGACTTTACAGAATTCGTTTAATAGTTCCAGTAGTTTTTTGATGGAGACTAGGAGTTTCTATAGTTAATATCATGTCATTTGTCAATAGTAACAATTTACTTCTGATTTGGATTTTTTTAATTGCCTGATTATCATGGCTAGAGCATCTAATACTTTGCTGAATAAAAGTGATTGCAATTGGAAATTATGTTTTATTCCTTATCTTAGAGAAAAGTCTTTAGTTTCAATGTTGATTTAGTTTCAAAACACTGATGAAAGAAATTGAAGACACAAAAATTATCCCCTGTTAATGGGTTGGAAGAATTAGTATTTTTATTATGTCTATGTAATCTAAAACCATCTATTTATTTGATACAAATCCTGTATAAATTTCAATGTAATTTTATATACAAGTAGAAAAAAAAATCCTAAAATGTGCATGGAACTACAGAGACCCTGAGTAGTCAATAAATTCCCAAGAATGAGGAACAATGCAGGATATATCACAATTCCTGATTTCAAGTTATAAAGAATAGTAATAAAAGCAATACACATTGACATAAAAAGTGATACACAGACCAACAGAACAGAATTAAGAACTCAGAAGTAACACATGCATATGTAGTCAATTTCATTTGACAATGAAATCTTCAATAAATGATGCTGAGCTCAACTTCCAGATGGTGACTCAAGGGACGCACTTTTGGATTTCTCCTCACAGACACTGAAAAAAGCAAGATCACTTACTTTCCTGAGATTAAAAACCAAGAAATAATCGGCACTTCAGCTGGATACTAAACAGCTGAAGACTAACTGTGGCGAGGGCTCATGTTGCAGTTCTCAGTTACACCGCAGATTTGAATTTGCCATGGCGGTCAGGAGTCTCTGGATACACAGTGGACAAGAGTCTGGGGACTTCAGGACCACATGCAGAGGCAGCCAGAGACAGACCAGTAAGGCTCAGATGTGGAGCCATGAACTTGGGAAGGGGTGATAGGAGAGCCACTGCACTGGGAGCTGAGCTGGAGCCTGCACAGTGAATTTGTACTGGATACATCAATTAATGGAAATAAATCAAATCAAACCCTTCTCACAACAATTGTATTGTTCCAGTACTATACTGTTTTGATTATGATCAATCTTTAATATAATTTTAAGTCAAGGAGTGTGATATCGCTGCTGCTTTTATTTTTTCTGAGGAGAGCTCTGACTATCTGAGGCCACTTGTAGTTCCATACAAACTTCAGTCTTGTTTGTTCTATTTCTCTGAATAGCCCCTAAGCGATTTGTGTGGGAATAACCTTAAATCTCTATGCTACTTTGAGTAAGATGGTCCTTATTACTAAGTTGATTCTTCCTATTGAGGAACAGAGAATGTTCTTCTGTCTCATTTTGTCTACTATTTATTTTGAAAACACCTTGTAGTTTTCATGTAGAAGACTCACACCTCTTTCGTTGTTTGTTTTTCGGTATTATATCTGATCTCAGTGTGATTGTAAATAGTATATTAATTTAATTTTCTTCTACTTAATTTTTTGCATACAGGGATGTCACTATTTTTGTACATTGATTTTATATGCTGCCACTTTGATGTATTCACTTACTGTTTCTAGTATTTTTGGTGGAATGTTTGGATATTTTAGGAATAACATTATGTCATCTTAAAAATATTTATGTTCATGTTTTCCAATAGGAATCATTTGATGATCTTTTCTTGTCTAATTGCACTTTCCAAAACTTACAGAGCTATGTTGAATAGTGGTGGTCGGAGTGGTTATACTTATCTTGTTCCAGATCTTAGGGGAAAGACTTTCAGTATTTTACCAATGAGTATGTTGTTGGCTATAGGTTTGTCATATATTGCTTTTATTATTTTTCTGAGACTTCTATTACTAGTTGACAAGTTTTAATTTTCTATCATGAAAGGATGTTAAATTTTCTCAAATACTTTATCTGAATCCATTGATCTGATTTTCTTTATTTTCCCTTTGTTGATATTTTGTGTTATAGTTGATTGCTTTTGTTGAAACATCTTTACATTCCTGAAATGAATCCAGTTTGATCTTGGAGAACATTTTTAATGTGCTTTTGAATTCAGGTTGCCATGATTTTGTTGAAGATTTTTGCATCTATATCCATCAGTGATATTGGTGTATAATTTTCTTTTTGTTACTGTCTTTATCATTTTTGGCAATCATAGAATGTATCTGAAAATTTTTCCTCTTCTTAGTTTTGTGGAATAGTTTAAGGAGCATATGTATTTCATCTTCTTTGAATATTTGGTGAGTTCCCTAGTGAAGTAATCTGGCGGTCCTTCTATTGTTTTGGGGAGAGTTTTAATTATCTCTTAAATTTTTGTGTTTGTGATTTTTCTGTTCAAGCTATCTACATTTCATAATTTAGTTTTTTAGAAAATGTAGAATTCTAAAGCTCTATACATTTCTTCATGATTCATGACTTTTTGGCATAGAAGTGCTTTTAGTAGTCTCTCATGATACAAGCAATTTAAACTTTATGTGTTTTTTTTTCTGATGTTTTTCTCTTCTCCTTTACATTAGAAAAATTATCTAACATTAGAGTATGTATTTAGTAGAAAGAATCAATGAAGATCAGGGAGGGTATTTAGCATATTTAGGCTGTTCTGTATGATATGATATTGGCTGATACATGTAAATTATATATTTGTTAAAGCTTAAGTGTACCAAAAACGGTGAACTCTAATGTAAAGTATAGGACATGAGTGAAAGTAATGAATTAGTGTAAGTCCAATATTATAACAAATATGCCACCACAGATCAGGATTGCCAGTGGTAGAGGCTATGTTTGGGCAAAAAGAGTATATGGGTAATTTCTGCATTTTCCATCCCATTTTGATGTGACCCTAAAAATTCAGTAAAAGTACACATATCAAGTTATCTCAGCCTCCCCCCGGATATCCTTAGGAAGTAGAGGAACCGCATTAAATTCACTTCAGCATTTTTTTCTTACCAAAATTGTGTGGATTTATTAAGTCTGTAGCTTTGCTGACATTGTCATATAATTTATGATAGTTTTCAACAGTACCCTGTTAACAATTTGGACTACTAACTGCTATTATGCTACCATACTAACTCTAAAACTTCTTGCAGATATAGCTGCATTGATTAATTCATTTAAATCTGTCATTATGAGTCAGAATTATGCTATCATCTCTGAAATCTTGATAATATAGATTGTTAACTTGAATTGCTAAAATAAAATGTTGAAACGCTTTGATATAATGCCTCCTTTCAAAGTTGTCTTTAACTAACCATCTCTAGAGATTGTTAGGCTGCTACTTAATTCAATATTTCTGAGCTTTGGCTAAATTTCGAAACCAGCTGTAGAGATTTAAAAATATCTTATGTCCAGGTCATTCCTCAAACTAATTAAATTTGTATTCCTGGAGAGGAACTCTGGTATCAGGAGTTTTGAAATCTCCTGAGTGGATTCTAATGCACATAAAAAAAATTTAAAAATCAGCTTTACATACTGACTAAAGAAAGTGATATATGAGAAAGGTATTATGTTTAATGATGGTCCTTCAAAAGATATGACCAGGGATTGACTTCTGGATGGTGATTTGAAATGATGCACTTTTAGGTCGCTCCCCACTGACACCGAAAAAAAAAAAACCACCTATTTTTCTGAGTAAAACACCAAGAAACAATTGGCACTTCACCAATAGACCGAACAGCTGAAGACTAATGGTGGGTGGGTGTGGGCACCAAGTATGGTATTCAGCTAAGCCTGAAATATGGATTGGGATGGAGCTCAGGAGTGAACATGCATGGTGAGGCAGAGGCTAGGGATTATGGTAACAACTCGAAATCAGCCAATTAAAACCCCTCCCACAACCATTTCACACCAGAGCCCGGGATCCACGGAGTGGTAATCCCGTCAACAGCACAACTGCCCACTGGAAATCCCACACCCCTGGATTACAATGAGAAAGCAGTCTCAAACCAAAATGCTACCGGCTAGCGACACCTTATGAGTAGAAGTGAAACTGCAGCCTGATTGCCAATCCTGGGCAAGTCAAAGCTGCCTAAAGCCAGGGAATCTGAACTCTCGGAAATATAAAAAGAATGACGAATAGATCAAAGGCACAAGAAACATATATGAAATGATGGATCCAATAAAAAACCCAGGGGAAATTTTGAATAAAGCATATATATATAAGTTACCTGAAGAGGAATTTATGGTAACAGTGATCAACAAATTTATGGGAATCCACACATCAGTGTAGACAGTAAACCACAATGTCAGGAAGCAAAGAGAAGAATTAAAACAAGACATAAACAGGTAAAAGATTTGATGGCTGAATTAAAGAACCCAATAGAGGGACTCAACAATCTTTGGATGATTCCAATAGAATCAGTGATCTGGAATAGTAAAGAGCAACTCAAACACGTGGAAACCAGCAAAGAGATAAAAAAAATTCAAAGAATCAAAGACAGCATTTGAGACCTCTGGGATAACCTCAAAAGGAACAACATTGGCATCATAGGGGTCCCAGAGGAAAAGAGAGAAAAGGCAGTAGAAACCATATTTAAAGAAATAATAGATGAGAACCTCTCTAATTTGAAGAATGAAGCAAACCTCCAGATCCAGGAAGCTCAGAGAGTTTCTAATAAAAGAAACCCAAACAGAAGTAAACCTTCACACATCACATCAAAATGTCAAAAAAAAAAAAAAAACAAGATAAAGAAAGAATATTAAAAGTAGCCATAGAAAAATGTGTCACAGAGGAGCCTCCGTAAGATTGTCAGCAGATTTCTCAAGTGAAAATCTACAGGCCAGAAGGAAATGGCATAAAATATTCAAAAGAAAAGGATTTTCAACCTAGGATACTGTATCTGGCAAGGTTGTCATTCGAAATTGAAGGAATGATAAAAAAACCTTTTCTGAAAATCAAAAGTTAAAGAAGTTCATCACCACAAAACCAGCTTTTCAAAAAATGTTAAAGTATGCTCTATAAAGCATAAATAAATCACACAGAAAAACAGTATGACAGCGAATATTAAAAGTGCGGAGGAAGAGAAGAGAATAAAAATGTGGATACTATATTGAGTGGAAGACTATTATACTTTCAAATAAAATTAGGTAGGAAACATAGAGCTGTGAATGCTAACTTCAAGGTAACCTCAAAATACATCCCCAGGGAGAAAGCAAAGAAGAAAACAGTTGGCCAAATCAATCAAAATACAACTTTACCCAACCTACCTAAAAGGAGGAAGAGAACAAAATCATCATCTGGAGCAATATACAAAAAACAAATGCTAAAAATGACAGTAAGCAGCTATATATCAATAATCACGCTAAATATTAGTGGACTGAATTCACCAGTCAAATGACACAGAGTGAATGAATGGATTAAAAACATAACTCAGCCTTCATTCACAAGATAAGCGAAGCCTCAAAGTCAATGACTTCAAGACAATCCTACAGTGGAATGGCAACAACAAAAGAGCAATAACAGCTATACCCACATCAGATAAAACAGACTTTCATCTAAAAAATATAACAAAGCACAGAGATGAACGGTATATACAGATAAGGCTCAATCCAGCAAGAAAACAATGCAAATTAACATATATTCACTAAATGAAGGACCATCAAAATATATCAAGCAAGTATTATTAGACTTGAAGAAGATATTGATAGCAACAAAATAATAGTGGGGGATATCAACACCCCACTTACAACAATGAGCAGATCAACCAGGCAGAAAATTAGCAGAGAAACAGTCACCACTTTAACTATCTATCTGGAACACATAGGTCTAATAGCCACATACCAACCACTTTACCAGCCACTACAGATTTAATTTTCTTTTCAAGTATTCATGACACATTCTCATTGATAGATCATATACTGGGACACAAAACATCTCTCAACAAATTTACAAAGTTGAAGTCATAACAAACACCTTCTCTGATCACAGTGGCCTAAAACTAGAAATCAACCACAAAAAGAAAGCTGGAAGACCCCAGATGAATTGGTAATTCAGCAATATACTCCTGAAGGATTCTTGGGTAAAAGAGGAAATCAAGGAAGAATCTGAAAAATATTTAGAGACAAATAAAAATAAGGACATGTTCTACTAGAATCTAAGGGATGCAGTAAAAACAGTGCTAAAAGAAAGTTCATCACTATCTAGGCCTTTCTCCTGAGACAAAAATAATCACAATAGAACAACATAAATCTATGTTTACAACAACTAGAGAAAGAAGAACAATTAAAGCCAAAAATCAGCAGAAGAAAGGAAATAATAAAAAATCGAGCAGAAATAAATAGAAAAGAAAAAAGGTCATCCAAAGAACAATTAAGCCAAAGTTCATTCATTGAAAAAATAAACAAAATTGATAAGCCATTGACTAGGCTCAAAAGAAAATATGGAGAAAAATCTCATAACTAGAACCAAAAACACATAAGAAGAATTTACAACAGATTCGGGACTAGTATAAACAGCTCTACGCCAACAAAATGGACAACCTTGGGACATGGACAGATATGTTGAAAAGTATAGTCTACAAAGACTGAAGCAGGAAGAATTTGAAAACCTGAATAAAAGCAATCACAATCAAAGAAATTCAAGAAGTAATCAAGGGCCTCCCCCAAAATAAAATCCTAGGGCCAGATGGTTTCTTCAATTTGTTCTGCCAAAGTTCAAAGAAGAATTAACACCTGTTCTTCTTAAGCTCTTCCAAAATATTGAAGAACTCAGAATTCTCCCAGATACTTTTTAATGAGGCTAATATCACACTGATACCAAAAGATGACAGAAATGTCAGCAAGAAAGAAAATTACAGGCCAATATCACTAATGATCATAGATGAAATATTCTCAACAAAATATTAGCAAACCAAATTCAACAATGCATTAAAAAGATCATGGCCAAGAGGGATTCATCCCAGGGATGCAAGGATGGTTCAGCAATACCATATCAACAAGAGCAAAGTGAAAACCACATGATCATATCAATAGATGCAAGGAAAGCTTTTGACAAGATCCAGCACCTATTTATGATTTAAAACCCTGCATAAAATGGGAATACACAGTTCATACCTCAGCATAATAAAGGCCATATATGAAAACCCCAAAGTCAACATCATAGTCAATGGTGAAAATTTGAAAGCATTTCCTCTTAGGTCTGGAACAAGGCAAGGTTGTCTACTCTCACTACTGCTATTTAATATTGTACTGGAGGTCTAAGCCAGAAAAATTAGGCAAAAAAAAAGGAAATCAAAGAATCCAAATTGTAAAGGAGGAAGTAAAACTCTCATTATTTGCAGATGATATGATTACATATATTGAAAACCCAAAAACTCTATCAAAAATTTCTAGAACTCATCAATGAATACAGTAAAGTGGCAGGCTACAAAATTAATGCACAAAAATCTGTTGCATTTTTATATTCAAACAACATGTTGAAGAAAATGAAATCACAAAAATCACACCATTTGATATAGAAGTTGAAAGATGACATGCTAGAGTATATATCTAGCAAAGAAGGTAAAAGATCTATACAGTAAAAAATATAAGTACTTCTTATAGAAATGCAGGAGGACACAAAAAAATCAAAAGATATCCCCTGCTTGTGGCTGCAAAGAATCAATATCATTAAAATGGTCATCTTATTCAAAGCAATATGTAGGTTTAATGCAATCCCCACTAAAATCCCATAGACAATTCCAGGAAATAGAACGAAAAATCTTAAAATTTGTATGGAACAAAAAAGACCCCAAATAGTCAAAGTAATCATTAGAAAAAAGAACGAATCTGGAGGGATTATACTTCCAGGCTTTGTACTATATTACAAAGCAATAGTCATCAGAACGGTATGGTACTGGAATGATAACACAGGCACAGAGCAGTGGGATACAACCGAATCACAGAAGCTGACCCACTCACATAGAGTCAGTTAATCTGCAACAAAGGAGCCAAAAGCATTCAATGGAGAAAGGAAAATCTCTTCGACAAATGCTGTTGGGAAAACTGGATAGCCACATGCAAAAAAATGAAGCTAGACAGCTCCCTAACACCATTCACAAAAACTAACTCAAAATGGTGTAGCAACTTGGACATAAGACTGAAAACCATAAAACTCTTAGAAGACATTGTAGGAAAGACTTTCCATGACATCAGTCATGGAGAAGCCTATGGGGACTCCACTCCACCAACAAGAGAAACAAAAAGAAAAATAATCTATTGGGACTACATCAAACTAAGGATCTTCTTCACAACCAAAGAAAACATCGCCAAAACCAAAAGGAAATCTACAATGGGAGAACATATTTGCATTTGATTTTACCGACAAAGGCTTGATATCTAAAATACATAAAGAACTCATAAAACTCAACAACAGAAGAACAGGAAATCTAATCAAAAATGGGAGGAGAAATTGGAGAGACAACTTATCTGAAGAGAATATACAGATGGCCAACAGGCACACGAGAACATGCTCCTACTCTCTGGTTGCCAGGGAAATGCAAATTAAAACAACAATGGGATATCACCTTAGGCCCGAAAGACTATCATCCAAAATTCTGGAAACAACAAATGCTGGTGAGGATTTGGAGAAATGGGACCACTTTTGCACTGTTGGTGTGAGTCAAATTGGTGCAACCCCTCTGTAGAACAGTTTGGAGATTCATCAGAAAAGTGAAGTTGGAAATTCCGTATGATCCCATCATTCTACTTCTGGGCATCTTTCCTAATGATACAAAAGCAGCCATCTGCTGAGTTGTATGTATTCCCATGTTTATTATGGCCCTATGATGTGATAAATATATATAATGGAATACTAGTCAGTTATTAGAAGAGATTAACCTTGTCATTTGAATCAATATGAATAGAACTAGAGAGTATTATACTAAGTGAAACAAGTCAAAAGAAGAAAGACAGATACCAGATGACCTCAGTCATATGTGGAATGTGAATAGACAAAACAAAGGAACAGATGAAACAAACCAACCTTGGAGAATTTGTGACATAACTGAGATCACCAAAAAGGAATGGGGGATGTGGGGGCCAATGGTGGTGGAGCCCATTGGACAATGGGTAAGAATACTTGGTGATTTGGTATAGGGCGTGATGTGTTGAAAGTATATCTAAGAAATGGGAACCACTACTTAGGAAATTATTTTAACATATAGAATAATTACTAAAATAAAACACAAATTGAAAAAAGGAAAAAAAAAATAGAAATGAAAAATATGCCCAAAAATATGACCAACTAACTGACTGGAATGAGTGACTGTTGCCTTATATAATGAGAAAAAGTGAATATGGCCATGCAAAACTAAAAAAAAAAAAAAAAAAAAAAAAAAAAAAAAAAAAAAAAAAAAAAAAAAAAAAAAAAAAAAAAAAAAAAAAAAAAAAAAAAAAAAAAAAAAAAAAAAAAAAAAAAACACATTTAAAGATGTGATTAAGAATCTCTCAGAAGAAATTTTTGTCGGATTATTTGGGTGAACCCTAAATTAAGTCATAGGTATCTTCATTAGAGGAGAAAGTTTAAGAGCAAAGACAGAAAGGGAGAGGATATCCACAGATGAGAACTTTATATGAAGTCATTACAGAGAGTGTAGTGACCTAAACAAAAGTATATGTATGCTGCCATATTGAAAAGTACATCCCAAAATCAGTGATGTTTAAAAATAAGATGCCAAACTATGCACTTAAAATATCTGAAGCATAGTCAGTAATATAATATGGAGATACAACATGTATATACACACTTGATGTAAGAAATGGGAACCTGAGAATAGAATTAAACAAAGAGAATTCCAAATGCTCAGAGAAGAATCAGTTATAAGAAGTCGCAACATTTAGTGCACAATGAAAATTTAAGTCCCTCTGGTAAAAATTAATAATTTAATTAGCATAATATGATCAAAGAATGTTTCAAAGTGAAGACCTTGTGCAACTAACTTCATGGGTTGCTTCCTAGGAAGGTGGATGTGACTCACCACTTATGACACATTGAAAGCTCAAGTGTTCCCACTTCTATAGCCTTATGGGTAAGAGCACAGATAGAAGAGTAAGTCTACCTCACTTTAATATCAACTCTGCCATTGACATTTTCATGAGATACAGAAAGTAAACAGCTCTTACCTCATTTTCCATCTGTAAATCTTGATAATAATACTTATGAACTAGAATTGCAAAGATAATTAAATTGGTTTGCAATATATGATGTTAAAAGAGGAAACTCAGGTGAACTGAGACTTATTCCCTCTTCTTTTGATCCATTAGCAAAATGCAAGTTCAACAGAACTTCTGACTAAAAGCATTATCATTGATACACAAACTCTCTAGTTGAGGCACACCATTGGGGTTGAGGTGTCTAAGGTGGCTAAGGTGCAGACGCTATAAAGCTCAAGGACTGAGGTGGGGGTGGTAACTCAGAACACAAACTCTCTAAGGATTTGAGGGAAGTATCCTTCTTAAGTTTCTGCCTGGATTTTTGTAACAGCTAACAACCTTTTACATTCCTGGACTTACAGCTGCATCACTACACTCTCAACCTGTATTTAATTACTACATAAAATATCTTTAAAGATAAGGGTATGAATGTTTTAAATTGTTACAATAAAGTAGATAACTCAATCTAATATAATAGGAAATGCAATTACTTTATTGACATGCCCGTAGAAACTGTGTGTGTGTGTGTGTGTGTGTGTGTGTGTGTGTGTGTGTGTGTGTGTGTGTGTGTGTGCGTGTGTGTAATATTAGGCATGTGGCAGAGCACAGACAATATTCCAACGAAGGGAAAAAGGAACTATGCTGCATATAAATCAGAATTATAATTTAGGGTTATAGTTTTATATGGCAACTATAGATCTGTTTCTTCTACTAAATTCTCACTGAAATGATAGAAAAAATGAGGAAAATCATTAATAAATGTATATTTCATTGATAATGGAAAGAGAAACAGCGAAAGCATTGGTTTCTAATTTTGCAAGACAGAAATCCCACTGACTTACTAATGAAAGTTGAGAAAGAATATGAGAACTGTTTGTATGGAAAATAATATCTTGTTTAACAGACATCAGGTAATTAAACAAAGGTCTTGCATACTAAATAATAGAGATAGATCTTTCAACCTTCCCACAGCTTCTAGAAAATAAAACCACTGACAGCACCAGTGTTGGTTCCTGAGTTAAAACCATAAAAGATATGACCTTCCTGGGAAAGACTTGTTTTGTACTATGGTGTTTATTCCTCAGAGAAATGATACTTATTGTGGCATTGAACAGTGATTTTTTTTTAATATAGACATCATCCAATAAATTAACTATCTTCATCTAGCAGAATTCTCAGTCAACCCTTCCATTCAGGAGAGATATCTCTTAAAGGAACAGAGCTAGTAACTAATAAAGCAACTGAAATCATCAACCCATATTTAAGGATAGCATAAGAACATGATGCAGGCCCATGCCTGAAAATAAGTTCAGCAGCTGACAAATGCTGAACACAGACTTGAACGCAACAGATGAACTTTCTGAAACCTGTACTGTCTCAGTCACATTGATGGTACCTAGATGACCTGTTCTGGAATGTTGCTGTCCCTGCCTACTTGTTCTGTGTTCTTTGTTCCTGCCCCATCACTACCCTCACTCTGCTGATACCCCTTAAGAAAGAGCCTCTTTCCTCGCTGATGGTGCAGTTAGAGTTCATGCAGTTGGGCTCATGTATAGTTTTTAACCCAATAATTTCTCTATCCCTGTGTCCAATATACCAGCAGGACTGGTATACTCAGTGACAGCACTGTTAAATATCAGCCAGCTGGGTAATCTTTTCTACTTTGTTGTTCAGCTTCTTTCATGGTGAGTAAACTCAGATGGGCATTTTTATCTGACAAGAAAATATTTATACTTGATGCCCATTTGTGTATGTTTAACCACTAACCTTTACCCTAAACCTTTAATCTGATATCCCATTCCTTTAATTTTTAGGACACTTGCCATTGTCCAAAATTTCATATGTAGGCTCATCTCTGGTTACATATACTTTCAATAAAGTAGATGAGTATGTATAGCAATAGAAATTTGGTTCGTTGGGAAGGTTTTCGCTAGTCCACTGTCATTCAGACTCATCAGAGAGTATAGATGCAAGGTAACCTCCATTTATTTTTTATTTGCTTTATATACTGTCTAGCCAATATGTCCATAAATCAAACTTGAATTATTCATATTATCTCCACATAGTCATAGTTTAAAAAATAAGGAAGGGATAAAAATGTGATATGTGACATAGAAATCTAGGTTATGAATTCTTCTAAGTTACTTATGGCTTGTTGTCCTGCTCAGATTCAGTCCTCAGCGTACTATTCCTATCTTATAATGAACTATTACATTTTATGTCTCTGGTAGAACCCATATCAAAGTGATATGTCCACCTTTGTACAGCTATAATCCTTTGTTAATATTTTCCAGGATGCTCTTGAATTCATCTTGAAAACAGAGAAAGACCCTAAGGATACTTGAAATAGGAAACACTCAGGGACATTCCTTGTGGGTGTTTATCTCTTGAAAGGAGATTAAGCAAATTACATCCATGACCGTAGCAGTTTATATTTGTTTTATTTGTACTTCCATTATTTTATTTATACTTCCATTATTTTATTTGTATAAGCATGATTAATATATGCAATAATAAATACTCTGAAAATGCTTCTTTAACATTTAAATTATTTTCATTAAGAAACCAATGTGTTAAAATTGTGTATTATGCAATCACTATTTTCCATTTATTCCTAGAATGAAATATATGTTACATACAAGTAACTATCACTAAGTATATGACTCAAAACCCATATAAGGAGAGATAAATGAAATTAGAGATCAAATTATCTTAAGGAGAACTGGAATATGGCAGTGTAGAGGTACTACTTAACTTGAGATTAAAATAATTGTAAACATAGGACAAATGTTACAGAGGAGGGAAAAATCAGGAAATCAAGAATATACACTGGAGAAAGTTGTGAGTTGTTTCAGGGAAAAATACCACATTATTTTTCTGTTTTTATTAATATGTAATTGACTTATAGTATTGTAAAGTAAATAGTTTAATGACTTGCATATATTATGAAATAATTACTGTAATATTTGTTTAACTTATCTCATCATATAGATACATTTTTTCTCTTTCGATGAATGCTCATAGGACTTGCTCTCTTAATTTTTAAAAAAATCACAGAGTATGACAAATATAGTCATGTTTTATCCCATTTATATCCCATTATATCCCATTCCTGGCAATAGCCAGTCTTTTTCTATACCTATAAGGTTGTTATTTTGTTTTTGTTTTGTTTAGATTCTACATATAAACTACGTTTGTTTTGTTTAGTTATTTAGATCTACATATAAATTAAATTATTTACTATTTGTCTCTCGAACTATTTCACTGAGCTGCTGTTATAAATAGCAAGATTTTCATCATTATAGCTGAAGAATATTCCATTATATGTAGAGATACCACTGTTTTATTATCTATTAATCCATTGACCAAGACAACTTGTTAACAAGTCTTGCCTATTGTAAGTATTATTACTATGAGCATGAAGGTGCATACATCTCTGTTACATAGTGTTTTCACTCCCTTTGGAAATATTCTCAGTAGTAGAATTGTTGGATCATATGGTAGTTCTATTTTCAATTATGAGATTCCTTCATATTGTTTCCCACAGTGACTTTACCAGTAACAATTCCTCCAGAAGTGCACCAAGAATATCCTCATTTCAGCATCATCACCTACATTTTTATCTCTTGACTTCCTGATATTAGTATTCTAACAGGCATAAGGGGATATTGTGGTTTTGATTTGCAATCCCTGATAATTAGTGATATTTGACACCTTTTCAAATACTAGTTTAAGCATTCTATTAAAGTTATTTGCCCATTTAAAAGCGGATAAAGATGATGATAATGATTTGCTGTAGCATTGTATAAGTGTTTTACTTATTTTGGGTCATAGCTCCTTATCAGATATATATGATTTTAGTTTTCTTTCTGATCCTGTATGTTGATTTTCCATTTTTTTGTTAATTGCTTCTCCTGCTGTTAAAAGCTTTTAGTTTGATATAGTCACAATTGTTTATCTCATTTTTGTGCTTTAAGATATCTTGGTCAAAAAAAAATCATGGTAGAGAGTCATATAAAAGAGCTTTTTTCCTATGATTGCTTTAAGTCTGTTGTAGTTTCTAGTCTTGAATTTGATATTTAATCAATGCCTACCTAAATTTTGAGAATGATTTAAAATAAGGAATTTGTCTCATTATTTTGCATGTGAGTATATTATTAACCAAGCATCATTTAATATTTTTCAATAAATGATTAAGGTTTTATTATATGCAAAGTATGTGCTCAATATTTTAATTTATTATTTTTTTGTTTTGATAATTATTCTACAAATTGAAATAATTTCCTGTGTATAAGATCCCTATTTCTTAGGTGTATTTCAGTGCAACATGCCCTCCACCAAATCACCAAGTGTTCCTCCCTATTCTCCAGTGGGATCTACCACCATTTGCTCCTGTCTGCCCCATTCCCTTTTGGTAACCTCAGGTCCGTTGCAAATGTTTCAGGATTGGTTATGTTTAATCTGTTCCTTTGTTTTGTCTATTCGCATTCCACCTACAAGTGAGGTCACCTGGTATCTATCTTCCTTCTTTTGACTTATTTCACTTAGCAGAGTACCCTCTCCTTTATTTCCATTCATATTGACTCAAATGACAGGGTTTCATCTCTTCTAAGGGCTGTGTAGTATTCAATTATATATGTACCACATCTTTTTTAGTCATTCATCTGATGTTGGGCACCTAAGTAATTTCCAGGTCTTAGCTATTGTGAATAGGGCCACAATAAACATGGGGATACATAAAACTTAGCGGATGGCTGCTTTTGTATCTTTAGGAATGATGCCCAGAAGTGGAATGATGGGATCACATGGGATTTCCAACTTCACTTTTCTGAAGAATCTCCAAACTGTTCTACAGAGGGGATGCACCAATTTGATTCACACCAACAGTGCAAACATGGTCCCATTTCTCCAAATCCTCACCAGCATTTGTTGTTTCCAGAATTTTGGATGATAGTCTTTCGGGCCTAAGGTGATATCCCATTGTTGTTTTAATTTGCATTTCCCTGGCAACCAGAGAGTAGGAGCATGTTCTCATGTGCCTGTTGGCCATCTGTATGTCCTCTTCAGAAAAGTGTCTCTCCGATTCCTCCTCCCATTTTTGATTAGATTTCCTGTTCTTCTGTTGTTGAGTTTTATGAGTTCTTAATATATTTTAGATATCAAGCCTTTGTCAGAAAAATTAAATGCAAATATGTTCTCCCACTGTAGATTTCCTTTGGTTTGGTGATGTTTTCTTTGGTTGTGAAGAAGATCCTTAGTTTGATGTAGTCCCAATAGATTATTTTTCTTTTTGTTTCTCTTGTTGGTGGAGTGGAGTCCCCATAGGCTTCTCTTTGACTGATGTCATAGAAAGTCTTTCCTACAATGTCTTCTAAGAGTTTTATGGTTTTCAGTCTTACGTCCAAGTTGCTACACCATTTTGAGTTAGTTTTTGTGAATAGTGTTAGGGAGCGGTCTAGCTTCATTCTTTTGCATGTGGCTATCCAGTTTTCCCAACAGCATTTGTCAAAGAGATTTTCCTTTCTCCATTGAATGCTTTTGGCTCCTTTGTTGTAGATTAACTGATTCTATGTGAGTGGGTCAGCTTCTGGTGATTCATTTGTATCCCACTGCTCTGTGCCTGTGTTATCATTCCAGTACCATACTGTTCTGATGACTATTGCTTTGTAATATAGTGCAATGCCTGGAAGTGTAATCCCTCCCAATTCCTTCTTTTATCTAATGATTACTTTGACTATTTGGGGTCTTATTTGTTCCATACAAATATTAAGATATTTTTGTTCTATTTTCTGCAAATAAGTCTATGGGATTTGAATAGGAATTGCATTAAACCTACATATTGCTTTGAATAAGATGACCATTTTAATGATATTGATTCTTTGCAGCCACGAGCAGGGGATATCTTTCCATTTTTTTGTGTCTCCTCCATTTCTATAAGAATAACTTATATATTTCATTGTATAGATCTTTTACTTCCTTTGTTAGATGTATACTCTAGCATGTCATTTTTCAACTTCCATTTTAAATGGTATGTTTTTCGTGATTTCATTTTCTTCTGGCATGTCGTTTGCATATAAAATTGCAACAGATTTTAGTGAATTAATTTTGTAGCCTGCCACTTTACTGTATTCATTGATGAGTTCTAGAAGTTTTTGACAGAGTTTTTGGTTTTTCATATATATAATCACATCATCTGCAAATAATGAGAATTTTACTGCCTCCTTTCCGATTTGGATTCGTTGATTTCTTTTGGCCTAATTGCTCGTGAGGGTGGACAAACTTGCCTTTTTCTAGTCCTAAGAAGAAATGCTTTCAATTTTTCGCCATTGAATGTTGACGTTCTCTTTGGGGTTTTCATATATGGCCTTTATTATGCTGAGATGTGAACCTTCTATTTCCATTTTATGAAGGGTTTTAAATCATAAATGGGTGCTAGATCTTGTCAAAAGCTTTCCTTGCATCTATTGATATGATCATGTAGTTTTCACTTTGCTATTGTTGATATGGTGTATGCCATTAATAGATTTACATATGCTAAACCATCCTTGCATCCCTGGGATGAAATCCCACTTGGCCATGATCTTTTTAATGCATTGTTGAATTAGGTTTGCTAATATTTTGTTGAGAATATTGCATCTACATTCATTAGCGATATTGGCCTATAATTTTCTTTCTTGCTGACAGTTAACTTTTGGTACCAGTGTGACATTAGCCTCATAAAATAAAAAGAATCTGGGAGAGTTCTGAGTTCTTCACTCTTTTGGAAGAGCTTGATAAAATTAGGTGTTACTCTGAAATTTAGACAGAACTCATTGGAGAAACCATCTGGCCCTGGGGTTTTATTTTTGGGGAGGCCCTTGATTACTTCTTCAATTTCTTTGCTTGTGATTGTTATATACAGGTTTTCTAACTTTTCTGGTTCAGTCTTGATAGACTATTCTTTTCTACAAATCTGTCCATGTCCCAAGATTCTTCATTTTGGTGAAGTAGAGTGGTTCATAGTAGTTCCTTATGATGTTCTGAATTTCTGGGGAGTCTACTGTAACTACTTCCCATTCATTTTGATTCTAGTTATAAGATTTTCTTCATTTTTTTTTCTTTTGAGTCTAATCAATGGCTTGTCAATTTTTTTTATTTTTTCAAGAAACTTGCTTGATATATTTTGATGCTCCTTCATTTAGTGCATATATGTTAATTTGTGTTATATCTTTTTGCTGGATTGATCCTTAATTCATATATAGCATCCAACTCTGTTTTGTTATGCTTTTTAGATGAAGTCAGTTTTCTATGATATGGGTATAGCTGTTTCTGCCCTTTTGTGGTTGCTATTGGTCTTTAGGATTGTCAGCAAGCCATTAACTCAGAGGTTTTGTTTATCTTTTGGAATGTGGATTTCCTAAATGCAGCAGAAGGCTGGATTATACTTTTTAATCCATTCAGCCACTTTGTCCTTTGGTTGGTGAATTCAGTTTACTAATGTTTTGAGTGATTAATGATATAAAGCTGCTTACTGTCATTTTTAGCATGTCTTTTTTATGTTGCTCCAGGTGATGATTTTGTTCTCTTTCTCTTTTTGGGTTGGACGTGTGAAGTTATATTTTGATGGATTTTGCCAACTGTTTTCTTCTTTAATTTATCCCTGGGGATGTATTCTGAGGTTACCTTGAAGTTAGTATTCACAGCTCTATGTTTCCTACCTAATTTTATTTGAAAGCATAGTAGTCTTCCACTCAATATAGTATCCACATTTTTGTTCTCTTCTCTTCCTCCCCACTTTTAATATTCACTGCCATACTGTTTTTCTGTGTAATTTATTTATGCTTTATAGAGCATACTTTAACATTTTTTGAAAAGCTGGTTTTGTGGTGATGAACTTCTTTAACTTTTGATTTTCAGAAAAGGTTTTCATCATTCCTTCAGTTCTGAATGGCAATCTTGCCAATATAATATCCTAGGTTGAAAATCCTTTTTTGCAGTACTTTGAATATTTTATGCCATTTTCTTCTGCCCTGTAGATTTTCACTTGAGAAGTCTGCTGACAATCTTTTGGAGGCCCCTCTGCTTGTGACATGTTTTTCTATAGCTACTTTTCAATATTCTTTCTTTATCTTTTTTTTTTTTTTGACATTTTGATGCAACGTGTGTAGCACTATCTCTGCTTGGGTTTCTTTTTTTAGGAACTCTTTGAGATTCCTGGATATGGGGGTTGTTTCATTCTTGAAATTAGACAAGTTCTCATCTATTATTTCTTCAAATATGATTTCCACCCCTTTTTCTCTCTCTTCCTCTGGGACCCCTATGACATGATGCGTCACTTTTGATGTTATTCCAGAGGTCTTAATTGCTGTCTTTGATTCTTTGAGATTTTTATCTCTTTGCTGGCTTCCATGTTTGAGTTGCTCTTTACTATTGCAGATCACTGATTTTTGGAAGCTTCATCCAAATGATAGTTTCATACCTCTATTGGGTTCTTCAATTCAGCCATCAAATCTCTTACCTATTTATGTCTTTATTTAATTCTTCTTTTTGTTCCTGATATTCTGGTTTACTGTCTATTTATTTTTGGATTCCCATGAATATGTTGATCACTGTTACCCTAAATTCCTCTTTAGGTAATTTACATATATCTGCTTTATTCTGATTTTCCCCTGGGTTTTTGATTGGATTCGTCATTTCACATATATTTCTCTATGCCTTTTCTCTGTTTGTCATTCTGTTTATATTTCTGAGAGTTCAGTTTTCCTGATATTAGGTAGGTTTGACTTGCCTAGAATTGGAAATCAGGCTTTAGTTTCATCTCTACCTGTAAGGTGATGCTAGCCAGCAGCATTTTTGTTTGGGACTGCTTTCTCACTGTAATCCAGGAGGGGTGGGTCATCTGATGGGTGGGATTTCCAGTGGATGGTCGTGCTGTTGGTGGAATTACCGCTCCGTTGACCCCGGACTCTGGTGTGAAATGATTGTGGGAGGGGTTTGAATTGGCTGATTTCTGGTCATGGCCACTCACAGCTTAATTTCACCGTGTGATCTCCAGCTCAGCTCCCGGTGTGCTGGTTCTCCTTTCACCCTCTCTGAAGTTGGCTCTGTATCTCAGCCCTACTGTACCTACCTCTCGCCTCTTCCACAGTTGTTTCTGTAATTACTAGCCTCCTCCACACAACACATCTGGAGACTCCTGATGTCCATCCCAAATCTAAATCTGCAGCTTAGCTAAGAACCACATTCGGTGCCCTCACTCACCATTAGTCTCATCTGTTCTATCTTTTGGTGAAGTGTCACTCCGATCTTGATGTTTGACTCAGGAAAATAAGTGACATTTTTTTTTTTGTTTTTCAGTGTCTTGGGGAGCGACCCCGAAGTGCATTCTATCGAGTCACCATCTGGAAGTTGATCCTGGTCAAATCTTCCTAATACCAGATTTCCTCTCTAGGAATACATATTTAATTAGTTTGGGGAATGACCTGGGCATAAGATATCTTTAAATCTCTATAGCTAGCTTTGAAATTTAGCCAAAGCTCAGAAATATTGAATTAAGTAGCAGCCTAACAATCTCTAAAGATTTTTAATTAAAGACAACTTTGAAAGGAGGCATTATATCAAAGTGTGTGAACGTTTTATTTTAGCAACTTAAGTAGGAAATCTGTATTATCAAGATTTCAGAGATGATAAGAGTAATTCTGTCGTAATTACAGATTTAAATGAATTAATGCAGCTATATCTGCAAAAAGTTTTGGAGTAAGTATGGTGGCATAATAGCAGTTAGTAGTCCAAATTATTAATAGGATATTGTTGAAAACTATCATAAATTATATGAAAACATCAGCCAAAGTGAAGTATTCACAATTAATGAATCCACACAATTTTGGTAGGAAAAAATGCTAAAATGAATTTAACATGGCTCGTCTACTTCCTAATGACTGTCTACGGGAAGCCCTCAAGGCTGAGAAAACTTGATATGTGTACTTTCACTGTATTTTTAGGGTCATAGCAAAATGAAACAGAAAATGCAGAAATTACCCATATACTCCTTTTGCTCACAAGTAACCTCTGCCCTGGCAATCCTGATCTCTGGTGGTATATTTGCTACAATGTTGGACCTACACTAATTCATTATTTTCACTCACGTCCTATATTTTAAAGTTCACTGTTATTGGTGCATTTGAGCTTTAACAAATATGTAATGTATATGTATCCACCATTATTGTATATACAATAATGTACTAAAAAATCTCTTTCATCTTCATTGATTATTTCTACTAAATGCATACTCTCATGTTAGATTATTTTTCTAATGTAAAGGAAGAGAAGAGAAAAACGTTAGTAAAGTTCATATAAAGAGCAAATTGCTTGTTTTATAAGAGATTATTAAAAACACAAAAAGTTATGAATCATGAAAGATATATATCTCTAGAATTCTACATCTTCAAAAACTAAATTTTGAATATGTAGATAGCTAACAGAAAAATCACAAGCACTAAAATTGAAGAGGTAATTAAATTTCTCCCAAAACAATAGAAGGACTACCAGATGACTTCACCAGTGAAGTCTATCAAATATTCAAAGAAGACAAAATATGTATGTTCTTTAAACTATTCCACAAAACTGAAGAGGAGGAAACATTTTCAAATACATTCTGTGATCTCCAAAAATGATAAGGACAATACCTAAAAGAAAATTATACACCAATATCACTGATGTATATAGATGCAAAAATCTTCAATAAAATCATGGCAACCTGAATTCAAAAACACATTAAAATGTTCTCCAAGATCAAATTGGATTCATTTCAAGTCAGCAAGGATGTTTCAACAAAAGCAATCAATCATTGCAATACAAGACATCAACAAAGGGAAAAAATATCTTATCAATTGATGAAGATAAAGTATTTGAGAAAATTCAACATCCTTTCATGATAGCAAATTAAAACTTGTCAATTAGTAGTAGAAGTCTCATGCAGCAAAATAATAAAAGCAATATATGACAAACCTATATTCAACATCATACTTATTGGTAAAATATTGAATGTCTTTGCCCTAAGACCTGGAACAAAATAAGCATAACCACTCTCACCACTACGATTCAACATAGCTCTATAAGTCTTGGAAAGTGCAATTAGACAAGAAAATATCATTAAGTGATTCCTATTGGAAAAGATGAATTTAAATATCATCATTTAAGATGGCATGATGTTATACCAAAAATCTCATCCCTCCACCAAAAATACTAGAAATAGTAAGTGAATATATCAAAGTGGCAGCATATAAAAATCAATGTACAAAAAATAGTGGCATCCTTGTATGTAAAAAATTAAGTAGAAGAAAATTGAAATTACTAAATATGCTATTCATAATCATACTAAGATCAGATATAAATACCTAGAAATAAACTTAACAAGAGGTGAAAGTCCTCTATATGAAACTACAAGATGTTTTCGAAATAAACAGTAGACAAAATGAAAACATTCCATGTTCCTAGATAGGAAGAATTAATTTAGCAATAACAACCATCCTACTCAAAGTGGCATACAGATTTAAGGTTATTTCCACAAAAATCCCTTGGGGATTATTCAAAGAATTAGAACAAACAAGACTGACATTTGTATGGAAACACTAATGACCTCAGATGGTTAAAACTGTCCTCAGAAGAAAGAAAAGCAGCAGAGGTATCGCACTCCCTGACTTAAAATTATATTACAGAGTGATCATCATCAAAATAGTATAATACTAGATCTAAAACAGCCACGCAAACTATTAGAATAAAATTGAAAAATGAGAAATAAAGCTATAGCTCTATGGCAATCAATTTATGACAAAGGAGCCAAGAGAATGCAATGAAGAAAGAGTCTATAAAAAGTTCAGAACTTGATAGACATCTTAAAACAATAAAACTAAGCTAGACAACAGTTCTGTACACAAATGTTAATTCATAGTAGGTCAAAGTCATAGATATTGGTTTCAAGACCAAAGAATACATAGAGGAAATTATAGGGAAAATACTCCATTATATCAACGTCAAAGATATCTTTGAGGAACTTCTACAGCAAAATAAACTAAAATTAACACTTGAGACTACATCAAACTGAACAGTTTTAGTATAGCAAAACAAATCACCACTAAGACAAGAAAGATAACCCAAAGAATGTGAAATATACTTGCACAATATACATCAAACCAAAGTTTAATCTCCACAATATATAAGGAGAACATAAACCTCAATAACAAAAAAGCAAACTACTCACTCAAAAAAGTGGCACAAGGACTGAATAGGCAATCATCTGAAGATGACACACAGATGACCTACAAAAACATGGAAAAAAAATGCTATCTATCACTAATTATTAGAGAAATGCACATTAGAACCACAATGAGATTCTACCTCACAACAATGAGACTGATCTTTATCAAAACATGAGAATCAACAAATGTTAGAGAGGGTGTCAAGAAAAATGTACATTCCTGTAATGTGTTAGGAATGAAAGTTAGTGCAAAATTTTTGCGAAACTGTATGGAGATTACTCAAAAAAAAAAAGATGCTTCCATAAGGTTCAGTAATATCGCTTCTAGAATAGACCCCGAGAATACAAAAACTAGGAAAGATTATCTGCTCCCCTATGTTCATAACAGCATAGTTCCTATCAGCCAAGACATGGAAAAAGTGTAAATATCCATCACCAAATGATGGGATAAGGAAGTTGTGGTTTATATACTCACAGTAATTCTATGCAGTTGAAACTAAAAGTAAAAAGAAAAAAAAAAGATGAAATTGTCCCCTTTGCAACAACCTAGATGGAACTGGAGTGGTTCATGCTAAACGATATAATCCAAAAAGAAAAAGAGATACAGAATGGTTTCACTCATATGTGGAATGTAATGAAACAAACAAGTAAGCAGACAAACCCCAAGAAAATTCACAAGATTTAAGAGAAACTTCCAGAGGGTGTGAAGGAGGAGAGAAGGAATGAGGGGAAAAGTTTGTAGTCAAGGACTCTAGAACTCTGGTAGTGGGTGTGGTGTGAAATGTATACAGATTGAGGTATGATTTCAATATCTTAAAATGCATCTAAACAAAATAAATAATAAAATTATGTTTTTGAAAAAGAAGGAACGTCTTCATGGAGTAGGGTTTGGGCAAGTTCACATAGATTCACATCCTGGGACATTTGGGGGCACCAAAATGAACAAATAAATTTGAAAAAAAATGGAATGCTTTTTCCTCATCAGGGAGTCCAGAAGACTTGCAGTCTCTGCTCCCTTTCATTCCTGCGTTTGCCTTTCCTTAAAAAAATTTATAGAAAAGGAAAAACAAAACAAAAAGAATGAATAAATTACTAACAGTGTTTTTCATGGGGCAATACAAAATAGGGTGAGTGGTTTGGGAATTCCATCAGAAGAGAGCATTGCATTTTTCAATAATGGAAACTTCAGGAAGAAGAGGAAATTGTAATGTAGGCATCAGTAAAGGTCTCGTGCTGACTTTCAGATACAGTGAGGATGGTGAAATGGAATAGTATTATGCATATATTTTGAATGTAACGAAAAAAAAGGATTTCTTGAAGATTAGATGTTGAATAAGAAGAGAGAGGCATAAGTCAAGCATGACCCTATCTTCTGAATTCCACTTAGAGAGATTGATAAAGAAATCTGGAACTCCAAATTTTTCTCTTGTGATCAGGAGCACTCATTGCTTAATAATAGTTTAACCAGCAGGAACAGCAACAATTGTGGGAGCATGTAGGTCTAGTGGATCTATGTTAAGAGTGGTGATCAGATATGAGTAACAATGGTTATGGCGTTCCAACCTGACACTTATTTTAGTATCATTTACTTGTGGATGGAACCGCCTGGTGAATATTTGTTCCTGTCCACTTCCCAACCATTATTTGAGCTAGAACATATGTTTTAAATGAGATTCAGTGCTGCTAGAACTAGAATTGATAGCTGTCATTTTCAAATAATAAACAATTTACACAGATTCTTCTGCAACTCTAAGCACAAATACATGGGTTTTTTTCTCACTCTATTTGTGTCTAGTGCCCAATTACATGTTATTACCACAAACATGTATTTTGCTAAATTAATAAATTATTAGTTAAAATGTAAATAGATTAATGAATTGAACTAATGAGTTAAAATATTTAGGGGTGATCTATTTTTTGAAATGTCTAGGAATCTTCTATCGCATAACTTCCATATTATTAAAATTATATGTTAATTAATGGGTTTATTTGGAATGTGAAAATATGTACACATAGTTCAAAGTGAAAAGAAAGTAAATGTTTTGCAGAGTATATGATTAATAGAGTCATGTACTTGAAATTATTCTTGATTTTAATATTTCATCTAGTAGAGAAGCAATCTTCAAATTGTATTTTGCTTTTTGAAAGTTTTTATCTCTTATTTTTCCTAATTTATGTGCCACAAAACCTAAAAACATAATTTTATCTTTTTTCCTGCTGTTTTATAAATAGACATGTATACATTATATACAAAATGCATTTTGTTAGCTAGGGGAGAAATGTCAAAACAATGTTTCAGAAGGTAAATTCACAAGATTGAATGTCAATACATTAACATATTAGAAGATCTACTCACTGACTTGTCATAAAAAACTTATCATTTAGATATATCTTTAAGTATATGAAAATATTTTAAGCAATCAAATCTCACTGAAAAGTCCAATTGGAGTATATGAGCTTGGGCTAAATATTTCTTATTAATTGAGCTCACATAAATAACACTATACTCATTAATATTTATCAGGGTCAATAAGTATATTTAAATTTTATATGATCTGTGTCAGTTGTTTCCTTTAATATTACACAATATTTATAAATATCCATAATAAAGGTGATAGCCTGAGTATTCTATATTAGAGTATTGTGTAATCTCCAAATAGTAGAGAATTCTGATAAAGAGAGTAAATAGTGTAACTATCTATTATCTCAGTTACAAAGTATATACTAAGTGATGACAACATTATACAAATATTTTCTGTTAATGAGAAAGGAAGACTATGCAACTGTTAAAAATGTATGGCACAGTACGATACAGTTATATTATCTTGTCATAGTCTCTATTCTTTCCTTGGATCTCCCAACTTCGAATATATTATTGTGGGAAATTTTATTAGTTTTGAAAAAGACATAATGTCATATATCTACCATTGAAGTATCATGCAGTCTAATTTCACTACCATAACAATCCCCCTTTAAATAATTCACCCAGAAACATGGGCAAGTTCTGTCTCTTAACTGCTTATAGATCTACCTTTTTCAGGATGTTATATTGAGATCACGCATCTTTCCAAATAGGCTTCTATAAATTGAAATAAGCTTTTAATTTTCTTTTGTCTTTTATTTACCATATTTGTGTTGACTATTAATTGTACTTATTTTACTTGTTTTTCTTCTCATCTTTTTATTAAATATTCTGAATGAACATTCTATGACTCCGTTTTTTCTCCTCAACATATCAAATTTGTCTATTGTATGGATTTATTAGCATATTAATTTTTTAAAAGGTGCTGGCAGGAATGAAGTCAAGCAGGCAGGCAGGCATGAAGAGAGAGGAGGAAGAAGCATCTTCATTTTTATTTTTATTTAGTTCACACTGGCTGCTTGCCCACTATCAGGGAACTGAAACCCCGGGGTATGTGTCTTGCTCCTTTGGAAGTGACTGACGCAACCACTCATAACCAGGGCATGCCTTTAAAATTTTGCTTATTAGATAACCTAGAGTTTATAATATATATTTGCAACAAATTTAAATCTATCTCCAATATAGTTTTCAAAACTCATAAAAGTTCACTCTACTACTTCATGAATAATACAGATATATAGTAATAAATCACAATTCCTCCCTCATTTCTCTTACAAAATTTTGTAATTCTTATCAATATTATCCATATGTTATAATCACACAGTTCCTTGTTACTATTATTAAATTGAACACCTTCATACTACATCAATTATGAATAGTAAAATAGACGATCCCTGGACAGTAACAGTTAAGTCCACAGCATACATCCTAAAAGCTGAGGTTCATACTCCGGGTGTGGCAGAATGTAATAACCAAAATGATGAACAACAAAATAAAAATAGAATAATTACATCCTCCGCTCTCTTCTCTGCTTGCATACTAGATTTCATTTGTGCCTATACTTTTCCTTAAAAAAATAGTAAAATATAGTACAGTATTTTACTTTCATCTATTCCTTTTTAAAATGTTGATCCAATTTTATAACCTATATCATTTTCTCATTGACGAAAAATTAGTTTAATACGTCTTACAGAGTAAATCTGCATAGGTTGAATTTTCTCAATTTTTATTTGAGAGAGTTTGCTCTTAATTTTGAAAGCTTTTTGTTTTCTGGATAGAGAATACTGTTAGTGCTTCCTTTTTTTCTTTTGCACTTTAAATATTCTACTAAATTCTCTTCTTGAATGAATGATTAATGAAAAAAAATCCAGTATAATTCTTATCTTTTTGCATCAATAGACAATTTTAGTTTGTTTTTCTGTTTTCTTTAAAGATCTTTGTCTTTGGTCACTTCATTGCATTTACTGAACTTCTCTATTTTGGGTTAAGTATCTGAGATTAATTTTGGAAATTTTCCAAGTTTTCTCTTTGCATTTCGGTCTTAGAAAACTGTTGACATATTCACAATTTTTTATCTCAGTTGTGTTCAATTTACTGGTGAGTCAAAGTCATTTTAATTTCTGTTAGTGTATTTGATTTTTATTAACCTGAGTATTTCCAATGTTTCTATTATACATGTTTTTGCAAATTGTTTAAATTTTACTTAGAGTTTTTAATATATTGATCACAGCTTAATATTTTATCTAGCAATTCAAAAATCATGCCATATTTCAATCTGTTTTTTTTTATATTTGCTTTGGTTATTCAATTTGTGCTTTTTCTGCACACATCATCATGATATTTGGTTGAAAAGCAGCCATGATAACAGCAAATAGCAGGTAAAAGGAACTGGGACAACTTGGACTGTACTCTGATTAGGAGTTAGACTATATAATATTTGTCAAGGCTATAGGTTCAATTTTTCACTTGTCTTTAATTTTAATTCCCTTTGTCTTTGTGTTTTCCTAAGAATATCTTTCTATATAAAGTTTGTGTTTTACAGAGTTTCCAGCAACATTTCCCTATTATTTATTCAAGTCTTGGTAAGGAATTAAGAAATATAAATATTCTATAAGATTCTGATTAAATCACAGATTTTCATGGAATTTTGTTCCTTGACTGTGATTTTCACCAATGTATCTTGTTTTCTGTTTTTTTATTTCCACTTATTGGAAAGAAAATTGGAAGTTAGTAAATCATAATTTCACCCCTGCCTATGTGGGATAAGCCTCTGACAAAATTTTTCACTGGATAATAGGCTTTTGATGGAGAATATACTAGATATATTTCACAATGGTTAATTTCCACTCCTTGTCAAAAACAAGAGTTGAATTTTCTTAACTTTACAATGAGAGAAACATGTGGGCCCCTTGAGCTAAAATAAAATAAATAGTATTTTGAGAATTCCCTGTCTTCCTTACCCCTGCATCTTTCCAAGTATTTCTTACTCTCGAAATAGTCCAAATCAGTTTCCAACAATTCAAAAAAAAAATAACATTTAGATGTTATTACCAATTTATAGCTATGGAAGCTTCATTCCAGAGACGTTGTTTTTCCCTGTAGTCCCTTATTTATCCAGATGTGAGGTCATGATTGCTTGCAACCTCAATTTTTAATGAGTCAAAGAAAAGCATTTATTTTCATTTTGCTCACTTTTATCTTCTTCTGACTGGACTGTTTAATTGTTGCATGCTGTTGATGAATTGGAAGTCTGATCTTTGCATTCTGATCTCAAGAAAATAATATACTACATAGCATATAAAAGACAATAAATATAGTTATAGAGTTTCCATAACCAAAGGAGAAGTTGGAATTAGCAGCGGACAAGAAAGTTTGGAAATAATATTGTTACCAGCTAATGAGATTAATTGAAGTCTATAATGGTGAATTCATAATCTACAATAAAAGAAAGAGGTAGAACTCAATCAAAATTATAACTTCACAAAGTAAGAGAGCCATCACTAGTATAGCCAAGAGATAGAAGTAATCTACATGCCTATTTGTAGATGACTGAGTACAGAAGATGTGGTATATATATTCAGTGAAATACTATTTTGATATTTAAAAAAATGATAAAATCCTGCAATTTTCATAAACATGGATGAACCTAGAGTGAGATAAATGAGGAGAAAGACAAATATCGTATGATTTCATTAGCATGTTGTATGTAGAGAAACCAAACAAACAAATAAACCAAATAAAAAAACAATAGTCTATATAATCCAATTGTTGTTACCAGAAGGGAAAGAGGCATGCTGAATTCACAATTTCTTTTTTGAAAAAAAGCTGAGTAGAATTCCCTTCTGTATAAATACCACATGTTCTTTAGCCACTAATCCATCAAAGGGCATTTAGATTGATTCTATGTCTTATCTATTGTGAATTGTGATTCTATTAAATAGTGTGCAAATATTTTTTCAGGTTAGTATTTTTGTATTTTTACATGCATATCTAGAAGTGTGATTGCCAGATAAACTTGTAATTTCATTTTTACTCTTTTGAGGCATTGCCATACTGTTTTCCATAGAGGAAGAGAATCATTTCAGCAAATGATACTGAAAAAATTAAAAAGCTAGCCATCTGAAAAAAAAATAAAAATAAGTCACTCATTAATGACATAAGTTCATACATAAAAATGGAGTAAAATATATATTAAATCTATAAATGTAAGACTAAAAACAATAAAGTAAACAGAAGAGAGCACATAATATTCACTGTGACATCAACTTCAGAGATGTCTTTGAGAAGTGACACCCATAGTGAAGAAAACAAAAGCAAAATTAAACAAATGGGACTATATTAAAATAAGCTTCTTTATAGCAAAACAAGTCACTGCAAAATGAAATGGCAACCTTCTGATTACAAGAATATATTTGCATATCACACGTAGGACAAATGGTCAATTTCTAAAATATATAAAAATCACATAAACTTCAATAACAAACCAGCAAACATAAACTGTGGGCAGAAGCTCTATATAGATATCTCTCCAGAGAAGCTATATATATATGACTTACAGGCAAATAAAAACTTTTCTACATCACTTTTCATTAAAAATGCAAATAGCACAATGAGATAACACTTCACACTGGTGAAAATGGCCTATATAAAAAAGACTAGGAACAACATATTTTGCACTGTTAGTGGAACTATAAATTAGTGTAACCTCTATGGAAAATATGATGATTAACATTTATTTATTTTTAGTGTTCATTTGATTTACATTAAGTTGATAGAGAATTGTCAAACCCATTTAAATATCTAATTATCTAAAAATAGTGGAGAATAAGAATTTAGAGGAAGGAAATGATGCACTAACATGTAATAAACAAAACAAAATAATAGCTAAAAACAAAAGACAGATTAATAGATTTGACCATATCCTATGTACATAACATGAATATACATATTTGGGTATGTATATGCATAATTTATATATATTTCTGTCATAGATAATATTGACATAAATTAAGGAATAACATTTTCAAGTAATAAATTATAGTGTTAATATAACAAATATACATGGAGTGCTTTTAGATACAGAAGAAAAAGAGGAAAACAAGCAGGATTTTATCATTTTTTTTAAAATGTGGTGATGGTAAAAAATGTGAAAAATGACACTGTTTTGTAGAGGCAACAGAACAGGTTGCTTCCTAATCTTGACTCGTGAATAATGCAGTGATGAACACTAGGGTGCATATCTTTCTTACTCTAAATTTTTAAACAAAATGTTTATCAGAAAGTGAACCAAACTTTATTATTTTATTTAAGTATTGTTAACTCCTTCACATGTTTGCAGAGTTAGCTAGTTAACTACTCCATTAAATTTGTTCTAGGCAGAGTTTGTCATCAACTGTAGAAGCAGGAAAGGTAACTTACTTTATTTTTTGCAACATCTCCTTCTTAGCTAGTCAAATGCAGATGCCTGGCCTCTGAAATGAAGTAGTTTGATAAGATGTAGGATAAAGGATGGTGAATTGACTCTGTAATCAGTAGCACTGTTGAAGTGTAATTTTTAGAAGTAGCAGTTTTATTAGAGCATGCATGTCACCAATTATCTAGTATTGACATATAAGGCATGACACAAATGTTCACAGCTGTTGAAATAATGTCCTAACCCAAATGGTTCTGAAGCTTCATTATGACTTTGAGTATGATGCTAATCTCCTTTATTCTTTTACGTTTTCCATCCTGGTTCTTAGTTTTTCTTGCATTACTCTTAGTGATCTAATACTTAAACTGATTTTTCACTTACGTCTGCTGAATCTAGAATCTTTTTGTAAGCAGACAGGACAGATAGAGAATATATTCAATAAAGTGGAGAAGAGATTTACTACATAAGTAATATATTTGTATCTTACGTATCACAATCTAAATAAAGAGATTTGAAAGCATGGGAGTTGACTACTGCAACAATGGTTTATATTATAAAAAATGTCTGTTAAGAAATTCACAGAATTAAGCATACAATTGATAGCAAATATTAGCTTGAATTTTAATGTTTTTCACAACAGAGAGACCAGAGTTGTGCCATTAATAGGGAAGTTGTCAACTTTACAGGTATTGATCAATTACATAATGAATAAGACCACAGAAATTTCATCTATGTAAAACAGATGACTGAAGAAACCCCTAAATACAGCAGATTGACTTTATGCCTAATGAACATAATCTTATGATATTAGGTGGACCATAATTAAACAAGAGCCACAAGTACTTAGGGAGTCCAGAATTATTCTAGAGAAAATGTCAAAATACGTAAATTTCTCAGCATTGAGAGTAGTGTACTTATATTAAAACTTAAAAAGGAAGATTCCACTAAACAGCAAGATTTAAAACTTTCTGCCTACAGCCACATTTAAAAAAATGATTAATTTGATGAAAAAATTTACATAAAAGAAAATCACCCTTGATAAATACAGAGCATTTAAATTTGAGAGTGAGAGAAATACCAAGAGCAAGGGTGAGAGACAGAGACAGACCCACAGAAAAAAAGGAACGTAAATAGTATATCTTTATCAAAAGAAAGAAAATTCTACTACTATTAATGTGAAGACTCATGCTTTATATGCTTTCTTTGAGAAAGAGCTCAAGGAAAAATGCATTTAATGAGACGAGCATAGAAAGAAGCAGCAATGTGAGAGACAGAAAATAGTTGGTAGCACTTACTGTGTTCCAGATACTTACAGGTGTTTTTAAATGTATTAACTTATTTAATCATCATAATAATCTTATGAGGTGGACAATTATTAGCCATAACTTCCAGATGTAAAAACTGAGACAGAGAGATAATGAGTAGCTTTTTCATGGACACACAGATATCAAAGGACAGATGTGTAGTTCAAGCTGATAATCAATTCCAGAGAAGACACTTGACCACTAAGTGTTAGAACAAAGAAAGATGTGAAAATCTATAAAAAAATAAAGCATGGGGAGAGGACAGAGATACAAAAGCTTTTATTAAAATTTAACGAGGCTTGAGTTAAAGTATCTGTTTATATTAGGCACAATTTCATGAAAACAATTATCAGCAACCCTACAAATACCTCATAAAATGTACTTTCTGGTAGAAAATGCAGCTAGCTGATGGAAGCAATAATATCGGAGGCCTTCTGTTGAGCATGTTTCACACAGTACAGGGGAAATAAGACCATTACAGGGCACACACAACATGTAAGAATCAGATTATAAATAATATTACCATGTGCCCTTGTTTGACCAGTATTACTCCAGCTTAGCAAGGTCATCCAGCATCCTGCCCTGTTTGAAATTCTGTCCAGATTTCAATCATAGTTTTCTAAGAGATCATTTGTTCTTTCTAAAATGTAAGATATCTTCACAAACATTTATATCACCACTTTTGTGATTATCTGACAGCAAATTTAATGTAAATACAAAAATTCTTATTTTAAGGACTGGGCTATTCTGAATTGCACATTATACCATGTGTAAATGTTTATATTGTACCAAGAGACAGTAATGGTGTCTGATTCTGCAGCAGGTTTTGTTGTCAGCCAATAGCAGTGTTCAATATATTTATGTAGGACAGTGGTCACAGCTCATATACATGAAACTGTTGACTACTGCTTATTTCTGAAATTTAGCAAAGATTTTTATATTTGTATTGATTCTAATTTACTTTAGTAATACTAAAAAGAGGATGTATTTCTACCAAAGAACTCCAACAAGATTACACTTTTTAAAAATGCTTTGTGTGGACTGGGTAAAATGTGACCATTGCCTTGTGGAGGTAGGTCATTATTAAAAACCATTTTTAATGTTAAAGATGCAATCTTAAAGGCTGCCTCCATTGATATTTCATCAAAATTAGATACATTACTTTATAAACATTTCAAAACAATAATTTTTAACTTCTCATTGTCACTAAAGGAGACAGTTTTGTTTTCCACACATTTTATCATGACTTGAGTTTCAAGCTATTTGACTGTTCATCAAAGTTGTTTTCAAAATTCTTTGAACCAAAGTTTAGTTTAGCACAAACAAAATATGAATCTGTGATTTGAGTGTAATTGCACCAATGACTATATTTGAACTTTCTAAGACCTAGCAGTGACAATTTCTAAGGATATTTTCAACAGAAAAGATGTTGAATGACATCTTTCATGACTTGATTCTATCTTCCAAATCAAAGGACACAAGTCAGATTTTTAGATATACTCACTCTTCTGGTGAGACCCCGACTGAGGCCTTAATATTAGTTATTGACAAACACAGGTTGAAGGAGATAGTTCTTGTATTTTGTGTAAACAACTTTAAGCATTGCAAAACAAAAAAGGCAAGAACAGCATAGTCAGTTGACTGAAAACCAAACAAGAAGAGATTCTGTTGGCATTGACTGTGATGCACACATTGTGCACAACTGTTTCCAAAGAGTCGTTAATGCATTACCAATTGCCTTTGAGGCACTTATTAGTATTTTTTTCAAATATTTTCACATCTATACAATTCATATAACACAGCCAAAGGAATTTTGTGACATTGCTGAAGTAGAATACAGTGCAAATATGTATATATAGATACACACATATATTTGTATGTTACACACACACACACACACACACACACACACACACACACACACACATATATATCACAACAGACAATACCAGATTTTTGTCAATGCTGCCAGTCCTTGGAAGAATTATTTACATTTTTGATAACTTGAAACCATTCTTTCATTCTTAAGAACACTGCCCAGCATTGATGAAACAGTACTTGACAATTATTATGGTGAAATATTTATGATTTTTGCATGGACAATTTAGCAATTTCAGCAAAGTGATCTTTGTCACAGAGAATGACAATACTAGTAGAAGAACTAGAAATGCTAAACCAGATTACAAATATTGATGGACAAAAAGAGTGAAATTTTATCTCAAGTAGCAAAGAACTTACTAATAAAAATTAAAGAAAATTGTAAAAACACTGAAAAAGTGAAGGGAGATTTCAGTTTTTATGAAAGGTGTTTTTCACACCTACTCCAATGGAAAGAAACCTTTGAACAGACAGAAGGTATTGCTTGGTTAATTCTAGAGACAAATCTTGGCCCAGTGGTGAGTAACATTCAGTTAAGATCGACCTAAAGATTGACAAGCAAGTAATACACATTGATAAATTATTTAATGAGGTTATTATTGCTAAGGGTTTTTGGACTTCCCTGGGCAGAAATTTTTGAAACACAAAACTTTGTATTAAGTATGGAGAAAAGTGACAAGACTTTTTTTGTTCATGGAAAAAATGACACTGATTAGTTAAAATTCTTAATGCTGTAGTAGAATACATTCTTTGTCTACCTGGCACTTCCTACACCAGTTGAATGAGTGTTTTATTTAATAAATAATGTCCGATTAGAAAGAGGAGAAATATATTTAAAGATACAGTAAATGAACTCTTGATGACTAAAATACATTTTCCATTGAGCTGTTCAGGGTTTATGATAAAATTTAAAAAATCAAAGAATGTCTTAATAAATAGTTTCAAATAAAATATATGGAAGTACTGATGATGGAATAAAATATTACCCGCCAAAAAATACATGTCACTACAAAAGTCACTACCACAAAGGGATTAAAGGGAAAAGCAAAGGGCACAAATTCAGAGAAACAGGATAGCTGGATCATCTAGGGCCTTATAAGCCATTTTATGTACCAAAGTCTTTATTTTTAAGTGTATGGTTGCTATTTCAGGTTCTTAATTCTAAAAAATACATTCTGATTAATATTGTTAAAAAATCATCTTTGTAGCTGTCAACTAAATAATGGGAACAGAAGGGTGAGGGAAATGAGACAGGCGGTAATATATACAAACATTACAATAGGCACCTATTGTATTAGTTTAAGAAGGAAGTGATCATAGCTGAAACCGAGGTAATCATAGTGGAAACATTCCCAGCTATGAAGTTTAAGAAAGTGACAAATAATATAGTAAGCAAACAAAACAAGTGTGATATTCTGGAAACCAAGTGAAGAAAAAACATTATGAAGAGAGATTACGTTTAAATTCTTGACCTTCAGCAATGGTCGTTTAAATCATCACAAGCAAGATGATTACTATTTTGTTTATAATGACTCAGATTTAGCTTTATTTCAAACTAAATCCAAAGCGTTTGCTCTGAGGATTCACTTATATTACAATCATTTTTATCTGCATTTATCACTGGTTTTTATGCTATGAATAAATGTTTGACATGATATTCTGTTTACATTTGGATTTCAGATAGTACACACATACAGAGATAAGTAACTCAGAAATCAACAGCTTCTGAGCACATCATGATAGAGAGTATTACTATATCAGGCTAGCAAACATAACAAAATTGAAAATGGTCAACCTCCTGATAGTTCGAATTTGCCAGTATAGAGCCAGATACTTTTAGAAAAGACATACCTATCAGAATTCGTTGATAAAAATTAAAGAAATATTTGAACTACCATGACTGAGTTATATGTTACTTTCCCATAAATTATGTAAGTAATACACTTTCAAAATCTTAATTATTCATTTATTTTCACATATTTCTAGCATGCATTTTAGAAAAATTCCTTGATTTCAATTTAGGTAATACCTAAAACTTAGTTTAAGATAATAATTCAACAAATTATTTTCTTGAAATATAAAATATCAATGCTCTATATTTCTTGAGCCTGTGTTAAACTGTGTGTGTGTGTGTGTGTGTATACAATAACTAGATTGGTGATCTGGTGCACCTAAACATTGAACAATTTTTGATGTTAAATGTAGATGGGCATTTTATCAGGCAATTTAAAGATATAAAACAAACTTGAGATAATTATTCCCTTCATTCATTCAATCAATAAATATTCATTGGTAACCTCGAGCAAACCAGTACGGTGATGGGTATAGGGAATATTAAAAGGAATAAACACAATTAATCTCCAACCTCAAAGAAAGTGCATTCAGCTGATATGTTTCTACCCCATAAGTTCCAGGATAAATCAGTTTTCTAAATGTTTTCTTTGACAGTGTCAAAATTGGTGAGTTTGAATGATCACGAACTCACCAGTGTTTTGTTGACACCATCATTTGCTATGTGTTAATGGCTAACCTGATTTTAATATTTAAAGAAGTTGCTCAGTCCTTGTAAGCACATATTTTAAACCCTGGTATTCAATATGAACATATAACTATGATCATAAATTAGACTGAGTGTCATTTTAGTGTTTTCAGGCAATATTTGTTTCTAAGTATTGCAGTTCAGCATATATAAGTTAATGATATTTGCATTCAAAATTATGAGCCAATAGAGAAATTTGTGCAAGAATAAGAAATCAAAGGGAAACTAGATCAGAAAATATGGTTTTGTGTTCAACAGACATATTTTGATTTTGAACTAAAATTGCCCTCTAAGTCAAATGAAGCATGTAGAAGAGATTTCAGGCTTCTTTCAAAGGAAAACATCTAGATTTTCTTGTTAGGTCCCAAAAGAGAGTCACGAGATTGTTGTTCTCCTTAAACATCTCAATGAATAAATTATTCCACATCCTTTGACCAAGATGGTGAATGAAATCTGAAGAGAAGTGTTGTAGTTCTCCTAACATTAGTGAAGAGTATCTTCCTTAGAATTGGCAAGCATTACCCTAATTCAGACCCTGAGCCTCAAGGTGTCCGGTGCTTTGGGGTGCTGCTCTCCAGAAAATGTCAGACTGATAGGATCACATTGGCTATGGGTCCTGCAGAATGTAGGGACATATTTACTGCGCAATGAGTATTTATCTCCATAGATGGCCCAAAGGAGTATGAGGAGAATAAATCATATGTTTTCCTCATAAGCTTCTCACAACAATCCAATGAATAAGTAATATCACTGTTATATTACAAAGGGATAAATAGACGTTTAGGTGTTGGGTTTTCCAAATTTACATAACCCTGTGACAGAACTTCATGTAATGTCTTGACTTTATTTATTTTTTAGTATTTTAATTATTTTTACAACATGAAAACTACATATTCAGGTGTTAAGAAAAAACACAGATCTAACCTTATTAAGAAGATTCATGGTATATCACACACTCTTGATCACTACATTTGGTTAAGGAGAGAGATTTTTGTTGTTGGTTATAAATTGTTATATTGCTAGTTAATAATACTGTTAAGGGAAATTAAAGGATTAGAGGCAATAAAATGTGACTATTAAAATATTTCAATCTGTTTAATTTAGAGCTGTTTAATTTTAGTTTTAATAAAATTTAAAATAAATACCTGCTCAATATTTAGTTAACAGATTGATACATTTTGCAAACTGTTTTGTATTTCTGGAAATTTTCAGTTTGCCTGTTAAGCACTAGCAGCAAAATATCTAAAATAAAGTCAGTGCTTTCAAGCTTTTTCAGATATACTTAAAGCTCACTGTCATAATATCAGCATTAGTTTTCCCATAACTGTGTCAATGAATTTTCTCTCCCTTTTTTTCTGTCTATGTATAATTCAGAATTGTTCTGTTGTCCATGGAATCTAGGTATGTTAAACTAATACTACTAATAATCTTCTAGGTTAATATCACTAAATTAAAAAAAAACAAAAAAAACATTGTGTATCTTTCATAAAGAAAACTATCTCTTCTATATCCTGTAGTAAAACTATAATGTGGTTCCCACCTTTTATAAGTGCATGCACCATTTTGGTAAGTCTCAAAGTTGAATATCATGCATTTTAATCCCATGGTATTTTGCAACACATTATATACACTGTAACCAAAACTCAAAAGAAAGATTTAATTCTAAAAATACTTTTTGCAACCACACATGACTGCAAAATATGGTCTGAGTGTAGGAGCGATCCCTCAAATGCCATTCCACACAGAAATGGATGTTCTTGATAAGAATAACCTCTGTTTCCATAGTTGAAAATAACCCCTCTGTATCATGACAAAAACATTGTCACTTACGAAAAGGTAAATCAAACTATACCAGACTACTGTATTGTCAAAATCAAGCTATATTCCATATGCTTTCCTCTTTTTACTGACTGGTTTGTGCTCATTTCCCTTTTGTCTCATACTCTACAACCAACCTCATGTTCTTTCTGGGTATTAGATAAGTTCATTTCTTCCCAGGACTTAGTGCTAATTTTTCTACGTGGAAATATAACCTTTCTAATTAAAAAAAAAAATTCTCTTTGATGTTCTAATTTAACACTATATATAAATCCTTAGAGAAGTCTTTGTCCATGTAAATTTCCCCCTCAATACTTAATTTTCGTCTTGGTAATTATATTGATTGCTACCTTGGATTTTATGTTTTTTTTATTTTCTCTCTAGCAATGACTACTCCAATCATGTTTTTCTAAAAAATACTGAGGAAGCGAGTAAAGAAAAAAAAAAATTATAAGCATAAATATTTATTATATTAATTTATGGATGAATAAATCTATGCAAATTTGCTGTCTACCATTTTATTAATGTTTTCTATTTTGCCAGAATTATTGCAAACAATTCTAATGTTATCAAGATATTTTATCTAAAATACATAACAAACACTGAAGATTTTGAAGAATGGGTCTTGTCAAACAAGTGATTTTAAAAGTATGCCTTCTCAATCACTAAAGCACTAAGTGGAAGGCTGGTATATAGATCACTAGGGTCCAAAAACCTGACCTAGAGTCAACAACAAAAATTAGTAAATAAATAAATAAACTGCTTCTTTCTCTTCTCTCTTCCTGCTTGTCTTCTTTCATTCCTGCTTTCCTTCCTTTCTTCCTCTTAACTTTTCTTAAGAAAACTAAACAAAATAAAAGCATTATTTCTTTGGTTCTTCACACTTTTCTAATGTGCAGAGAACCTTTCATTTTATTTTTTGGGGTTAGGTTTAAATGTTGGCATTAATGTTTTCTCCTAAATTATTGGTGCTAAATATTTTTGAAAGGACATATTATGAAGAAGATTCTAATGAATTTTCTGTTAGTAAATTTTATTTTATACACTGTTGATGAATATGTCTTGAAAATTACTCTGTATCAGATTATAGATATAATCCTGTTTTATAATTTTACAGTATTGTATTATATTACCCCTAATTTATTTTACTAATCTCCCACTGTCACTGGCAAGGCTAGGGAACATTGCGCTGAGAGAGAGGTTCAACCAAGGGGCCTGGGGAGGGTCAGTGTGAGACTCCAGATACCTGCACTCATTCAGAATGGTTTCCATCCTGAGTGTCCCAGTCACCAGCCCTCATTCTGAGACAAGATTTACCTTGACTGCTAACCTTGTCTGAACCCTCTGTCTTGTTCAGATCTTACCAGTAAGGATCCTCTGCTCATGTTCTTGACCTCATACCTAAAAATAATTTAAAAATAAAATTGAGGCATCAGAGAAAGCAAAGTTTTCTGTAAGCAGAATATAGACAGAGTACATGTGGAAGATAGCATGGAGAGCAGACTGGTATCAAAGAGTGAAAGGGGTTTCTGTTTTATAATTTGGAGGATTATATAGGGCTCTTTCAGGCATCTCAGATCATTTATTTTTTCAGCTGTGGGTGTCAGCACATTTTGGGTAAAGGGGCAAGAAAACCAAAAAATTTGCTTAATGAGATGCTTCCTGTGAGTTTTGCGAGCTTGGATATTTTGGCTAGCTGCTTCTGCAAAGCAGGTTATCGTTTTCCTAATCAATCTTGTGTTCCCAGATCCTACTTTATCGTGTTTCGAATTTTAACTTTTCCCCATTTTTTCTTTATGCCTTTATATTACAACAGTTGATTTAGATTTATAAACATATTTGAAAGATAGAACAGATCATTCCTATATACCAAACATTCAGATTTGCCTGTTTGCGACAGCTTGTTTTAGAATGGTGCCTTTTTGACAACTAGTGGACCAATATGGATGCATTATTGTTAAATAATGTCCTTTTTCTGCTGCAGGATACCATATTACACTTTGCAGTCATGCTTCATAGGCCTTTTTTTTTGGCCTGTGATGAAATTTCACAAATTTTTCTAGTTTCTTGTTTCTTGACGGTTTTGAAGGATTGCTCATGTAGTTTGTAGAGTATCCCTCAATTATGATTTATCTACTGTTTTTTAAAAATTGTGCTTAGATTGGTATTACATGTTTTGGGAGGAAAATTCGCAGAGATAAATTATAACTTTCATTAGGAAGGAAATATAAGAACTTATCTCTGTTGATGCTAACCTTGATCATATGAAAGAGGTAGATTTATCAAGTTTCCTCACTATAAAAATTACTCTATTTTCTCCCTTCCCATACTGTATTCTTGTAATAACTTGGGTTTCATGAACCTGAGAGTGGAATACCTACATAATTTATTCCAAATTATTTTGCCCAACCCAGGATAATTATTTATCTTTCCTTCCTTCCTTCCTTTGCTCATTTCTCTATACCCTCATGGATATTTACGTTATCCTTTGATTTATAACCGAACATTATTTATTTTGTTTCTCAAAGTGTCCTAATTTTTACCATTGCTAGATTTTTCTATTGGTTCTGTGTCTCTTTGACTTAGCCCTCATTAGTGTGATTTTTTTCTTAGCAATTCCTTAATTTTTGGCACTGTAACATAATTCTGACTTATCTTGTTCACATCCTGCCCAGTCCTAAAATTATACATTTTCTCAGAGTGGTTGTTTTATTAGTGTTTGATATTAGAAACCGGTATCTAACTACTAGGTAATGAAGACTTCTAGGACATCTTAGTTGATACATAAAAATATCAATCTCTCTTTATCTCTATATACTCACACACACATACACACAATCCATTCATATCTATACAATTTTCTATGAGCAAATATATATATTTCCATTCAGCTAAACATGAGTTTATATTAATTTATCCAACTCTAACTCACAAGCACAAGGATCATTCTAACCTGTTCCCAATGTTTGTATGTAACTTCCCACTCCATAGTAAGAAGCCTGACTGACAAAATTTACTTGCTCAGTTCTATTTGACATGCATAGCGTTATCAGAAGCAAACCATGATCCAAAAGAAAATTATCAACTAAAGAGTTTATTTGCAATATTTATGTGTGGTTTCTTTTGCTTTTAGTCTTAAAGCAAAGACATGTCACCATATTCTTTTCCCATTGTATTCAGTACAGCTGTTTTATAAATTTACATTAGAATTACATTACTTTGTCATATTATGTATTCCATCATGGGATACCCTGACCTTCTATATGATATTTTTAAACATTTGATTTGTTAAAGTTATCTCTATTTTAAAATTACATGTATTTTCACAAATGTGTATGTCATTTATCAACCATCATATTATCATGTAATAGAGTTATATTGTTTTAAAAATAGCACTAACTCTACTTTTTCCACACTCATCCATGAAACTCCAGCATCCAAAGTTGATTTCACTATAACTATAGCTTTGCCTTTGTCAAAATGTCTAAGAATTGGGACCCCAAGGTAAAACTACAGATTTGCTTCATTCATTTAGCAATATGCAATTATAAATCTTTTTTTCATGACCTGAGAGTTCAGTTTTTAGTTGATGAATAATTTTACATTGTATGGTTGTACCAGAGTTTACTTTTCCATTCACCCATTGAAAGACTCTTGTTTTCTTCTGATTTTTTTTCAACTAAAAAAAAGCTCTTATAAAATTTTAGACATTAACTGTAAGTACCTAATTTTTCAAACTGCCGATTAATATGTAGAAGTATAAAATGAAAAACACAAGTGCACTAGCAGATTCTTACGGTAAAACTATGTTCTGCTATATAAAAATTTCCAAAATGTTTTCCAAATTGCCTATCTTATTTGAGTTACCACATGCAAGGAATGTTTGTTACTCTACATTTCCAACTAGAAATTTGTGATAAATTATCTTAATCAGCATAATATGTGTTAGTGGTGTCATATTGATGTTTAATTTGAAATTTCTAATGACATAATGTTGAGCATCTTTTGGTAAACTCTTTGCCACCTCCATATTTGGAGAAGTAACAGGTCAGGTCTTTTGCACATTTTTATCAGGTTATTTCTTTCATTATTATTGAGTTTTAAAATCCTTCATATTTTTGAATCCAACTCATTTTCAGATATGTGTTTTGTAAGTATCGTCTCCTTGTCTGTGCATTGCTTCTACTGCATTAAAAGTGTCTTTTGTGGAGCATAAATAAAGTATTCATTTATTCCTTTATGTATCAGTATTTTTTTTCATCTAAAATCAAATAATCATACTCAAGATATCTTATTTTTTATTTTGTTCTATATATTTTACAGTTTTTCATTTTACATTTAGAATTATTTATGTGCACATGAATGTTATTTCTGGGTTCAGTTTCATTTATTTACATATTAATGTCCAATTTTTCCAGTACCAGTTGATGAAAATATACTTTCTTCGTTGTGTAACATTCCTTTTAATCTTTCATAGAAGGAAATGTTGGTCATGAAAAAATGCATTAATTCTTGTTCATCATTGAAACCTATTATAGCTCTGCCATAATTTATAATAATTATTTAAAATGGAATATTTTTGGCCCATGTTTTGTCTTTTAGTATTTTGAATATGTAATTCCACTCTTTTTGGTTCTGCATTCTTTCTTTCTTCCTTTTTTTATCTTTTTAAGGAAAGTTGCAGACAGAAATGAAGGTGAGCAGAGATAGGCAGGAAGGAAAAGAAAGGAAGAAAAATCATGCTATTAATTTTATTTAATTGTTCATTTTGATTGTTTTCCCAACCCCGAGGTCTTTGGGATGTATGTGACCTATATTCAATGGACTTAACCATGATGTCATTAGGGCATGTCTCTTCTTCAGTATTTTTTCTGAGAAGCGTGATGACAACCTTATGATGTACCATTGTAGGTTATGTTTCTCTTTTCTTTATAATCTTTAATAGCTTTTCTCTATTGTTGTTTTTTTGTAGTTTTACTATGATTTTATGTTAGTGTACTTCTTTTTCACTCAAGTTTTGGATGTTTTATCAGCTTTTTGAATTTCCATGGATAGCTTTTGTGAAAGGTGTGAACGTTTTCCTGATATTACTTGTTAAAATACATTTTTATCTCTTTTCCTTCTACTCATCATCCAGAATATCTATAACCATTATCACTATTCTTATCATCATATGTGATAGTTCCACTTGTTTCTTTCTTGTTCTCAATCAGGTTTTTCTCTTCTCTTCCATTTGGGTCATTTCTTTGGTTTTCAATTTCATAAATTGTTCTTCTATGACATTGAGATTGTTTATGGAGGTTTCCATTTTTTTAAATGTATTGACTATTTTTATATCTAGCTGTTCTGTTCATTAACAAATAATGTACATACATACATACATATATTTATATAAAAACTATCTTATGAAAATAAGAAAAGAGTCTAAACTTAGCAAATAATACAAATGAAAATTAAACTTATATACCTTTCTTACCTGTCAGGTTGAAAAAAGTCCACAAAAACCAAATAAAACAAACATGAGTATTATCCAATTGGCAAAGCTTTGAAGACAGATACCCTCACATGTTTCAGTTAGTATCTAAAATGGAAATGGTTCAACACTTATAGCAGTAAGTTTGCAATATTTAATAAATATCTTAGGATTTAAATCTTATTTTTGTATGTCATTTAAATATCATTTTTGACACATATTTTGCCTATTACATTTCATTTAACTGTTAAAAGTAAAATGTCAAAAGTTTAAAACATAACAACATAAGAAATGTAAACTCTCTTCTCCACAATTTTATTGTAATATATTTATAATTTTAAAATTTTGTAGGATGTTCTGAACTTTATCTATATGCTTACTGTGATTAGATCTTTTGTAATGAAAATGTTTTTTGAACAGTTTCTCTATATGAAGCTGACATAAACTTGATGTGACTGGGGTAAACATTTTCGTGTAAAGATTGGTAACTCTGAGATCCCAGTGGTTAATGAATTGCCTCTTAACAGTTTTAATTTATTTGGTAATATAATTCAGTGCTGAAATCAGAAAAGGTTATTTTTGAAAACAATACTTGCAGTTATGTAACAAAAATAGGTTGAATATTATGCACTATATCCTGACAAGGTGGTTTGTGGTGCCCAAGATCTACAAACTGAAATAATTAAAACAAGAAGACATAATAGACCAGGAAGCTCTCTTGTTCTTGCAAGTAGGGTATTTCATGCTTATCTGTGACCTGTTTATTTTCTCCTAGTAACATCTATTGAGGGTTAACTTTGCTTGCTTAGTTACTAGCCCTCCTTGGTATTTATCATTCTCATGAGTCTAAACTTTGTCATTATCAGTGTTTAAGCTGAGGTCTCCTTCCAGACTACAAGAGAAAGTAGCAAAATACAGAGATAAGTTTACTTCTATTGCACTAAAATTCAGCATAGCATGGTAAAAAGTTTTTTCTTTAAATAATTGAACACTTTTTTTCTCACCTTCTAGTGACAAAATCTTAGTAAACGTGTTAATGATTGAATTTTAATTTCTTCAACAGAAAAGATAATGATTAATTCTTCTAATTCAACTAGGTATTCATTTATTGGACAAATGTGGATTAAATATCTGCCTAAACCTATGTAATGTTATCTTGCAGAGTACCTTCAAACTTTTTTTAAAAATAAATTAAAAAAATATACAGGGGATCTAGAAAATTTAAACATTGTTAAAATATAGTGTATTTTCTAGAATATATTTAATAAATGTTCATCTCCTTCTGATCTTTTTATTCTGTTGTCTGTATTCTTTAAAAATGCATTCGGTTCATTTATCTTTGCTTCTCTGCCATTTATGGCTGTAATAATATTTTTGCACAAAGATATTACTCATACCAAAGTTACATGGTTTATGGTAATTTTTAAATATTAATAAAAGGTGTTGAGTTACAAAAAGTATATATTTATGCAAATTCATGTTTATTGTCCTTTAGTATAGTAGTTTTAAATGATGTACCATACTGCGTATCAAAATTTATTTTAATTTTCTCACTATTTTATTGAGGACTTCTACAATTCAATAATGGATTTTCATACTGCATGAAGAGCAACTTGCAATTTCAATTTTATTATTTCTATAGTGTTAATATATTACATGTTTACTATGCAACTATGCCCAGAGAACATGAGTTTAAAGATAATAATGGATAAGTGAAATGGAATCCTAAGAATACATAGAAAGACCCATTTAAATAAATGCAGTGAATTGCTCTTTGTGCTGTTTAAAAAACTTAGAACTTTTTAAATACTAAAACTGTAATGACATTACATATGAATGTATTAACCTTCAGGTGCTTAATTTGTACTTTGCAAGATATAAATATCAAATTACATTCGATTAATTGATCAAAATATCTCATGTTTTGAGTAGCTATTTTAAACCTGACATTCAACAAACACCTATCAGAAGCAGATAAATTTTGATCTGTATTTTCTCTCTTATTTTCAGTTTGAATTTTATTTTCCACTTATTAAACTCCTGATATATGTCAAAAACCTTATTTTGCTCTCATCCCCCACCAAGAAACATTTCTATATTTTTAACTCTATCAAGTTATAATCATTTTTGCTGTTAAATAATTATTTCTTCCTCAAGTCAGATTGAATGCGGTGTTCTGTAGAATGTTTCATGTAAATAAGGCTGGCAAATTTTCCTAGTATCTTTGACTTTCTTGGATCTTAGTTAATAGCTACTTGATTCCAATTTATCTGTATACTATCATCTCTCTATAACTCACTTATATTATTTCACCCCATTGGGACGTCATTTAGAGTTACATGGTTTTAATCACCAAAATCACTAATATACATATTTGCATGGCCATGATTTGTCAGTGATTTATTCCTGGTTCTTTTAATGATTGCTTCTTCACTATAACTCTATTGATAAATCTATAAACTATATATAAATCAGAAAGTCTCTCATTTGGTTCAAGATTTATTATTCTTCCATTAATGTCTCATGTTTTAAGAAAGACTTAATGATTCACTTAAAACTAATACAATTCAAATCTAAATAAAGTATAAAAATTTACCAAGGGTTTTTATATATCAAAGAGAATAAGCAAATACTTTTGTTCAGATTAATACTTAAGGTGCATATAACTTTATGGACTAGTATTCATATAGTCTTCACATATATACATCTAAGTAGACTTACTGGATCAAATAATAGTTCCATTTTTAGTATTTAAAGAAATCTTAAGAAGAGCTGCACTGATTTAGAATTTGAATTTCCTTTTTGAACAATAATATACTCTTACTACATTAAAGGAAATAACATGGCAAGAGAGCTCATCATTTAACCTTTCTTTTCTGAAGAATCCCACCCTCTTGTGAAATACATATTCTTAATTGCATATTTATCTAGCTCTCTTGTTCACTATAAAAAAAGCAATCTATCAGAGACAAAAGTTACACTGTATAAAATCATTTAATATTAATTTGAATTTCATAATATACATTTAAGCTAGCTCACAAACTATCAAAGAAAATTCATTTTATTTATACATTCTTCATTTTTGATTATTTTGACATACATACTTGATCAAATATAGAGAAGGCATTTTTATAAAAGCTTTTCTTTATGATATGGTCATAATTATTTTTACCTTATCCCCCCTTCCCCTTTCTCAACTGACAAAATTTCCAACTGAAAATCCACAATCACATATTTTCTCTTCAAGAAAATAATCGCATTTTTTCATAAATAAAAATGTATGTCATTCGTATGAAACAGAAAAAGGTGGTTTTGGGTGCTAAAATCATTCTTTACTCTCTTATTTGAAAGTAAACATCATTCTACATTTTTCTTCCAGAACATTGTTGGGGCTATTTTTATAATGATCCAATTTAATATTGAATTATTCAGCAGGAATATCATTTAAGACTAGAATCATTACGTCTTATAGAAAACATTTGCGGAATATAATACCATAAATTAGTTCAAATATGAACAGGTAAGAGGAGGACTATTTTTAAAAAACTTTTCATATGTTGGTTATGTTTGGCAGCTTTTCTTCAGTCCTACAATGAAACTCTAAAACAGGCTGTTTTGCCTAACATTCCTTAGTTTGTTGCATTTTTTATCAAGCTAATAATTTCATCTTCTTTTGCTAAAGAGTAGAATTTAATTGCTCTAAGCTGATACAAAAGCAATATCTCTTACTAAGGAAACCCCTAGGAAGATGATTATTTATCCAAGGTAAATGCAAGAAGCTTGCTTTAGCTTATTCTGTTTTAGATATTATCATGTTTTGCAAGATAACTTAGATGTGTAAGTTTTAACATTATAGACTCCCTTGCATTCCTTTAATAAACAATATTAAAGAATGGAAAATAAGAAAATATTTGCAATGTGTTACTGAAAAAGGATTATTATGCTTAATACGTGAGTCCTTGAAAATAATCACTATCTTTCTACTGGAAAATGAACACTTTCATGGAAGTATTATTGGTGGGTAAATAAATACAGGTAAGAAACAACCAAGAATAGAAATTTCATATGATTTTTTTTAAATCATCAATAAATTTTACTGTTACATTGTAGCTGGAAGGTATGTACAGAGATGGGAATGTTCATAGAATGTTGCAAAGCATTCTGATAGTAAATGTATTTGTGTTTCTTGATTCAGGATGTCTCCAGTAAATTATTTCCTGAGATCAAGAGACATTGAATAATAAAAATCTCTTACAACAGTAAAAAATCTGAAAGAATCACACAGCAAGAATACTTTTGTTTTTTAACTATGGCACAATTATAATATATATTGTATTATTTTTAGAAACCAAATATTTGATTAGATTGAACAATAGTATAAAAGTAGATATATTATAATAGTGTCAAAGTAGGTCATAGAAGTATAAACTCAATATTATCCTAATTGTTCTGCTTGCTACATGTATTTAAATATAATATCAGAAGGCAGTTCACCAAAATCTTAAATTTTCCTGCATCTTTGGTGTAAGTTTTTATTTTTAATTTACTTATCAATTTTCAAAATATGAGATCTATTACTCTAAAATAAAATTTTGTAGATATTAATTGAAAGAGAAAAAGTGTTCAAGGTATTTTAGCACATTAATGAATAATTGATATATTTTTCTATATTTTCAATAGCATTTTAATATAAATTAAAAATCAGCATTAAAATTTTATACTTTTGAAGTATAAACCTACATTGAGAATAATTTCATTCTGAAAATTATAAAAATAATGCAACACATGATGTTATAACATAAATAAATTTACATTTCTCTAGACATGGATGAAAATATTTTCACTTAATTTTAACCATTTTACTTCTCTGAAATTATATGCCTCAAATCACTTTATCAATGTCATTAATAATTGTTATTTTCTATTAAATAGGAGACTTTTTGTAGGACCAAGTTACAGAAATCAGTAGATACAAAGATACACAAACACACATATATGCTTGTCTATACACTCATGTATGTTACGTATTTGTATATGCATTCATATATATGTTTAGTATTAAATGTGTACATTTTATGTTGATTGGGAAATTTTGAATCTTTGTTCCAAGACTTTGAACATTTTAAATACTAGGTTTTTTTGTGTGCATTACTAGAAGAATTAGTGATTTATTTATTCTTATTTGTGCTCAAAATACCCAGCAAGATACAAAATAGAAGACCCTGAAGTGAAAGTTTACTTTTACTTAGAAATTAAAGCTATGTTAAAGAGAAATTTTGCTTTCATTTAGCATTAAATAAAACTGGAGTTTACAATTAAACTCTTGAATTTAAGTAGTGTATTCACAGAAGACTTATGTGTATTTTACAGAATATTTTGTTTTCTCTACCACATTTGTCTGCCACAGTTCATTTTACTCATGTTCAAAGAAAGTAAGTGAATTGATAATGTTGACACAAATGTGTATCTGTCACACACTTTTACGTATAAAATGGTTTGAGTGACTTACAACTTTTAAGATGTATTTGATATAAAAAATGATTGTGCTTTTCCAAGATGTGTATAAGGCACTTCAGGTCAAAACACATTCAAGAACATATAAGAACATTTCTGCTTGTTGAAGGCTGATATCTTTTGCAATAGTTTTTATTTTTCTTTTTGCATGTCTCACTGCATGGACAGCATGCATATGCAACCCAGGGTGTAGAAGCTTAAGACAAGCTAAAGCCATTCCCATCTTTGAATACCTGGATAACTCTATGCACAGACATTTTAGTATTCAACAGAGAATTACAGGGGGAAGATTGTGTGAGTACATATTTGTTTTATTGTCAGAACTGTATATTGATTCCTTCATTTAAGGATACATTTTGTTGTGTTTTGCCACCGAATTAAATAAAATAGAGATTAAAAAAAATAAGTTGTAAGTGAACTACATTTTATTTTTCAGCTCCACTAATGTAAGTTTGCTTTTGTGAAATTTTTATCTGATTATAGGGCAGAAAATGCTAAAATAGGAGTACAGGAAGCAGAGTGCCATTGCAGCTCTTCCAAAAATGTCATCAAAGAGTTTATTAGAGTCAATATTGTTCTAAAAGAAATAATTGTGTTCCTCTGAGAATATATTCAGTCTATTAACACTGTGAAGTGTATGAATAAGTCGAATACATTTATTTATTATTAGGAGTTCCTAAAAACTTCAAGTCAAGCTCATCATGTATGGAAATATAAAGTTAAAGACTATCAATATCATTAGATTGCTAATTACTAATTTTTGTCCTTACTCTAGATTTTATTTCTTTTTTCCCCACATTAATACATATATATATATTCATATATATATATTCATATATCCATATAAACCTTTGAACTTTTATTTCTGGATCAAAGTTGTTATAAATAAACATATACAGAATGTAAAATTTATCAAGATTATAAGAAGTTGTGTATTTTTAAATCAATAAATTTATTTTTAGGACACTTTCAGGTTGACAGAAAAATTGAGCAGAAAATATAAAGTGCTGGCATAAACTCCCAGTCCCTTCCCACAATACTTTCACACACAACTTCCAGGATTATAGTCAGTGACATATGTTACACTTGAACCTACATTGACAGAGCACCACCCAATGTCTTTAGTTTCCATTTGGATTCACTTTTAGTGTTTTGTAAATGTGTGGGATTTAAAACAAAATGTATAGTGACATACACCCATCCTTGTAATTTATACACGATAGTTTTACTGCCATAAGATCCTTTGTGTTCTTTCTATTCATATCCCCCTTCCTCCTACATCCTAGCAATAACTTTTTGCTGTCGCCATAGATTTATCTTTTCTAGAATGCCATGGAATCAAATGGTACACAGCCTTTTCAAATTGACTTCTTTCATAATTATATTAATGCGAATTTCCTTCATGTGTTTTCATGGCTATAACATTTAAATTTAGCTATAAGCAATTTTCCAAAGTCTGGAAGTTTACCTCTTGAAGTTGCTTCCAAGTTTTAATAACTATGAATAAAGGTGTATGTTTTTTATGTAGACATGTATTTTTAGCTTCTTTGAGAAAATACCAAGGAGGTATGCAGAAACACAGTGTAAGATTATGACTAGCCAAACGATCTTCCAAAATGACTGTGCTAATTTGCATTCCAACTGGTATGTGAATAAAAGAACGTTGTCACTGTTCTGGATATTGCTCATTCTAATAGGTGTGTGTTGGTTTCACATTGTTCCTTAAATTTATAATTCTCTCTGACAAATGATGTGGAAAATATTTTCATATTAAGATATGCGTACCTTCTTTAAAGAGCTGTCCTTTCAGGTCTTTGATGATTTTATCATTTTAATCAGTTTTTTTTAATTTTCTTGTTTCCTTTTTTATCTATATGTATATATACATATATATATTTTTGAACCACAGTCCTTTATTAGATATTCATCACTTGCAAACATTTTCTCCAGACTGTAGTATATTTTTTCATTTGCTTGACAGTATCTTTCACACGAAGATATTTTTAATGGTAATTTAGTCCATTTTATAATTGTTTTCTTCATAAATCACACTTTTGGTGTTGCAGATAAATGTCATGACTACATGCAAAGACATATAGGTTTTTCCTATGTTACTTCTAGGTGTTCTACAGAAAATTTTCCTTGCTAATGGTTACATCTCAAGAGTAACACTGTTTCCACTTGTTCAAGCCAGAAAGTCATGACTCCCCTGTTACCAAGTCTTCTCCCACAGCACCTTATTTTCCATTTATCATTGAGTATTGACAAAGTAAACTGAGAAATGTTTCTTGAGTCTATAATCTTGTCTCCAACAAGATGATTTCTCTTCCGAATCAAGTAGCATTCTCCCAATTTGCCCCCATGCCTCCAACCTTAAATTCCCTTCACACGGAAATTATGAAATGCAAATTATACTATTGCCTTTGCAATAAAATTAAGCATTTTTGCCTAGACAGTAAATAATTTTGTATCCACACCACCCATGTTACTTTATTTTCAAAATGTTGAAATGTCTTTATAAAGAGTATATATGTCTTTTTTTGACGTCATCTGGCATTTGCCAGAGAAATTCCAATAAATTCTTGCCACATCAAGTTATGCTGTGGTTACCCACACTAACATTTACGCTTCTATTTTTAAAAATTTCGAAAGCCTGCCACATGAGCAATTTTATCAGCTCATTTTTTCTCATGCTACAGTATTCGAAGTTACATTTTATATTGTTCTATTAAACTATTCGATATGCTCCAAATTACTGCTTATCTCCATTCATATATTAATAGAGTTCGAAAACAATCCTTCATACGGTTGTTATAACAAATTTATTGTAACAAATTTCTCTCATCCAGATCCTGTAGTTTATATTTTCAACAAAAGATTGACAAACAATAAATGTCTAATTCTTTATCTAATCATCTCCTAATTGTATTTAAGAATACATTTCAATGTTTTCCTGCAACCATGTGTTTGGCTACCAGTTTTCTAAAGAATTTTTCTCATTTACTTTCACCAGAAATGAGAAGACTTCTTTTCCACACATTTTTTAAAATTTGATATTATTTCTTCTTTTTCGTTTGTTTATTATGGTTGAAGTATTTTATTATGGCATTAATCTTCTGGTACTTCATGACAGATGATATTGAACAACTTGCCACCTGATTATAAAGCCATCTTTTGTAAAGTACAAGATTTATTTTTCTTGCTTATTCTTTAGTTGCGTTTTCACTCATCTTACATGATGTTACATGATGTCTACATCAATAGCTATATATCTATCTCATATATATAATAATATATATATATACATATAGTCTGTGAATTGTTTTCCATTTGTAAACCATAATTAATAAATATTTCTTAATTTTATTGTTATTAATTTATAAATTTTTGTAATTAGTGCTTTGTCCTGTTTTAAAAATTAATGCCTATTCTAAATCCCCGTATAACCTGTGTATTAGTATAGCTCTTATTAAAGAGCTTATATTGATGTCTCTGTCTTTAGTATATTTCTATGTTTTTTATTTGTTTTTTTAAAAAAGGTGCAGACAAGAATGGAGATGAGCAGAGGCAGGTAGGCAGGAAGAGAAAGGAAAAAATTATCTTTATTTTATTTAGCTGTTCACTCTATTTCCACCTGGTCTGGAGACTCCAACCCAGAGGTATGTGAATTGCTCCTTCAGAGGTCATTGACCAAACTGCTGCTCCACCAGGATTCATCAGTTAATGCTTTAAATTGCAAAAAGATACACATAGTAAAAAATCAGGAAAGAAAAATACACTTAGAAAATTTATCCCTCTACTTCTGTTTTTCATACACAAAGTTTCAGTCCTCATCAACAACCATTAACAATTTGTATGTGTTCTTTAGAAATACTCTATGAATATAGAAGCATTATTGTGTGTATATTTTCAGATAGATTGTGCCTTAAAATAATAATTTCTCTGTACCTTTCATTTTGTTTAATATCACTTTTGAATAGCTCCAGGTATTTTTGCAATTATTTTATTTTGTTTTCATCTTAGTTTTTGTTATTGCAACAGTTCTGCAATGTGTATATTTGTAATCTATAATTTTCTTATAGTGAGATATGTAGAATTAATTTCTAAATCAGTAAGTGAAAGGGAAAAATGAATTTTAATGAAGGATATTTTGACACTGTCTATAGACATTTTATCTATGTACATTCCCATCAGCAATCAATAAACATACCTACTTCTCTGTAATGTGACGTTAAACACTGTGGTGTTTCCATTCTGATAGTAAAAATTCTATCCTTTGAAATTTTAGATAAATTTCTTTCATTTTAAATGAGATTAGCCATATATTTTTATGTTTAAGAGGTTTGTCATTTTAATTTCTCTGAATGATCTCTCAATATTATTTTATTATATCTAATTTATCTTTAGCATCTTCATAAACACTTTGAAAATACTAGATTGAAGTATGAGTTCAAATGTTTTCCCATAGTATTATTTTTATTTAAAGGTTATGTTTTCAATGAAGTAAAACATGTTTTTTTTTTTCTTTTATCTTTCTTTTTTTTAAGGAAAGGTACAAGTAGGAATGCTGGCAAGTAAGCAGATTGGAAGAGAGAGGAGGACGAAGCATCTTTGTTTTATTTTCATTAAGTTGTTCACAATGGCTGTTTCCCCTGGTACACTGAACTGGAACCCAGAGGCATGTGACTAGGTCTTTTGGAAGCAATTGGCCTAACTGCTGCTCAATCAGGGCACAGCCATTTTTATTCTATTGTGAACTTTGGCTCAAGAATAAAAGTCTTTCTCATTCATAGTTCATAAATATATATAATAAAGAAGGTGAATATTTGTATATATTATACACTCACAAATATTTATTCATAAATGTGCATATGGTGTATTTATACTTGTATTACTAAATAACATATTTTATTTTAAGGGATGAGGTAAAAAATCCAAAGTTTATACCTATGCCTAGTCAATTTACCTAGCAGCATTTTTTTAATAATCCACATTCCCCCTTTGATTTGAGTTTCTAATGTCATTATATACAAAGTTCCTTCATGTATTCACTTATATTTTATTTTTTAAACTCTAAGTACCTCTATATAAATATTGCATCACACTTCATTGTTTATTATTGCTTATAATATATTTAAATTAATAATATTCATGAGTATTTCATCTAATATAGTTAGTATTGTTGCCAGGTATTTCAAAATCTATATGAGTAGTTGAAAGTTAGTGTTTTTTAATGAATATTGCATTTGATGAACAGTTTTTCAAGAAAAAGAAATACCTTAAGAATGGTGAATCTAGCTGTGCAGGGGTGGGTTAGACTATGCAATTCTCTGACTTATTTACTTCCTTTTGTCCTTCATTATATTTGGTGAAGTTTTTTTATATGCTTTGAGTTTATAAGAAACTTTTAATTTTACAGAAAATTAAATTTGCTTCTCTTTCTCACTTTTGTTTTTTTCCTGAAGAATAAAGATCACTATCCTATTCCACAATTTAAAAAAAAAACATTTCGTTAAAGCTGATATTTATTCTTTTCTCTTTGAGAAAAGAGAATCTGAAAATGAATACTAGAATAGAGAATACTAATTAGCAGGTTTACCCAATAATGCATTCGGACTTAGCACCTAAATTAGGTTAGTACATTGAGAATAGAGATAAAACAGTACATGTTAGAATTTATAATTAAACATTATATGAGTGATAGGAAGTGAGAAACAGCAAATGAGTGCTTTAGAGATAGAAGAATCTTTGGTGACTTTCTTCTGTCATGATGATGAAAAGTTCTTTACAGTCTTAATTTTTTGTAAAGTAAATGTGCAGGTAAGAATGAAGATGAATAGACAAGAAGGTGGGAAATGAGAGGAGGCTGAAGCACTATATTTTATTCTTATTTAATTTTTTACAGTAGTTGCTCCCCTGGGACCCCAAACGGGGTCAGTGGAAGATATGTGGGCTGTGCTCCTCTGAACACATCTGATTAAACAGCTACTCACCAGGGCCCTTCTGTGTAAACATCTATTGCTAAAAGTCTTCATTCCCAAAGACTGCAGGGCAGAATTGTGTGAAACTGCAGGTACCATTGGAGTTGAAACCTTAAAATAATCAATTGCAGAGCTAACTAAAACAAGCTTCACTGTCTAATGCTTTAGTTAGGATGAATGTGATGGTTTATTCTCCAAGAACAGCTAAACACTTTAGAAACAACTAAAAATTTATAGCAGAAAAGTCAAGTTTGTGCCACGTAAAATTGCAATGTACTTCTGTAATTTGGACTTTTCCAAAATAAGCACTGACATATGAAAATAATAAAGATAAATTTAGACATTGTTCAAATTATGTGGATAAGCTATATAAATGACAGCTTCATAAAATACCTTTTTATTTCTGTCAATCATCATACTTCCTTCCAAAGTGTTTAAAAAATTAAATTATAGTCTTAAAGCTTAGAAATCAAAGTTTTTTGGCTAGTTTTGATTTTTTGTAAGCCTTTTCTCCTTCATTTGTTCATGACTGTTTTCTTGCTGTGCACATATATATTCTTTCCTTTGCAGTGTGCATGTCTGTGTTCTAGTCTCTGATTCTTAAAGGACACAATCACATGAGATTGGGTCCAGTAAGCAACAACAACTCATTTTTAACTTTATGACCACTTTATAAATATTATTTTCAAATGCAAATTATATTCTGAGGTCCTGGGAATTAGAATTTCAAAATATAATTGTGTGTATGTGTGCAGGGACATGATTCAATATAAATATGAAATTTTAATGTAGATATTAGAAAAAAAGTATTAACAACCAACTGATCAGTAATTTTAGCAGAGTATACAGGCATCCCATAGTTTCTCCTCTTCCATAGTAATTTCTAACTTCTAAATTCTTGTTACCTTCAGTATAAAGATTATATTTTCTGTTCTAAAATCATTTGATGGCCAAAGCTAAGCATAAAAAAATACATTTTCATCAGTGAGATTTAAATGCTCATACAAATCTTCAAATTCTTCTCTTGTCTCCTTTCTCAATGAATGGAGCACTTATGTCATTAGATAGTTAATATTCTTTTGGATAAATGACTTACTAGGATAACAGAATCTATGCAAATCAAAGATATGGTACATACTAACCTTGAAATAAGTACTTTCAGTCTTTTTATTATTTATTCTCCATCTTATCAAGGTATAATTGTCGTATAACATTGTATAATTTTAAGCTGTATAAGTAAGGATAACGTGACAATACATTTATATTAGGAAGTAACTACTGCAGTCGAATTAGTTAACACAGCCTTTGCCCTACATAGTTAGCACTTCTTTGTGCATATTAAGGTTTTCTAAATCTATTCTCTTAGTATTTTACATATGCAATATCTTTTTAACTATAGTCACCATACTATACAGTACAACACCAGAAGCTATTTATCTTATAACAACATATTTGCATCCTTTGATCCACCTTAAGCAATTTTTTCCACTCCATTCCACCCTTAGCAACTATAAATCTCCACTGTTTCTATATATTAATCTTTTTATAGATTGCAAGGTAAGTGAGATAGTGCAATGTTCATCTTTCTCCCATCTTTCTCATGACTGAATAATAGAATAAAATTCCATTGTGTGTGTGTCTCCAAACATCTTTCCTTGCCCACTAGCTAGGTTCTGCAAATATGAGATTCCTCGAACGGCATTGCTGCAAGAATATGTTTCTCCAAAATCTGAGTAGGCCTCCTGGGAAGTGTGCCACAATGCTGATTTAATTGGATGTCCACCTTGGGCTTTCTCTTCCCACTGGGAAATTCATAGACCCAGAGGGGTCCTTTTGGTGCAGTGTTGTACTGATCTGGGAGATGGGTAATACTTTCAAAGTGTAGCCACTCCTTTTATCTTTCTATTATATTCTTGATTAGCTTTTGTGATGCTGGTGACTTCAAAATGATATCTTATCCATGGATAGTTGCCAGTTGGTCTGCCTGTGAATGGAATTAAATTCGAGGATGACTTATGTTAGAATCTTGATAACATCATCTGCTCCTCTGGTCTTTTTTGAGAATAAGAAAGAAATAAGACCCTATTTAGTTTGTTACAGAACTGTAAAGATTTTTTAATGGTTTTTAAATATGTTCCCAATTAATACTTAAGAAGTTGGAATACAATAATTATGAACCTAAAAGTTATTATGTGTGCAGAGAGAAAATATGAGTGGATATAGAAAACACAGAAAATACATAGAGACATCAAAAGATCAAAGCCAGTTATAAAAAGAGACTGTTAAAACAGTCTCTCAGTGCAACCTGGTGGAATAGCAGTTAGAATGTGATTGCTTCCACAGGAACTCAGCTTACATACCACTGTTTTCAAGTTCCAGGTCTAGCGGGAAAAAACCAGTGTGAAAAATTAAATAAAAATAAAATAAAATACTTCTTCCTTCGTTGTCTTGCTGCCTGCCTGCCTACTCGCCTTCATTCCTGCCTGCACCTTTACTATAAAAAAAAAATAAAGAAAAAAACAGTCTCTCATACAAAATTTTGAGAAACAAAACAGAACATAAGTCATATTAGGGTTGACACAAGAGACACTGGGCAGATATTAGTGGGCACTGTAAAATAAAATGAACTGTGAAGTTTTCCAGAAAAGTAGTAATCATCATGGAGCAACCAACAGTGATAGTTCAGGCTCACAGATAGTTTAGTCTCACTGACTTCATCCCAAATCAAGAAAAGGGGTTTGTTTCCCAGCTGCCAAGGAAGGTAAAGTTTAGACAATCCACTCCTACTTTGCTGTGTTTTTTTCTCCTGCTTGATGTTTTGCTCAAGTAGGTTGTCAATTGTAAACTTTTTTTTCTGCATTTTTAGGCTGATACACTTTATCATTATTTGGCAAGAGATAACAGAATTTTCTTGGAACATTTTTGCTGATGACAATGGAAACTTCCGGCTGTGAGCAACTCTAGCTATCACAAACATAGAAACAAACAGAAAACAAAAATCACTGCTATATTACATACATCAAGTACTCAAATTCCTAACAGATCTACCTTACTCCCTATACCCTTAGCAGTATTTTTTGCCTATAATAACTAATGGCTTTAGCTTTATTTAGTTGGAGATAAAGGTATCTGTTCCATCTTTTCCAGGACTGGAATAAATATTAGATTTTTGATAGCCTGACTTCTTGTTACATTGCCTTTAAAAAGTCATTTCTATTTGATTACTGATTAGCTAACCTATTAAAATAAAGCATAAAAAGTAACTTGAGGCAGCAAAAGAAAAATGAGAAATAAGGTGATGAAATCTTCTTAGTGCAGCTTCATTAGTCACCAACTTAATATATTTTACTCCAAAAAATTTAGCTAGCACAGTATAATTATTTCTCTAAAACCCTTGTTACTTATAGTATAGTCAAGTGTCTTTATCAAGATTGTCCCTCTTCAACATTTTCATAGCTGAAATTTATTTTGTTCTGTTTCTTTTTAAAAAATATTCAGTGAGAAAAGTGAGGGGAAAGGTGGTGGCAAAGGATACTGGAACTCTGAAGGAAGCCATGGTCTGAAATATAGATTGAGATATAGTATCATATTTAAAAATGAATGTAACATTATAAAGAAAGAAGATAATAAATGCCAACAATTAAAAAAAGATCTATCTCTAAGTACAGCCATATTCTGAGGCATTCAGGGTTTGGAGTTCAACATGTGTATTGGATGGTGAGTGAGAAAATTATGGTCCTTAACAGTGGAAAATACATTCAGTGGGGAAATGGGGATCTGATAATGAGAACATTTAGCAATCTGGTCTTGGCTCTCAAAGTCATTTAATTATTACTTAAGGCTGGTCATAAAACATAAAAAAGAGAGTCAATGTTACATTTCAGAAGTTCACATTGGATTCATCCTTTCTGTCTATGTGTTTGAATTGCAGTTCAATCTCTTTTTATAAGAAGGAATCTGGGTAAACTCTTCAAAAGATGTTGTCAGCATCCATATTTTTCTTAATCTGCCTGGTATGCTACACAATTTGTATTCTCATAGATCACCCTCAGAACAGTTCCACTCTGTCTTTATGTATCTCTCTCTCTCTCTCTCTCTCTCTCTCTCTCTCTCTCTATATATATATATATATATATATATATATATATATATTTTATCTGGGACTGCTATTTGCGATTGCATCTGAGTTTACAACTGTTATGCATTTAGAAGTATTGAATTATACATTCTCAGAATGTTAAGAATGCCTAGATAACAGAGCAGAGCATGAGACTAAGACTTAAAATCAGCCATGATGTTTTTTCCTATTTCAAACAGAAATTAATTTTCAGGAGCAATTAAGATGTGGATATTTCTGATTTAAGAAAATGAAAGCACTGAGAGCTGAGGCATCGATCATTTAAAGTCCAAGGATCCAGATTCTGCACACAGGGGTGGGGAAAAAAGTGTGTCCTCCTCTTTCTTCCCACAAAATGCTTCTTAAAAAATAAATTCACAAGTATCTATCTATATACACACTCACAGAGAGAGAGAGACTAATGAAAGTACTTAGCATCTTTACTAAAATAAAGATCATTATATCATTGTGTTCACATTGTGATTTAGTCTAGGGGTAACCTTGGTATGTTCATAGCTTAATTTTTTTGTTGACTCAGAATATTTTATCTAAACAATCCTGGAGCCTGAATTTGATAAGGAGTTTTGCATAACATAAATACAAACCATAGGGTGTTTGGTATCTTTAGAATTGTTAGACTCCTTTTACATAGATAATTCTAAAATGAATGTTTTGTTCCCATTGAAAATTTCCCAAGGGGCCATTTAATTATTAATCTTACAAAGTGAGCTATGTCATTTTAAGCACAGGAATAAAGTCATACCTTGAATATATATAAGAAGTGGTAATTTGACACAGTGTACACATTTAGAATTAGATAGACCTATAAGTATCTGGAAATTGTTCATTCACTAAGCATTTTGTACAACTTATGTTTTTATTATGCTTTTAATTTATTTTTATTGTAAAAATTATTCTACACATTAGAGCAATTTCCGATGTATAGGTTCCCTATTTCTTAGATATATTTCAAGACACCATGCCCTCCACCAAGCCACCAAGTGTTCTTCCTCATTGTCCAGTGGGCTCCATAACCATTTGCCCCTGCTTGCCCCGTTCCCTTTTGGTAACCACAGTTAATTTGCGAATGTTTCAGGGTTGGCTATGTTTCCTCTGTTCCTTTGTTTTGTCTATTCACATTCCATCTATAGTGAGGTCATCTGGTATTATTCTGACTTCTTTTGACTTATTTTACTTAACAAAATCCCTTCTAGTTCCATTCATGTTGAGTCAAATGACAGGGCTTCATCTCTTCCAAGGGCTGTGTAGCATATTCCATTATATATATGTACCACATCTCCTTTAGCCATATATCTGATGTTCTGAACTTAGGTAATTTCCAGTTCTTAGCTACTATGAAAAGGGCTACAGTAAACATGGGGATGCTCCGAACTTTCCCATAGGGGTTGCACCAATATGCACTTGCACCAGCAGTGCAAAAATGTTTCCTTTTCTCCACAGCCTCACCAGCATTTGTTGTTTCCAGACTTTTGTATAATAGCCAGTTTTTCAGGTATATGTTTACTACTTAATTTTATTTGAAAGCATATAGTCTTTGACACATTATAGCTATCCAAATTTTTGTTTTCTCCTCTTCCTCCCCACTTTTAATATTTGCTGTCTTACTGTTTTTCTATGTGGTTTATTCATACTTTATAGAGCATTCTTTACTTTTTTTTCAAAGCTTGTTTTGTGATGATGAACCCAATTTTTGCTTTTGAGGTTTTTATCATTTCTTCAGTTCTGTATGATAATCTTGCTAGATATAATAGCCTAGGTTGAAAATTCTTTTCCTTTAGCAGTTTGAATATATCATGCCATTCCCTTCTGACCTGTAGAGCTTCATTTGAGAAGACCACTGACAATCTTAAGGAGGTTCCTCTGCTTGTGACACGTTTTCTCTGGCTGCTTTTAATATTTTTTCTTTGTCTTTTGTTTTTGACATTTTTATGATGATGTATCCAGGTGTGTTTCTAATTGGGTTTCTTTTATTGGGAACACTTTGAGCTTCCTGGATCTGGAGTCTTGCTTCATTCTTGAGATTGGAAAGTTCTCATATATTATTTCTTCAAATAATTTCTGCCCCCTTTTCTCTCTCTTCCTCTGAGATCCCTATGATGCAAATGTTGTTCCTTTTAATGTTATCCCAGAGATCTCGAATACTGTGTTTTATTCTTTAAATTTTTAATCTCTTTGTTTGCTTGATTGAGTTCCTCTGTCCCATCTTCCAGATCACTGATTCTGTTGGAGCTTATCCATCCTACTGTTGAGTTCCTCTATTAAATTCTTTAATTCAGTTATCATTCTCTTACCTGTTTGATATTTTATTTTAATTTTTATTTAATTCTTCTCTTTTCTTCCTGATATTCTCTTTTACTGCCTCTTCTGACTTCTGGATTCCCATGAGTCTGTTAATCACTGTTAACCTAAATTCATCTTCAGGTAATTTACATACATCTGCTCTATTCAGATTTCCCCCTGGGTGTTTGATTGGATTCATAATTCACGTATATTTCTCTGTGCCTTTGCTCTATTCTATTTTTATATTTCTGAAAGTTGGTTTTCCCTGGCATTGTGTAGGTTTGATTTGCTCAGGATTGGCAATCAGGTTGCAATTTCACCTTTACCCACAAGGTGGCACTAGGGGGTAGCATTCAGGTTTGTTCCTGTATGGAACTACCTTCTGACTATAACCCTGGGGTCAGGATATTCAGTATGTGGTGTGCAGGATATCTGGTGTGCGGGATATTCAGAGGGCGATATTTCCGATAGGTAGACCCCAGGCTCTGGTAGTTGGAGGGGTTCGAGCTGGGAATTTCCGTGACTGATTTCTAGTTTTTACTGCTCCCAGTGCAATTCCATCTGCGGGCTCCAGCTCAGCTCCCAGTACAGCTGGTTCTCTTTTCACCCTCTCCCACGTGAGCCCTCAGTGATTCCACATATCAGCCCAAATGGGCCCTCCTCTTGCTGCCTCTGCAGATGGTCCCAAAATCCCTAGGCTCTGCCCCATCATTGCATCTGGAGACTCCCAAGCTCCATCCCAAATCCAAATCAGCAGCTTAGCTAAGAAATCGCTGGGCACCCTCACCCACCATTACTGGCAATCAATCCATTTTCAGCTGAAGTGCCAGTTGTTTCTTGATGTTTGTCTCAGGAAAATAGGTGATTTTGTTGTTGTTGTTGTCTGTGAGTATTGACCCAATAGTGCTTCCCATCAGGTCCCTATCTGGAAGTTGATCTTGTGCAACTTATTTTTCAGGACTCTAACCTTATGTTTGGCTCCTTCTGTTGTAGATTTAGCTAATTTTTAATTTCTGCCATATAGAATTTTAAAGAGAACTTTTTCAGAACACAATCTTAGTAACAAAACAGAATTGGACAAATTTCTCATAACATTCTTTTGAACAAATCAGTGCCTTTGAAAACTAACTTAATCAACTAACAATCTTTATGTCCATCTAGAGAATTAGTCTTATTTTCCTATGTACATCATTGAAAGTCAACATTTGCTAATAAGATTGATTTCTGCCAGAACAAGAGATTTCATATCTGAGTGGAAAAAGGATTGATGGAATTACTAGTCATTACTAGGAAAATATATGAGAATGTGATATGAAGATTCGGAGTCAGACATAATTTAAGAACTATCTCATCACAACTGAGAAAATTTCACAAAATTTGACTAAGGAATCTCAAACAAATGCACTATTACCAAATTGGAGTTTTTGAAGTATAGCTGTAAGGGTGACTTGAATGGATCTCTGTGTGACTTCTTGGGTTGTCCTCTATTTAACTCCTCCAGAAAATTACACAGATAAAGTATTACTCAAGCAAAAATCATTGTTAATGTTATTTTTGTAAGTAAGAATTACCATTTTCACATTCTAATATGTGCAAGAAATTTTTGAACATTGAAGATATTTACACATATTTCATGTGCACTCAGAAGCTTAGGGAAACCAAGTAGAATCAGACCAAGTAGGTGACGTAATGAATTAGGAATGAAGTAGGTATTGTGAAGAAATCTTGATGAGTTAATTACTATTTCATTGTAAGTTATTTCTTCAACTTAGCTTTCTATTCTTCCTATAGGGGATATGTTTTCCATTTACACAGATTGATTTGGTGACAGTAAAGTTAGTGATTTATTTATAGCTTTAACTTTCTTAAACTATTTCTGAAAAACTAGTTAAAGTATATTAACATAGACTTGGCTCTTAATCCTGATAACCAAGTTGTGTAGATTCTAGTGATTCAAACTTTCAACATTCAATATTATCCATAAAAATGAATGTTGACATTCATTTGCATTAAATCATCTTTTATATAATGAAAACAAATCCAAAATAATTTAATAGATTAAACAAGACTGTAAAAGTTATTCATAATGAGTAAAACAACCGATCACTATCATGCATATATAAAAATTATTTCTACAAATCAGCAAGATAATTTATTCAAATTTTCTAGTAGTCATGAAGAAAAACTTAAAGACACATTAGTCAATATTTATAAAATTTGCATAAAATAAAATTTTAAATGTGTTTATTGAAATATAGATAATTACCTTGAACCATGGTAGAACTTTAAATTGACTTTATCACTTTTGAGAGTATGAGTACTATTTTATGAAATTAAATATAAACACTAACTTTATAAAGCAATACTACTTTCAATTAGATACACTGAAAATATTTTAAGTATATGCATAAAGACATTTACTCAAGATGCTTCAGTGAATAATTTTAATGGTGAAAAGCTTAAATAAACTAAATTGTTATCAATAAGGAATATTATGAAAATTTGAATATCACATATATAAAAATTGTAGAATTTCTGTGTTTTTTACATGGATTACATGACAGGAAAAATTCAAAAGGATATGTAGAAGATTATGTAATTTATAAAAATGCTTAGAATGACAAATTATAACATTTTGGACATATGGTATATATCGCAGTAAGATATAAAAATATTGAGAAAGTAATTAAATCTAAACTTCAGATGGGAATTGAATTCAAGTGAGTAATATATATTCAATAAATATAATGATATGCAATAATTGTTTAATCTAAATGTTAAGGACTTGCCCACTATTATTTTTTATTTAAATATTGCATAATTTAAATTCAAAGAACATGATTTGGGATATAAGAAATACATTTTTCCTTGTATTTGTATATGTAGAGAAAACTATCTGAAACAATCATCATTGAAGAAAGCAAACAGAAAATGTTTCGATACATTTATTGTAGCGTGTTTATAGTAAATCATTTCCAGATATTTAAAATAATGTGCATCTCTATGGGTAGACTGAAGAAAATTGAAAAATTATCCAGATAACGCAATGTGCTACTTTTTAAGATAAATTTAATATATGTTTTATTATCACAAAATCAGACCCTTACATAAGGATGTGTGTATGCAATTTTAATCATTTGCAAGGATTACAGAAGACAATGCATACTTCTGAAAGTGGTGGGATTAGAGATAGAATCAGTTTTAGGTTACTGTAAGAATAATGAAAAAGTTAAGAGAAATAAATTTCTACAATAAAATTGGAGCATACATTTAAAAGCGAGATATAAATAGAGATTTCTGTCTTTTTTTCTTTTCATAATACAAGGACATTTTCAAAAATGAGAAGACCTTCAATTGCTCTACCTATTAATTAATAATCCATTAAGAAGAGAATCTATTCTGAACTTGCATGGACAATATGACATAGCAGCATAAGTGAGGATTTTTATAGGATATGCTGTCATGTCAAATTGCTGTGCAAGAGTTTATAGTTGCACTAATCTACAAAAACTGTCAGAAACAGTGTGGTCATTTCTATGTAAAATCACTTACATATTAAAATAAGGAAACCATTTGATTGCAACTATTTTTAACTTGTACTTGGAACTGTTAAATTTTTAGCAGCGAATTTGTTTTATTTTTAAAAACCAAATCTTCAGGGAAGACTGTTCAGTAATTAACTCATGGTAGTTTCAGATGCTGGATTGATTCCCAGGTCTTAGTCTTCTCTCCAGTGGGAAATTTTGATCACAAAATTCAAAGGCTGACCTTGGTTCTGATTTTATAAGGAATATTATATTCAGTTCGACCTTCACAATCTAGATTACAAGAAGATGAAAGGATTAGTTGAAATTGAACACTATGCCTGCAGTCCAAAAAAGAAAAACAAAAGTTAAACTTTCAAAGTCATAAATTATACATGAGAAGTTATATGCTAATTTTATAATCTGCATTATATAAAGGCATAGGTGTTTGGTTAGTTGAATGATAATGACTTAAAACAGATATTGAACTGACTGGATAAAAGAAAACATACATATATATGTATATATATATGTTTAATTTTACAATTCTGTAGATTTAAAACACTTGCAAATGTTTTAAATTTTATAAAAATTTGATCTACAATTTCCCGATTTTAAAACCCTTTCAAATTATTTTGTACATGTGTGCAAGTACAAGCATAACATTGTCTTTATTGCAAATTCTACTATAGTTTGTTGCAAAAATATTTGTAATCATCTAGGTATTAAAATTATTATAGAAAAATTTACCAACTACTGTTTTAAAGAATATATTCAGTATGACTTGACTGTTTTTAACTCATTTAAATTTTTTTTTAAATTATTCACACACTTATTCACAGTTATGAAATGTTAGAAATGTATGTTTCTAAAATATGGGATAGACTTTTGTAAGAAATAAAAGACAGAAAAATGTATTTGTAAAGCACCTTTTCATTTACCAAGGAAAAAATTGTTGCTTTCTGAAAGAACAGAAATTTTGTAATCATTGGGTCACCAGTACAAGGTTACTGCTAATGTCCTGTACCATTTTCATTTACCAATGGTTTCTTTATGTGTTTATTGTCAACATTTCTTCCTCTGAAAATGGTGGGAAGGTGTCATCTGGATACAACTTCTCTTCACTTTTGGAGATAAGACTCCGTCTAGATTCAAGGTTACTAGAGGCGCATGGTTTATGATGAATATGCTTTATTTTATTAATACCAAAAATCTTTCCAAGTATAAAATTAATAATACTTTTTAAATTCTTATGGTTTTGTGAGCAGATATTGCTTTATCATAGGAACAAGGATATGTGAACAAGGGATGAAAATACTATAAGAAATAGACATTCATTTTCTAATCTTTGAATTCAATGAGGCTATAATTATTCTATTATTAGGAATCCAAATAAATAGTGTGAAAACTAGTTTTGTTAGGAATTGCAAATGGACTTTAAATTATATGATGCCATTTTTTTTTCTTTTTTATGATCATTATCTCAGGATAATTTAGAAAAATTTAGAAAAAGAAGCTATATCCTTTTAGTTTCACCTTTACTATTTTTCCTTATAAAAATCATAGAGATGTATATTTGTTCTCAAGATTCAGGATTTACTGTATTTCACAATTGAAGTAAGAAATCGAATACCTAGCTTTTAATCCCCAAGCAATTTTCTCCTATTTTGAAAATGTTTTTTCAATGTAACATTTCATCACGTTATCTAAATTGTAAGAGTCCATCATCCTAAATCGACATCTGTATATACCACATTAAGTTAATAAAAGGCCATTTCTGATCTTCAACATTTTGCTAAGCTTCTTCTCATTTCCTGCCTAGAAACTAATAGTTGTCTTATAGACTAAAAGATTTTTATTTTATTTAACTCATTTGTTTAACTGATTTCTCTATATATCATGTATTAGTGCAATCATGTGGAGTTTGTCATTCTCACTCTGACTTGTTTCACTAAACATATACGATCATGGTCCATTCATGTTTTTGCAAATGGCAGGATTCATAATTTTAAGGTTGATTAGCAGTTCACTGTATAGTACAACATATTTTCTTTATCCAGTCTTCTGGTGAAGTAGTCTGATGAATACTTAGGTTTTTGGAGAAATTGCCTGTTGCAAGAATGTTACAATAAACATGGGATGCATGTATCTTCTAAAATGAGTGTTCCTTTTTTGAATTAAATATCCAGAACTGAGATATCTAATCCACATGGGATTTCTGTGTTCAATTTCTTGTGGAATCTCCATCATTGTTTTCCATAATGACTGTAACAATTGCAGTAGTGTTTCCTTTTCTCGACATCCTCACCAACTCTTTTTTCCTGTATTCTGAATAACAGCCATATGACAGGTGTTTTTTTTTATCTAATTTCCCTAATAATAAGTGTTGATAAATATCATATGTCTGTGTCTTCTTTGGAGATGTGTCTCTTCAGAACTTTTGCCCATTATTTGATGGAACTACTTTAGTTTTGTGTTTGCTGTTGTATTTGAGTTTAATGAGTTAGTTATATCTTTTATAACTAGTTAGTTATATCCCTTCTAGCGGATATAACTAACGCAAATGTATTTTCCCATTTAGTAGGATGTCTTTTAATTTTGATCATAATTTATTTTGCTGTATACATAAGTTAGTCTGACATAGTGCCATTTTTGTGTTACTTTCCCTCTCTCTTTGTAATTGTACTGAAGTTTTCTAAGGTCAAAGCCATGGAGTACATCAACTATGGTTTTTTTAATGCATTTTATTGTTTCAGATCTATCCAATTTTTTAATATATTTGAACTAATTTTATGCATGATATTAGATAATGATCTAGTTTCATTATTTTTCATGTTACTCTTTAGCTTTCCCAATACTATTTACTGATGAAACTGTCCTTGCCTCATTATATGCTATTGTCTCCTTTGTCAATAATTTGTTGCCCTATATGTATGTTTTTGTTCTGAATTCTGTTACAATAATCTCCCTGTTTGTTTTTATCCCAATACCATGATGATTTGATTATTATTACTTTGTTGTGTATGTCATTTAAAAGCAGGTAGGATGATGCTACTATTTTAGTTCCTTCCTACCTAAGGAATGCTTTTGCTATTCAGGGTTTTTTGTAGTTCCAAGTAGATTAAATGATTTTTTGTTCCATATCTGTGTTTACTATCATTGGGATTTTGATTGTGATTGATTTAATTCTTTATGTTATTTGGGGTAATATGGTCATTTTAACAATGCTAATTCTTTTAATTGATGTGTATGAACTATCATTCCATTGATTTTTATTACAATCTTTAAGAATGTCTTATGGTTTTCAAGTACAGATTCTTCACTTCTTGGTTAAATTTACTCTATGATATTTCATTCATTTTGATATGGTTGCAAGTGGGATTGACTTGTTGATTTCTATGTCACTTTGTTATTGCCAATAGAAATGCAGCAGAGTTAATTTTGTAGTATGCTCTGCCACTGCATTGCTTATTATTTCTATCAATGTTTTACTGGAGTCATTGAAATTTTCTCTGTATATTATGTCATTTACAAATTTTGATAGCTTTTTTTAATCCTTTAAAATTTGGATAAATTCTATGCATTTTCCCTGTCTAATTTTGCTAGCTAAGATTTCCACTATTCTATTGAATAATGTTAGTGGATGTGGACAAACTTGTCTTTTCTCTATTGAGTAATTTTTCTCTATTGAATATATTCTGTTGGTTCTGTATTTGTCAAATATGAGATTTTTTATGTTGAGATGCATTCTATTAGCATTTTTGAAAGTTTTTATTGTGAAAGTGTATTGCATTTGGAAAATTCTATTAGATGTCTGTTGAGGTGATCATATGGATGATGTTTCTACCCTTTTCACTGACATGGTATATTGCAGTTATTGATTTGTGTAAGTTGAATCATCGTTACTTACAGAATGATTTTTCTTTTAGTACTACTTCTGCTGAATAACATAGGTTCTGTCATGTCATTGATTCATTTAAATTTGACTACAGGTATTTTTTAAGTTCATTTAAAATTTATTCATGGATCCAATTGTTGTTCATATCATGCTGTTTATTCTCCTGAAATGTGTTTTTTCTCCTCTTTCCTCTTTTGATTGATTTCCAGCTTCATACTAGAGCATTCCCAAAAGATGCTTCATATGATTTTTTTCTTCACGTATTTGTTGAGACTTATTTTGTGTCTCAACGTACGGTCTATCGTTGAGAGTGCTTTTTAATCACTTGAAATTAATATGCGTTGTATTGTTTTTGCTTTGTATTCACTGTAAATATGTGTTGATTTTATTTTACCAAAATTGTAACTTAAACCCATTGTTTCCTTGTTGAATTTATGTCTGGACAATCTGTACATTGGTGGTGTGAGTTGTCCAAATACCTTACTATTACTACTACTACTATTACTACTGTGTTGCTACTGTGTATTTCTTCTATTAGATCTGCAAAGTTCCTAACTTTTACTACTATATTGTTGTTCTATATGTCTGTTATATTTGCTATCTGTTAATATTTGCTTCATATATTTAGGTACTCCTTGTCTGCATACATATATGTTAATAAATACGAATCATTCTTATTGTATTAGTCCTTTCATCACTATATACTGTCCATCTTTGTCTCGTTGTTAACTTTTGACTTAAAATCTATATTACCATTAAAATAAGACATTTTCTGCTATTTTAAGTAGTCCGTCAGCTTAATTTGTCACTTTGCTCTATGTAAGTGTCATTAGCTTAAGTGAATCTCTCATAAGTATCATAAAATTGGACTTTATTCTTCAGACATTTAAGTTTGTGAAGCCCAACTTTTCTCCTTTTCTCTTTCACAATTCTTGTTATATGCTGCCACTATTTTTACTTTTTGTTCTTTCTTTAACATTTCTTTAATTTTTATTTTTAACGAAAGGTGTAGGCAAGGATGAAGGCAAACAAGCAGACAAACATGAAGACAGAGGAGAAAGAAGCACTATATACATTTATTTATTTTTACACCTTGGTTGCTTCCTCCAGGGCCTGGCATGTGAAAACAGGATTTTGAATTGTATGTGGACTGTGCCCAACACCTACTTCACTAGGGCATGCCATCATTATTCATTTTTGTAACAAGATCCTGAGGCTGCAAAGTCCTTCAGTTTTCATTTGTCTGGGAAAATCTTTATTTCTCCCTTATATCTGAGAGAGTTTTATAGAGTGCATTCTTCTTGGTGGAACCCTTTATATTTGCATAGTTTGGGTATGACTATTTGCTCACTCCTGACCTACTGTTTATGCTGAGTAATCTGATGGATTTCTTGGAGTACATTTATAAATTGACTGCTTTGTTTTCTTCTTTTTTTAATCAGCTGTCTTTAATTACCTTTCTTTACTTTTGTCTCAATACCTTCACTACTACATGTCTTAATATCAACCTCTTCATATTTAGATAGCTAGGTGCTTTATTAACTACATTAATTTGTATATAAAATTCTTTCCCAAGGTTTGGGCAGTCTTCAGCTATTATTTTTTGAATATGCTATCTGTTCCCTACAACTAGACTCTATATTGTCATTCCTAATGGAGTCAGATAGCTTTCAAGCCTTTCTTTGCTATATTTTTAATCTTATTTAGGTTTTCTTCCACCTGCATCATTTCTTGTTTTATGTCTTTGAGACAAGTATGACAGTTCTCTGTTTGACCTATTTAGATACAATAATTTCTATGGTATTCTTAATTTCTTTTGTTGAGATTCTACATTCTGATGTCTCAAATTCTTATTTTATATTCAATTTCTGCTCTTTTCTAGTTTTCTTTTGAGCTTATTGACTTGTTTTCCAGAGTTTTATTATATCTTTTTTTTCTTTTTTGGTAGATTCCCTTTAGTTGGCTTTGCTGCATTCTTCAGTAGCTATGTGAGTTACTATATGATTGATATTTTGAATTGTTTGATCCTTTAAAAATATGTAATATCTATGTTTGTTAATTTGAAGAATCACTGTTATTTTCTTTTAATGTTACTCTACCTTAGGTACTATGTTCTCAAATGAGGACTCATGTAATCCTTTCTTTTGTTTGTTGTGCTTTTCTATTTGGAGTCTGAATAAACAACGCAGCACTGTTTTGCCTGTATTTCACTTTTCCATCAAGTAAAAATGTGGATTCATTTTCTTTTATAATATTTTATCTTAAATATTTAATTTTATTTATGTTGACCCTCACAGGTTTCTGCAGATATCTAGGACAATAAAATACGATTTATAAATCGGTAGGGTGGAAAGTACTAAGAAGTGTGCAGAACTTTTTTGTATTGATAGGGGAACTAACTCACATGTACAGCACTGAGGCTAACCCTCCTTTTGGGGGCCCTACCTTTGAGACTTGTTAGACTATCATCTTTTGGTGAACTTCACATTGTAAGTATGAATCCCAGATGGAGGAAAAGGAGGGATATAGTCTATAGTGATTATTTGTTGTCCTTCTTGACATGGTTGCAGATTTTGTGGAGAAATCTGGCTCATCTTATTTGTATTACACATGAGCAATAGCGACTGAATATCCAAACATTTTTAAATAATTTTTTGTGATGATTTTACACATGGAAGAAACTCAAGTTACATTTTTTAAATTGTTATCGAAGGATATACAGTGTATAATTACGTGTAATACTGAGATTGATATTAGAGATTTGTGGAGGATGCTGAAATTCTATAGATATATATGTGCCTGAGAATATTGGTCATAATGAGCCACTGTAGTTCCACTTTATTAAAGTTTGTTTCGTAGTTTTCTATTTGTTGAAAATGGTGAAGGAAACAGATAACATCTCTATATAAGGAAAAGCATGGAAACTTCAGTCTCCAGAAACCGACACTATACTTGAAAAACAGGCACAGAAATTTTTGTTTTTTAGGCATTGATAATCCTCAAAACGTAATTACTTGGAGGAGTACCTTAACAAACAGCATTTAAGACACCTGAAGTTTTGACCAAGTAACTGAGGATGAGGAGCTCTCACCCATATTTATGGCAAAGTCATTAGCTTGAGGTTTAGGAAAACTTCTGTACCTTATTTTCTCCTTAATATGGGGAAAACAGATATTTTCTAATAATCCATATCAACGAAAGGAGCCTATTTTTAAGAATGAGATAAATTCAGTTGGTGGCAGTGTATAGGAAATACATGTAATATGTATCTCTATATATATTAAAATTAGAGATGATTTACTTTTGAGGGGTAAACAGCAAGAATTCAAGAAATACCAAGAAAGAAAAAAGAAAAACAACACCCGTTTATAGAATAGGTCAACCCATGAAAGAATAACCATAATGCCACTCTGATTCCTAGTTCTGAACAAGGAAAGATCTCTTTTTGTATGTAAAGTTTCTTTGGCCAAGAAAATACCCAAAAATGACTGTTATTAAATTTTCTATCAGTATGATTTTATGGAATCTCTGAAAAAATTATATTTCAATTATAAAAGTGGAAAAAATGTGATATTACTATTACATGTATGGTGACAAAACTTGTATTAGCTGCACCACATGATGATTTGTGTACTGATTGTGTGTTTAAGTTATTCCATGACTACCCAGTAAATAAGGTAATTATTTATGCTGACTTTACAGCAGTTCAACAATATTTTTCTATAAATACTTTTTATAAGAACATGATGAAAAAAATTAAAGATATGTTAATACTAAAAGTATAACACAAATAATAAACAAAAATATATTTAGCAATATTTAAGTTGTTAGTTTTCCAAATTCAATTTATGCTGTATAAATTTTATAAAAATAAATTTTTCATTAACAATTTCTGGAAGCTTATTTTGTTATTGATCAATATTCCAAGAACTTAAGTTATCCATCCAACTGATTTTTTAAAATTATGCAAAAAATGCCAGTAATAAGGAATCAAATCATCAATATGAAAGTAATTTCTAATATCAAATTTAGGAAAATAGCTAGCAGTAGTAATTTTAGTAATAATAAAATTATTAAGTTAATCATGATTACCTATTTGTTAAAATAGTACAGTCTGTGATATTTACAAAGAATTTTATGGCATGAGTAAATGTTTATTATATATTAACAATTATAAAACAACATATATTTTATTTTATCAATATCACAAAGATGTAAATGTAAAAAGTGCTTCAAAATTTGTATTGCTGCTTTCACTGGATTACTTTAAGAAACTATAGCAATATATGATTCATTTATTTTAGCACAAGTATCTTTCATATTTAAAGTATATTTCTTGAAATATATGAGCATTATTTCAGAGCACATTTGACACTATTTGGACTATGGTTTTAAGAATATTTAAAAACTGGGGAGGATTTTAAAGATCTTCTGATTTAATGCTAACAAAAATTTGATTATTTTTGACACAACAGAGACATACTTTATATGAGGACTTAGGGTAATTTATCGATATTATAAAATATTATTTCAGCCAACAAAACATGCATTGTTTAATCCTTTGTCTAGCTATACTTCTAGTGAGTATCCCTAGAGAGCTAAAAACAGGAGAAACAATGACAAATACAAATCAAACTATCCATTTATTACTATGTGGATGAGAGAAATATTTAGAGCTGAGGTCCTTTTTTGGTCTGGGTATGAGATTTGGTCCCTCAGTGGTTCCTGTTGAACACAAGTTACTATCTAGTGATGTGAACATCTGAGTGTGCTGCTATATGCAGAAGAGGAGGCTAATAGGAGACATCACTTACTAAAGGCAACAAGAAACATAGGGTACTATTTTTAATCAACACATGGAATTTAAAAATAGCCTTAATAAATACCATCTTAAGAAAACAACATTCTAATATAAAAGAAGATTCATGAATTACTTTTAAGTTCCTTTGTATGAAAAATAAAACAGCAATGGGATATAATACTTAGGTAGTTAATATATATTTGGATTTTTTTAGAGATTTTCAATATATTTATTTAGTAGGTGCAGTCCTTCACATTTAGGGAGTCTATGACTTTAATATCTAACTCAAAATAATCCTTAGGAAATATTTAGTATTGAACCAAATAGTAGAATAGTAAGACAATTTGAATTATCAATATAAATCAACTATTCCTTTAAAACAATATCAATGCTCATGGCTTAATCATTTAATCACAAAATACTTGATATTATAAGTCCTTTATGGAGTGAGTTCATTGCACTAGAACTTCACACAAAAACATAAGAAAAATTTAAATTATTTAAGAATATCTGAGTGTCTTGCTTAAAGATTGAAAATGATGAATGGACAAGATGATACCTTTTGAATTATTGATTCATAACGAGATATTGTAGCTATTTTATCATAGTAAATCTGTGTTTATGATACAGTCTTTCTTTTACTCATCCATTCCATACATGGAGTGAGTGATGTTTGCCAACTCTTTCAAGAGCTTGGATAAACTGTTCAACAGGACAGAGTATCAACTGATATAATTAGTAAGCCTGAGAATATCATTACTCAGTCTATCAACAAATACTCTACATAATATAACTCCATAGAGTGAGACAGAAGTATATGAGACAAATTCAGGTTGGATCATCAGATGTGCCCTCTCTGAGAGGGTGACATGTATTTAGACTAACAAAAATGAATAGGCAAATAGAGAAGAAAAGATTTATGAGATACACAGAACTCTATAAATAATTTTCACATATTATACAATGTATCATGAGAACAAATCAGGTTTTATTCACATTTTCAAGGGAGTAGATTCACTTTTCTTGAGCAACTAATACAGTCCAACAGAACTTTGGATAAATACATACAAATTGGAGAGAAGATTAGGGCAAAAGTTTGAACTGGTATTTAAATATGTAGACAAATGAAAATATATTTAAATATGTAGACAAATGAAAATATTTTAAGGATAAAAAATGATTTCACACAGTAAATTTTTGACTTGAACAATTGGCTGAATGCCAGTGCCATAATTCATAATGAGAAATACAAAAAAATAATGATTTAGAACTAAAATCTTTGGCTGACATGTTGGTTTAAAATACTTCCAGCCAGTCTAATAGAAATGTTTAAAGACCATTATAAGGTAGAGTTCAGAGGAGAGTGACAAATTAGAGATATAATCTCGTGATTCATCGGTCTAAATTATTTTACTTAGGAACAATGAAATTCCAAACAGAATATTGAAAAATTGGAAATAGAAAAGCTTATGAGATACTGAGAAGGAATACTTAGAAAGTACAAGGAATATTAAATAGTGTGGCGTTCCAAAAGTTAGAAAGTACATAGAAGGAAGCCTTTCCCATGTGATTATAAAATTAATTAATAATTAATAATTGGATCCATCCTCAAATAGATATTAAGGTTGTGACATTGATATATGCTGGTAAAATCAGAAAGTTTGATCAATTTTTCCTAGAAACTATATCGCAGCATGTCCTTTTCTGGGCAGCTGGAACTACACAACAATTTCGGGAAGAATGAACGTTTGATGAATTTAATCACAATCACTTAGAATTATACTCAGGATTCACCAAACGCAGAGGAATTTTGGTATGAGCTTCATCTCTATTTTTTTCCAAAAATAGTTACAAGCTTCGCAGGAGGCTCTGCATTTGAAAATTGTCCTTCCAGGATCTAATTGAATAATTCTTTATTGGAGTTAGTCAGCACCTATGTTGAGGGAATTGCAGGAGGTAAATTGAGTTTTCATCTCATTTTGATAATTCTGTGTAACCCAGGACTCCCATACAAATTTATGGGCAAAGCATTCTTAGTATAAAATATACCTGCTAACTTAAATGTAACAAAAATAAATCATATACATTTAAGGATTTACTATAGACTAATTATTCAATATTTAGTTTCGTTTAAGTTGGTGTCTTAGTTTTATAAGATTAAAACGATGAATGCCTTAAATATACTGCTTTTTTAAAATAAATTTTACCCTTACTTATGGATTTTATCGTTCGCCAACTTGCTCTTGCATGAAAATTATTTTGCAGTTGCTTCAGCTGCTGTAAAATGGCTATCCTAGAGTACAGGATGTCTATTTCAGCAAGATTTTCAATAAAAGAAGAATGACATCCACATGGACCCAGAGCTCAGTCTGTTCTATCAGACTGATAATACACTCCCAGCTTCTCAGTCTGAAATATGTCCTCCTGCTGGTCTTCATTATTATCACCTTCAGTGATGCCTTTTCAAGCCTGTTGTCATACAGCGTGCAGTATCTCAGTGCTGTCAGGAGCATCATTATCATCTCTGTCAATGAGTACACAAGCATCTGACCCTAGAACCTCCCAAAGCTCACTCCCTGGTAGGGATTTAGAGAGGAAAATAACTGTGCATGTGTGAACCTATACACACAGACACACAGTTTTTTCTCTCTTAAAATATATCCCTCTCTCTCTATGTGTGTGTGTGTAATGCTGCAATTTAGATGAAGGATAAAATGCATATTATAATTCTCCAAATAAAGCTAAAAATCTGGAATATATTCATAAAAATACATATTTCTCTGATTTTTATTATCTTTTATTATTTTATGATCATGATATAATTTTTCAAGAAGTTAAACTAATATTAATATATAACCTATCTCTAGAGAAAGAATTATATTTTTAAAGATTTTAAGCAAAATATAATAAAGGAATCTTGATTTTACTTTCTAAAACAGTAAAATATATCTTTAAAAGGTGTAAAATTGCAGTGTTTTTGAACCTGTGTCTGCAGAAAGGAGAGGGAAAATGGTGATTGTATGCAATTCAATATATAGATGTAGGAGTACATGAAAACTAAAAAAAACAAACAAACAGAAGACATGCTGACATTTCCATCGGTGATAAAAGTATTCCTTATGAGTCTGTTGAACACCCAACTCAATAAAACATTCATATAAATCATAGAATAGAATGTGGAGATACTGATAATTCATGTTTTGAGAAAAAGTCTGTGAAATTTAACTTCTGGAGATTACATGTCATTATATTAGGAGTTCATTTTCACACTGCTAATATATATTAGGAATATATATATTATATTATATCATATAATTTATAATATATAGATACCTAGTTCCTAAATACATTTAACAGACTAATAAGTCTATCACAGTGGAAGAAATATTGAATGTGTGTTATCACACTCTTCAAAATGTCTTTGAAAAAGAGCAATTTTACAAGCTCATGGAAATAAAAATTCCTAAAAAAATAATCTGTGTAAAAATCTTTCATGTGAATACTTCATATAATCTAGATATAGAGAGGTATGAAAATTGTTGTAATGCTGATTTTTAAAGTCATGATTATTTGAAAGTATCTTTATCATCATTAAAAAGACATTTATTGCTTACTATTTAGGACTAGTGTTCTTTCATATCCCTCATTTCCAAAGTATTAGTTTTAGGAAATTTTGCCATCATTCCATAAAATTAATTATAATAAGTAATATAAAAATCCATTATTAGTAAAAAGCATATTGAGAGAGGAAGAAAGATGGCCACCTGGTAGGAAGGAAATTCAGATTCCCTCACAACAGAGCAACAAAAAATCAACTGTTTTCCAGAGATAAACACCAAGGAATGGCAGGCACTATAGCTCCAGAAACAGAGTGACTATCCTGACAAAATATGGTAGGCAAAATATGTCTAGTCTGCAACTAAACCACAGACTTGAGACTCAGCATAAGAGTTTCAGGAGTGGAGCTGAGGGAGGAAGGGAAAAGATTAATGACCTGGTACAGAGGTAGCTAGGAGCATGCCACTCAGGGCTGGGTCGTGGAAGTGAGAAAAACCATCTTGGCAGGAGGTAGAAGAAAAGTCAGTAGCCGGAAGAGTGTGATGGCACCCCAGAAGTGAAATTAATGCTGGGCAATGCCATAATGGAAGACAGGGAAATTTACCAGTCCCACCCCTTCTACAAACACTTCTCACCAAAACCACAGGCTCCACTCAGGTACCAGTGTATCTGGCCCAGCAGATATGCCACCCCCAGGATTAAAGGAAGAAAGTACTCTTGAAGGGACTAAACCTAAACACTACCCACTAGTGCCACCATGTGGGTTTAGGCAGAATATCAGCTTAATTTCTGATTATGGGACAGGAGCAAGATAATCACTATACACAATGCCATCTCTGCAGGGAAACCGAAACCTCAAAAATGTAAATAGAATGCAGAACAGAACAATTACACAAAGAAATATACGTGAAATGAAGGATCCACTTAAAGACCCAGAGGACAATCTGATTACAATAGACATATGCAAATTACCTAAAGATCATTTTAGGATAATGATGATTAAAATACACATGGAAATCCAGAAAACAATAGAGGAAGTAAAAGAGAACATCGAAAAAAAGAAATAGAAGAAATGAAACAATATATCAAAAAAGTGAAGAATACAATAGTTGAACTAAGAGCTATACTCAAATTAGATAAAAACAGACTTCTATCTAAAAAGCACAACAAAAGACAGAGCTGGATATTATATAATGATTAAAAGGTGAATCCAGCAAGAAAACATAATGCTTATTAACATATATGCCCCAAAACAAGGAGCATCAAAATAAATGAAGCAAGTAATATTAGATCTTATGAGAGACAATGCAGCTATAAGATAATAGTGGGTGACTTCAATACCCCAGTTACCACAATAAATGGATCAACCAGGCAGAAAATTAACAGAGAAACAACCACTTTAAATGATCACCTGGAATAGGTCTCATATATGTATACCAAACACCTCACCCAATGACTACAGATTTCACTTTCTTTTCAAGAGTGAATGGAGCATTCTCAACGACAGGTCGTATGCTGGGGCACAAAACATGTCTCAACAAAGTTACAAAGATTGAAATCATACCAAGCATTTTATCAGACTGCAATGACTTAAAACTAGAAATCAGCCACAAAAAGAAACCTGGATAACCACAAATTAATTGGAAACTCAACAATATGCTGACATGGGTAAAAGAAGAACTGAAAAGAAATACTTAGAGAAATATGAGAGAGATGAGTTACAAGTACTTTTGGGATGCAGCAAAAAGCAATACTAAGAGGAAACTTCATTGCAATCCAGTTCCACTAATAAACAACTTAACTCTACATTTAAAGTAATTAGAGAAAGAAGAACAATTAAATCCAAAAATCAGCAGAAGAAAGAAATAAAAATCAACCATAAATAAATTAAATTTAAAGCAAAATGACAATCCAGATGATCAATGAATTCAAAAGTTTGTTCTTTGAAAAAATAAAACTGACAAACCATTGGATAGACTCACAAAGAAAAACAAGAGACAGCTATAATAACTAGAATGGAAAATGAAATGTGAGAAGTTACAACACATTCCAAAGAAATTCAAAACATAATAGGGACTACTATGACAGTTCTATGTCAATGAAGTGGACAAACTCGAGGACACGGATATATTTTTACCAAAAATACAGTCTACCAAGACTGACACTCGAAGAAGTATAAAACCTGAACAGAAAAGCCACAAGCAAAGATATTGAAGAAGCAATAAAAAGTCTCACCATATTAAACCAACATAAAACCCAACACCAGATGGCTTCTCTAATGAGTTGTACCCAACCTTCAGAGAATAATTGGCACTTATACTTCTCAAACTTTTCCAAAATATTGACGAACAGGGAACTCTCTCAAATAATTTTTATGAGTCTAACATTACAATAATACAAAAAGCGAACAGAGAGATCAAGAAATAAAATACTGAGCAATAATCTCTAATGAAAATAGATACAAAAATTCTCTACAAAATATTAACAAACCAAATCCAATAATGCATTTAAAAAAATCATTCAACATAACCAAGTGGGATTTATTCTGGGTATGCAAGGATGATTCAACATATGTAAATCTATTGTCATACACTGACACTCCTCCCATGGAGTGGTAGGATTATATTCCCTAATCATGGAATCTGTGAGTATGGAGAAAATGACACTATCTGATTTTTGAATTTAGGTCAGAAAAGATGAAACAGATTCCACCTGGTTCTCTTGGATGCTTGTTCTTGGAATCCAGTCACTGTTCTTGAGGATGTCCAAGCCAAAACAGACAGCTACATGTAAGTGTTCTGGTTCACAACTAACATCACCAGACAACTGATTGAGAAACACTTTGAAATGACTCCAGACCCAGTCACTAACCTTACTTCAACCTCATGAGAAACTGCAAATGAGAAACATTTGCTGAGCCCAGTCCAGTCAATTCCCAGAACTTGAGAGATGATAATAAACTCATTATCGTTGTGTCAAAAAATATAATTTTGTTAATTACATGAATGCAACTTCATAAAAATACATTAAAATATTTGTACGGTATTATTTTAGACATATCACTGTCAAGAATGAAAGTCACTGCTAAGGGTAAATTTTAGAGAGATTAAAAACTATTTGTTGTATTACAACACTTCATGATTTATTTTCAGTTTTCCTGAGAAACAAGTCATGTAGACATATTAAATATTCTATTATTTATAAAGAAGAATTTATAGCAAAACTTTAAAAGAAATAATTATAGATTTATTTCAAAATGGTTTTAAAAAATGGCTCTTATTCACTGTGGATGGGAGTGCAAATTGGTGCAACCATTACTGAAAGCAGCATGAAAAATATGAAAAAAATAGAGAATTGAAATTTCTTATCATCTTTTGTCTGGGTATTTACCCCCAAAACACGAAGACATCAATATTAAGAGATATATGCATTCCCCACATTTACTGCAGCACTATTTATAATAGCCAAGAAATGGAAATAAGCTATGCACTTCTCAGAACATAAATGGATAAATAAGATGTAGTATAGATACACAATAAAATATTTATAAATTATGTAGTTATAGAATACGACAGAAACGTAAAAAAAAAAAAAGGATGTCAACCATTTGTGACAAAATGGATAAAGTTAGAGGGAATTATGTTTTAAGACATCACAAGGAGAAAGAAAAATAGATATCAGATTATCTCAATCACATCAAATATAAATAAAGAAAGAAATAGAACAGGAAAAATAACAACAACAACTAATTTTGTAACTTGACTAGAGAGATGTGGTTACCAGAGAATGGAAGTGGAGGGTGGGAGCAGAGTTGTGTTTCACTGTCACTGAAATGCAACAGTTAGCCCTTCTTTTCTTTGCGTTAAGAAGCCTCTTCTCTTTTATTTTCCTTGTAAGTATTTTCAGATTCAGAAAGCCTAATATGCTGCCAAGACTGAACATACTGTGGGAACTAATGCAGGACATCTCATAGAACCAAGACCGCTACATAAGTTAATCATGAGAGATATGTAATTCAAGGTACCCCCCTAGTTTCCTTTAATAAACCTGTCCTTTTCAACATCACAAATATCACAACTTTTCACTCTAGGACAGATCCAGGGCAAACCACATAAGGGGAAGAATGTGTGTATCAACCACTCCTCCCAGAGCTTTCCACCCATATCTCAGATTTCTGACCATGTCAGAGATGATTTTCTACCACAACTCCAACAAAGACTAGCTTCCCCACAAAGTATAATTTTAAAAATTCCTTGCCTCATCCCTCAAGATAGCTTTTAGAGCATTATCTCCTATAGCACCCTTGGCCCATGAAATAAAGCTTTGCATGTTGTCTAATTGTGATTTGGTTTGGCAACTGATGGAAAAACAAAACTTAAAAATATTAGTGATCAAAATCTGGAAAAATTTCGATAATAGGCCCAATGGACAGTGGTGAATGAATAATTGAAATATGGTGATGAATATGATGTGTTATGATATATTTAATGAAGAGTGAAACTGCATGTCTAAATTATCTTACAAATCAAAGTTATCTTAATTTTATTCTCACAATGGACTTGGTCTAGACTAGTTGAACACATGTTAATTATGCTAACTGACAAATTCTCAGCAAGAGAGGAAATTAAATTTAACAAATTAAGATTTAAAATTCTGAATCTAGCTTATTTATCAAATAGTTACTATAAATATTCACAATGATTTTAAATGGTTATAAAATTGATAAATGGAATTATGTGGTAATGGTTATTTCCACAAATATAGTATACACAAAGATAGTTATAAGATTTGTATAATTTAATGTAATTACTGTTTGTCTAGGCATATAACAAAGCTCCCGGAGTATTGGTACATGGAACCTGTTTTAGTCCAGCGGATTGCCCTGAAGCAATGATACACATTGATTTATTATTTGCCATTTATATTTGAGGGTGACAAAGATATAAATGAGATATGCCCAATAAAAAAAAAAAAAACAGTTTCACTTTAAATTTGTTAATAAGGTGGTTTAAGCATTTTTTTCACTATTTATTCTGTTTATTCCCAACTATTAAGAATGTGAAACAAAAGTAGAAAAAATAAATGAAATATGCACATATGTCAAAAGTTCATTTGGACCATATAGACTACATAAAATAAATTAAATGCTCTAAAACTGTGAAAAGGAAAGCTAAGTGGTCTATCTTTTCTCTTGAGACAAATATATATAATGGCATAGATCTATATTCAAACTATTAAAGACAATGTTAGTGAAGAATAGAAATTGCTAGCTATATAAAAATGCAGTCCTAAGAGAAATAACAAACTTTAGAATACCCCTATAACTATACCTACATAAATTTCCTAAATGTATTATCATAATTTATAAATTCATGGAGAAGAGAGAATAAAATGAAATGTGTAAAAATTTAAACAAGCAATAAGAATTTCTTTATTTTATTATTTTAATGGCAATTCTATAGCCAATGTCATTGTAGTACAGGATCATGTCTGAGAATAAGCTAGTTCATGTGAAGATTTGAACATATTTATCAGGCTATCATTTAAAAATCTATACAGAATATTTAAAATACCAGTTACCATTTAAAATTAAATTTGACGTAGACAGCACTTTTTCATCCATTATTGCTTCTAGAAGGAGCACCTTAATTTTTATTTTGGAAGTTACTTTTATTCCTATTACATTAAAATACTTTGTGTATTATTTATATAATGTTTTGAAAGTAAATTCAGAAATAGTCACTTTGGAAGTACAAACCAAACAAGGATTTAGTCTTTATAGTTACTGGTTTATCAAACGAATTATTGACCTTAGTACTTCTGTGTGAAAGTCAATATGTGAACCGATGATAGGGGACAGAAAAATAATAATGATATACTCTTAATATATCCTCATTCTGGAATCCCAGAAGAAATCATACCTCCATTGCTTCAAGATCATCTGGATAAATTGATTAAAACAAAAGAGATCAAACATAATTCTGATAACCTGCTTTTGTTCATTCACTTTTTTAAAATTCAGTTTTAAGATAAATATTTATATAAGAAACATTTTTATTTGCATGTATTTTAATACATTGTCCATGTGAAGTTTCTGGATATTTTGACAATGAGATTCAGCTTACAGGCTTCAAATAACAGAAACTACAAAAGAACTATGAGTGAAAATGGACAGCTACTTATCTTTCATGTAAATGTATTTTTATTTAAATAATAATTTTGTTATTTATTTGCATTTAAGTTTCTAAATATTTAAAATTGCACCCACCATCAGAGTTCTAGTGCCCAGTTTTTCTGCTCCTCTGGTATATAGTGTTGTACCTTATGAAATTTGTTTGCTTTTGTCTTTTACATATATTTTATATATGATTGAAATCCTATTTTAATCTTTCACTTGTGATACATTTTGCCTAACACGATCATCTACAGTTTCACACAGATTGTTGCAAAGGACACAGTTTTGCTGTATTTCATAGCTGCATAACATTCCACTGAGTATATATGCAACACCTTCTTTATCCAGTGATCTATTGATGAGCATTTAGATTATTCCCATGTATTGCATATTGTGAACTGTATTGCTAGGAAGATAAGAGTGCAGTTTCTTTTATAATTAGAGTTTTTGCAACCTCTGGGTATTTGCCTAGCAGTGAAATTGTTGGGTCAAATGGTACAGCCATCTAAATGTATTTGAGGAATCATAATATTGTTTTCCACAAAAAATGCACTAATTTATATTCCCATCAACAGGGTAGGAGGGTTCCTCCTCACTACACCCTTTCCAACACTTGCTTTTTCTAGTCTTTAAATTGGGCTATTCTAGCTTAGCCGAGTTTGTATCTCAGTGTGGTGTTTATTTGCATTTCTCTAAATAGGAGCTATGTAGAACATTTTTTTTTCTCCTATATCTGTAGTGTGCTTCCTTTGATAGGCATCTATTTAATTTTTCTGCCAATTTTTAATGTATCTTTTGCTTTTCTGTTGTTGAGGTGTCTGTGTTCTTTACATATTTTGTGCATTAAGCTTTTATCTGTAGTTGTTACAATATCTTCATTCCATGGATTGTCGTTTTCTTTAAGTGGTGGTTTCTTAGGTTGTAAAGAAGAATTTTAGTTTGATGCAATACAGTTGTTTATGTTATTAATCTTGAAAAAAATGCTGCCAAATAATTTTCATCTAATTTCATGTTACATATTCACACATATCTTTGTTCCCTTATACGGTAAAATGTCACCCCAAACTTCTCAGCATTTTCTATTTCTGGTTTATCTTATAATTTTGTGAATAAAATAAAAGAACAATCAACAAATATATGTTGTATGTATTAAAGTAATTTTTGCAATGAATTAGATATATTAAAGTTATGGAAAATACATATTATGATCATGCTATTCAAAGTTTTACTAAATACGCATGTATCAATTAAAGAGTATTTCAGGATAGGGCAATATAACACATTTATAGGAGTCATTGCCTAATGACAGAAAGGTTGATTCTCCAAGAAATAACATTCTTTAATATGTATGGTTCTAATACAAATGTCAAAACATTTGAGGCAAAACTAACAGATCTACAAGAAAGATAACTCATTATTATATCACAATTCTAAAACTTTTTTCCATATTGGGTCAAATGGAAAGGAAACCAATAAGAAATAAGAATAATTGACTTGAAAAAAAAGCTTAATAATCAATAGGATCTAATTAACATTTCTAGAAATTGTTATCCTACACATGCATTTCAGGTTCACATGGAGCATTCACTAGGATACCACATTCTGTGTCATGAAACATAATTTAATCATTCTAAAGTTGTAAAATGCAGACAAAAAAGTGCTTCAGTAGCAATCAGTAAAAGAAAAATGCTTTGGAAATCCTCAAATATTTTGAGATTAAAAAATACACTTCTAAATAATACAAGGATCAGTAAAGACCCAAAATGTCAGAATATTTTGAAATAAGTTTGGAAGTTTGACTGATTAAAATTTGTAGGATACAGCTAAAGAAATACTTTGATGGAAATTCAGAACAATAAATGCATTAGAAAAGAAACAAAATATAAAATAAATTATCTAAGTTTATAACTTTACAAAATAGAGAAACTTGATCAATTTAAGTCTAGGCAAAAACACAGGAGAAAAGTAATAATGAAAGTTACAACAGAAATCAAATATATTGAAAATGTGCAAACAAATTAGAAAATCAATGAAAGTGAAAGCTGGTTCTTTATAATAATATCAATAAATTCTGTTTTAACAAACCAAAGGGGAAAAGTAATGCAAAGTATCAATAGAATAAGCGAAAAAGGGATATTCATTAACAATCCCAAAGACATCAAGGTGATAATAAAGAATTACGTAAGTATATTTATGATATCAAATGAAACAACTTAGGTGAAATGGACTAATTTTTGAGAACATGAACTACAAAAGCTTGCACATGGAGACCTACATTATTGAGTAAATCTATATGTAAAACACAGCATTAGCAAGTCGCCCATTTTCATGATAGAAATGTCTAGGCTTGAAATATATCACTAGCTAAACTTGCATGACTGCTTATTGATGTAACAGTGAAGGTCAGGCACCTGGAAAAGGAGGGGTTTACTAACAAACAGCTAAGGTAGGGACATCCTAGGAAAAATAAATAAGCTAAGACAAATACACAGAACCTGTGTGTGAAAAAGGAAGTAGCCTAGAGGGACTTCCCACCAAACAAAATACAAAGGGAGGTGGAACCAATTGAAGTCTGCTACCAGAACTCACATTTCAAACTAATCCAATCAAATGGAAGGTTACCTTAAAGAGAAATGTAAAAACATAAGAAACATCTAGGAAAGATTGTGCACCCTGTAATTCTCAGCCAATGAGGAATCAGGGGAGGGTCCTGAGCTTTAGGGAATAAAAATATCATTGCAAACATTTCTAGGTATACCTGCCCAGCAGATAGGCACCTGATCTTCCAAGACCAGAAGTAAAATCTTGTTTTCTCTGTGCTTCTAGTCTCTGAGTCCATTCTTGAAATTTGATTAGGTGAGGGTGTTTCTCACATATATTTATATCAAAAATGGAATCAATAATAATCTTCTAATAAAGTACCTGACATTTTAACTGGTCTGCCAAATGTGTATTTACGTGGAAACCTACACAAGAATGTTTATAGCAAACTCATTTATAATTTCCCCAAACTGGAAGTAACAGAATTTATTTTAGTATGTGAATAAGCAAGTTATCTGTGGTATATCCATACAATTAAAAAATATTTAGTGATAAATAATGTGCTATTTAGTCACTGAAAGATGTGGGAGAAACAAATACTTATTGCTAAAGAAAGAAGTCAGTCTACATAATGCACAACTCTAATTCCATAACAGCTGACAAATTCAAAATTATGGAAACTGAAAAAATCAGTTGTTATTAAGAGCTTGGAGAAGAGAAAAAAATGGTGAAGCACAAGGATTTTAAATTACTAACATTATTTTGTAAGATACAATGTTGCATACTATATACATGCAATTATGAATTTGTTCAAACCTATAGTACTTTATAAAACAAAGAGTAACCGGAATGTCTGGAAAGAAAAAATATTTAGGTGGTCAGGTATGTCATGTTGTGTTCACAACAAAGTTGGGTCATGACCCCAAGAAAATGGCACTCATGGGGCAGACCTGATGACAGCAACTTCAGGAGAGCTTTCTTTCATTTTTTTTTTTTTTTTTTTGTGGAACAAAAGCCTTAGTCCATAGAAAAAAATAAACATTTTCTAAAATCTGTAGGATACTGACAAAACAACGACAACTAAGGGATGCGAAGCAGAAAAAAAATTGCAATTGGGTTGTTCCCTTATTATTATTTGTTATTTTTTAAATGTACTGAATATAACTGAACTGAATACAAGTGTTTAATTTAGTAAAGTGATCCAGATAGCAATTATTTAATGAATATGCTATTTGAAAATGTTTTCTTTTAGTATACAGCTTGAGCAGAGTACCTAATGTTGTGGAAATCCAACTTATTATTTTTTTTCACTTTCAGATTGCACTTTTGGTGTCATATATAAGAATGTTTCACCAAACTTTAAGTCACAATGTCTTTCTTTTTTTATATAATTCATTTTTTAGATCATTTATTTAGGTAAATTATTCATATTTGGGTTACTTTATAAGATTTGAGACAAAGAGCTAGGTTTTTTTTTGTCTTATTTTGCATAATGAAATCCAATTTTTTCATATCATTTTGAGAAGACTTAACTCATTGACTTACTTTGACATCTCTGTCAAAAGTAAGTTTCATGTCTATTCTATTGTGCAACCTATACTGTAGATTTGATTTTCAAATTCAGGTAGTATAAATGTTTATTTTTTTTAAAATCAGTTTGTATATTCTAGATTCTTTGTATTTTCAAATACATTTTAGAGTAAATTTGTTATTTTGTATTGGTAGACTGCTGAAATTTTTATAGAAATTTTTTATAAATCTAATTGGGAATATTTTATCAATTTTAAATCATCCATAAAGAAGTTAGCCAATTAAACTAGTGCAGATCATGTGATTGCTATTCTTGAGCTAGAACCATTGGACCTGGCCAGTTGTTTGTAAGTTAAAGTGTAGTGGTACCTCTCGTTTACAAGAGGAATAGGAGATATCTAGCTTGTGCTTCAATTTTTAAAATAAGCTCTCTGGCTTCTACATAAATAATAAAATGTCACATTGTAGGGAAACTTTTAAGTAGAATTTAAGATTTAGGAATCTAAGTTTATAACCAGTAGGCAGCAAAAATATATTAAAGTAAAATATGTTTCTTAAAATCAGTGATGGTGACTAAGTGCCAACCACATACATGATTCCAGGTATATTGGTGATGACATTTTATGATTTTCTTTCATCTTTATTAGTTACTCTATCTGATTTTGTTGGCAAACAAAGTGACCAAAACACCAGATGGATTTTTAATCTTTTTATCCTAAATAAACATTCCATTTGCAGTATCAATGAGTTCCTTATGTTATCACCATTTGTTTTGAAATACAATATATGCCTACAGTTGAAATAATACAGTTTAGTCATTAACTATTTTTATCTAAATCTTACTACCTTTCAGTGTTTAAATTATATGGATGATCTATATTCTAATATAGAAAATGTATACTTGATAACTCAATATTTCAGTTGAAAATGTCAACTGCAATATTGTGGAAGTATTCATTTATTAATGTTTAATAGTCAGTACATTTATATATGTGCCTCTGTCTCTCTAGTTCTGGCTCACTTATTAATTTTATGTTACATATATAGCTGTAACTATGAGCAATAATTAGATGCTTTCAACAAAATAGAATATCTCTTAAGTATCATGTGTCTCCATCATAGATATTTAAATTGTTTTCAAAAGAAGAACTGTTAAAATTCTGCATCAAGTTTGAAAGTATCCTTGAATGAATTTCCACCATATTAAAGTAATTACTTAATTAGCCATTTTGATTTAATGGTCTAGTCATTTTCATTTTTATTCATCCTTGGATGTATTTTTATTGTTCTTACAATGAATTTGTTTCATTCCAAAAGAAATGATCAATGAAACTAGAAGATTGTCAATAAGAGGAATAGAATGTGAAATACTCTCCCTGTAGTATATTAGAAACAATGCTATTTCAACAAGAGTTGACAATAGATACTCTACTGAATGTCTTTGAATATAGACAAACTACTTGAAAGATTCAATCTCACTCTGAGCAGCAGAAGTAATTTCTTGGTTATAAAGGAATAGCCAGTAGAAGTATTTCTTGGTAATAATAATTTTGTTTCACATTTCCTTGAGCAGTTCAAATGAAAATGATCTAGTATTCTCTATATTTTCTTGAGAGACATATTCACTATCAGTGAATTATTTGTCTTGCCTAGTAGAAAATATTATGGCTAAATGTGCTTAATACCAATGTAGGTGGTATAAGAAAGGTCTTACGGAGTGTTTAAAAGATTAGATGTAACAAACCTTACAACCTATTCTTTCATTTAAAAGTAAACGAGATATTGAACATCATCAGAAGGTAGGAAATATGTATACAACATACCATTTTTGAGACACACAATGAATTTATTACCATTGAGGATATTTGTGCTAATAGAAGCACCTATACATTTGAAACACTCTCCACACAGATCAGACATAGCATTTAATGCATTATTGTTCATACTATAACAACTTCTTAACTGTTGCCTGTTGACAAATCTGAGGTTGGATCCAGATTTCCTTTTACTCACTGTTTCTCATTAACTATAATAATTTAAATTTCACTGTGTGCTAGCCCAATGGATAAGTCCACTGGACATAGTCTATATAAACCAAGAACTCAGGTTTGAGACTTGGTGTTGGGGGAACAACCAAAAAGGACTAAGTAAAATAATAAATAAAAGTTTAAAAGTAGTAATAATAATTTAAAATATGTCAAATGTACAAGATAGATGAAGAGTTAAAAATTGCTTGTCATTGGCATATGATTTGACCTTTCAATAAATATTTATTTTCTCAGGATATAGGAGTGAGTAGGAGGTGCTGTATTATTGAAATGGAAAGTACACCATTTATTTTTAATTATTAATCACATTTAAAAAATTAATGTTCTGTGGTAAACTATATTAAAATTAGTATTGTCAATATTGAAACCATGAAAATGATTTAAATAAAATTACTGAAACTAGGTATTAATCTATGATCATAATTATTAAAGGTGCAATGATCTGTGTTTTTAATTTTAGGAGAAAAAAGAAAAATTTGCTTTTATTTTAACAACTATTTTTTAAGTGAAGCATATATTTTGCTAATATAATTAATCAAATTGACTTAATACAATATTTTAAAAATGAAATTGCATAAATAAACCAAAAAGAAATTCCTATTTAAAGAATTTCAAATAATAAAATAATCTTCTCCATATTAGAAACAAAACCTAATGATTCTCTTCTGTAATGGAAATCATCTGCTTAACTTCCTTCTTCCCAGTAATTCCAACTGTGACAAATTAGACATTTAGCAGAAGATATGCATTGATATGCATACACATTTTAACACTATACAACTTAATTCAGCATTCTTGAAGAAAATGGATAATTCCTCCTTATATTTAAAAATGTATTACTAGGATTAACTAGGTCATAGAATTTATATTCTCAATGCTCTGAGGAATCTCTTTATTGCTTTTTCATCTGATCCAGTTATTGCACTTATGGATGTTTACCTAACACACACACACATTCAAAGGGATAGATAGATTCCTATGTGCGTTGCAGTGTCATTTACAATAATCAAGAGCTGGAAGAAACCTAAGTGATCATCAACAGATTACATAAAGCATAAAGATGTAAACACACACACACACACACACACACACACACACACACGCACACGTGATGGAATACTTCCCAGCTAATCTAAAGACATCAAATCCTGCCAGTTGCAATATGGAATGACCAATAAGGACTTATGCTTAGTGAGAAAATTCAAAAGGAGGAAGACATGCATAATATGATTTCATTCACATATGGCGTAAAGAGAAACCAAGCAAAAGTGAACTAAATCAAACAAAAAACAAATTTAGTCTATAAAATAAAGTTAGTGACTGGAAAAAGGATGTGGGGAGGTGGAAAAACTGGATAGAAGGGTTAATTAAATGTAGAATGTATAACCAAAATGGTGACTGTAAATCTGTATTATATATAAATATTGATTTATAATGATATACAATGTAAACCTATATTACAGCATGATGCAATTTTTCATCAATAATATTTTAATATATTCTCTTGATATTGTATTACATATTTAAAATTTTTGTCTTATTGCTTCACATTAATATATGCTTTTTAAGAAAATAAATTCACACCTCAATTAATAAGCATTTCACATCACAACCACCACCAGAGTCCTCTGTCCTTTACTATCACCTTGTTGCTTCTCTTCTTTGTCTAGCCCAACTTCCAAATTACACTGTACCTTAGCTACGATCTTGCATCCTGTGAGTTTTGTAGAGATTTGTCTGTTCCTTGGTTTTGTTTATTTTTATTTCACATAGGAGTGAAAACATCTGGTACTTCTCTTTCTGTTTCTGAATTATTTCCCTTTGCGTTATCACCCCTAGTTCTATCAAGGTGATTGCAAAAAACATCATTTCATCTTTTGGGGCAGTTGCATAAAATTCCATTGAATTTATGTACAAGGCAGCTTCTTTATACTGTCATCTGTTACCTGGCATTTAGGAGTTTCCATATCTTGGCTATAGTGAATTGTTTGCTATGAATGAACACAGGGGTACCGATTTAAAAAAAAAAATTATGGTTAGACTTTTTGTGTTCTTTGTGTGTTTGCCTGGATGTGGCATTACTAGATAGAATGGTATTTCCATTTTTTTTTCCTCACTATTTTATTTTAGAAATCTTCATACTGTTTTCCAAAGAGGTTGCACTAATTTACATACACACAAACAGTGTAGAAAGGTTACTTTTTCCCATAACCCCTCTGATAATTGTTATTTCATATCTTTTTGATATTGACTTTACCCATTAGAGTGAGGTGAAGTCTCTGTTTATGTGTGTTTATTTTATTTGCCTTTCTCTGATAATGAGTATGGTCGACAATTTTTTTTAAAGTGTCTCTAGGGCATCTGTATATCTTAACTAAAATGTTTCCTCTGCAGCTCTTCTGCCCAGATTGTGAGTGGGTTATTTGTTTTTGTTTTTGTTTTATTATTTTGAAGTGTATGGTATCTTTACATATTTTAAGATTAAGTTTTTTATATGTTTTGGAAATATTTTCTCCCATTCCATATGTTCATTTTTGTTTTGGTGGTGGTTTCATTCATTGTACAGAAACTTTTTAGCTTAGTGTAGTGTAGTCCCAGTTTTAAGTTTTAACTGTATTACCTTTTGCATAAGTGTTTCTTCCCCAAACACATCATTGAGGTTGATGTCATGGAGCATTTTCCCTATATTTTTCTCTCTGTATTTTATTGCTTCAGTCTAATTGTTTATGTCTTTTGAATACATATTGAGTTAACTTTTGTGTATATAATTAATATGCAGTGTAATTTCATTTTTACAGATATTTACCCAGTTTTCCCAACACCAATTTTTGAATAGATTTTTCCATTTCATTGGGTGTTCCTCACTCTTCAGTCAGATTGACCTCCCACAAAGAATGACTTTATAGCTCAATTTTATTCCATTGGGTCTATGGGTTTTTTTTTCAATGACATATTGTTTTTATGATGATTATTCTAGAGTATGATTTGAAGTCAGGAGTGTGATTCCTTCACTGTTATTCTTTTTTATTGAGGACATCTTTGGGTATCTGACACTTTTTCTGGTTCCATATAAACTTCAATATAGCTTGTTTTATTTCCTTGAACAATGTCCCTGAAATGTATATGGAAATTGCCCTAAATCTATATACTGTTTTTTTTTTAACCATGCTAATTCTTTCAAGCCATGGTTGAAGAATGTTCTTCTGTCTCTTTATTTCTTCTTTTGTTAATGATTTATAGTTTTTAATGTAGAGGTCACATATCAATTTGTTCAGTTTATTAGCTGATATCTTTTTTAGCTGAGATCGTGAATCTTAAGCTTTTTCCCTCTGTTTCATTGTGTGCATTTAGGAATGCTACTGATTATTGTATATTGATTTTGTATGTCATTTTGATGTATTAATTTACTGTTTCCACAAGTATTAAGTGGTTTATATCTATATATAATATTATGTCATTTGTAAATAATTATATTTGCATTCCTTCTTTTCCAATTTTGGTAGTTTTAATGTCCTTTTCTTTTTTTGCTTCTCTGGCCATACTTCCAAAACTACGCAGAATAATAGTGGTGAGAGAGGGAATCCTGACTGGTTATAGATAGTAGAAGAAAAACTTTCATTTTTCACCATTGAGTATAATGTTGACTATGGAATTGTCCTTTATAGTTTTATTATGATCATTCCCTTTTTGGAGAACACTTTTATCATGATTTTTAAGTGCTGAATCTTTTTCAAATGCTTTTTGTGCATTTAATGATATTAGATGATTTTTATCTTTATTTTTATCTTTGTTGCTATGATATGTTTTCATTGATTTGTATTTGTTAAATCATCCTTGCATGAGTGAAATAAATACAAATAGGTCATGATACAATTTTTAATGTGCTGCTGAATTCAATTTGCTAATATTTTGCTGATGATTTTTACATGTCTATATTTTATTGGTATGGTTCTTTTCTAATTTTGTTATTAGGATAATATTTGCCTTATAGAATGTATTGGATATGATATTTTCTCTACTCTTCAAATTTGTGAGACTTTTATAAACACGAGGGTTAGTTGTTCTTTGAATGGTAGAATTTGCTAATGAAATCATCTAATAGTGGATTTTGCTTTTTGGGTGACTTTTGATTAATCCTTCCATTTCTGTAATTGTGATTGATCTGTTCACTACATATTTGTGGTTCTTCCAGATTTGCTTTTCTAATTTATTTCTCATTTCACACTATTGTCATTGAAGATGTTTTCTATAATATCAGTTTTGCTAGATACTGAAATTAGATTGTTTTATGTGGACTTGAGAAGAGTGTACAATCTTTTTAATTGCAGTATAAATCTCTGTATATACGTCGAAACATGTGTCCTGTTTTTTTATGCAGGACCCTTATTTCTTTATTGATTTTGTGCCTAAGCGATCTATCTATTGATGTAAGCATGGTATTGAAGTATCACACTACTATTGTTTCTCTCAAGTCTCACTTTAGGTATGTCATCACTTGTTTTATGTATTTAGGTGGTATGGAATTGGATGTACATATATTATTAGCAGTTATTTCTTCTTGATTGATTACCCACTTGACTCTAATGCATTGTCTATCTTGGTAATATATTACCTGTTTAGTGAAAGTTTATCTTGTCTTAGCATTGTATCTCCTGATTTCCATTCACCCCTGTTGCTTTGATATACTTTCTATAACCCTTCATTTTAAATTATATTTATTTGGATTGCTGTAGGCTTTGTAAGTATAACATAAATGGTCTTGTGTTTTGATTCATTCAGATATTCTATAACTTTTGATCAATGAATGTATACAATTAGGGCAATTATTGATATGTAGGACTTTTTTGGTCATTTGAGCATTTGTTTTCTCTTTGTGATTTATCTCTTCTGCTTCTTCCCCCATTTGTTTTTGTTTGCTTAGTTCTTCAGATTTTTTTTTTTTTTTAATATTATTTTTGTTTCTTCTTCCCAGTTGTGTATTTCTTTAAGGTTTGGTTTTGTGGCTACTGTGGAATTTGCTTTTAACATTATCTGTCAATGGTAGTCTTTGCAAGACAGAAAACTTACAGTGCAGATTTCATATTTTCCTTTATTCCTATAGTGTTTTATTTACTAAATCTTCTTTTGTTCCTATCTTTTATCTACAATTCTATTTTATCCTTCATTTCTTGGTAGCTCTTTATTTTTGTTTTACTTGTTCTATAATTCCTTTCAACATATTCTGAAATATAGGCTTATCTTAGAAAAAGCCAGTAATTTTTCCCTTGTCATTGAAGACCTCTTTCCAACCCCCCTCCATATTTGAATGATAATTTTGAAGGTATACTATTCTTAGCTTGTATTTTTTGTATTTTATTATTTGTATTATTTTGCTCCACATTCTCCTGGTCTTTGGCTTCTGCTGAGTACTCTGATGGTATCCTGATTGGTATACATTTATAGGCTATATTTTCTTTTTTTCCTAGGAGCCTTTGGTTATTTTTCTTTATTATTAGGGTTTGTTAATTTTACTATGATGTATATTGGGATAGGTCTTTTTGAGTTTACTAATTTCAGGTATTCTGTCAGTCTCTTGGACTTCCATATTTACTCTTTGTAACAGGTATGGGAAACTATCTGCTATTCTTGAATGAATTTTTTGACCCTTCTCTCTTTTCTCACCTTCTAAGATACCGGTTATCCTTATATTTATATTTCTCATAGTATCATATATTTCTCTCAGCGTTTCCGGATTCTTCGTTTGCTTGTTTTTTTCAATTATCTTCTCATCTTCCGTGAGGGTTGCCTCTATGTTTTGTCTTCAGTTACTGAGAATCTTTCTTCTGTAAAATTGAGTTTGTTCATGGAGCTTCACATGTTTAGTATCAATTTATTGTCTATATTTTTTCTATCTTGCATTTTTGTAAGAGCTTTCATTTTTTAGCCTTAGTCTCCTTAGTGAAATACGACACAACAGTTGCTTCTTTTCAGAAGTCTTCCATGTGTTTTGGAGCAATTGACTATTCCTACTGCACATTGTTTAGCATTTAAAGTAATAATTTTGAAATATTTTTCTGTTAGGATGTCCTAATCAGTGTCAATTGATTTATATTTTTGATTACTACTTGCATCTTCCAATCTTAAAAAAGTTTTTTGGAGTGGGGGTGACTATTTAGATTTTGGCCATACTTCTTCTATGTCTTGTATTTAACAATCTGCCTGATTTTTTCATTTAATTTTGCTTACCTACTAGGCAGTGGCTGTTGTTAGCAGCTGTGTTCAATGGGGCACTAATGAACAATTGGACCTCCCCTGATATAGTGGAAGAGACTCAGCTTTCTATTGGCTGCTTTTGCAAGAATGGGTCCTCTCTCTCACCTGTTTGCTGTTGCTGCTACTAGGACATCTAAAGGTCTGGAGGGTCACGGGAGCTCATTCTCCTTTTCTATATTTGAGAATAGTTTTGAGTACAATAGATGACCTATATGACTTTTGTTGCATATTTTATAAAATATTCTAAATGCTGAGTTAATGTTGGCATAATAGTTATTTTTGTTAGTAAACTGCAATAATATTTACAGAATTTCAAGATGTTTGGATATATTCTTCCTCTGTGAAATAGAGAGTTTATATTGCACATATTATATGATTTACAAAAATCTTTGCACTTTATTCTGTATTCATTACATATGTATGTATGTGAATGGCTAAAATAGTTTAACAATTTTCATTTTGGTGAAAATTCCGTATTTATTTTTCTAATTATTTAAATATTAATTTAATATCTTATAGTATTTTGCTGTTTAAAATCGAAAATTATGTAGTTGTAATTTCAATCAATATTGCTTATGAATGCATTCTATATATAAACATTTTTAAAAATGAGTTTCAATTTTATCCCTAATCTCTAATCAGTTTTATCTCTGAGTCAATTTGGAAGAGACAACATATTAAAATTTTTCTCCAAACTCTTAATATATTTATCTGGAGTCTAACCTATCTCTACTTCTTACCCGAGGTCCATGTCTCATTTTTCTTATTTTGCATCTATATAAAGATAATTTTATGCATATGGATGATTAGTGAAGATCAAATAAAATAATTCCAGTATTTAGTAAATACCTTATGCACATTAATTATTAGAATATTATTTCAGTGAATAATATTCATAATTATTCTTATAAAACATAGGTGTTACTTGTTAAAATATTTATATATGCTGCTTCTTTACTGCAATAACAGAAATAGGCAATTGTGCTGTAAACTGAATGTTTACTATTAGTCCTTTCTCTAAATTCTCTATCATTCTATTTTAAGTTTCCAGTTAAGCCTAGGATTATATCGTGCTTTAGCTTTATAATTTCATTTTGCAACTATGCTTCTTCTAAATCTGGGCACCACTGACTTCATAAAGTCAAATACCTTACTTCTTGCAGTCAAGTTCTTGCATCCTCTCTAAGATTCCAACAAAGTTGTTCTGTCCTCTGTCAATTCCATCATCTCTGCATTCTCATTTTATAGTTCATTTCAGTAATAAAATTCCTCATGTTATTTCAGTTGCCTGCAAGAATTTATTGGATTCAATTACTCGTTTAGTAATTGACAGCTTGAAAATTCAAATTGGCAAACGTGTAACTTCTTCTAAGTCAGACTTGGGTAAGGATTGTGACATTAAATATTCGATTTAAGACAGGTCCCCACATATCCTTAGAAATGATGTAAATAATCTCATATTTTATCACTCTGGTTAATTTTGAAATCTTAGAAGGAAATTTAATTTTGAGGAAGTTTCTGTTCTTGCTGGAAGTACAGTTTTAGAGTCAAATTGATCTATGTTCAAGTAACTTTTCTGCTCCTTGTATTTTATTTATTGCTTCAGGCTTCCATTCACATTTTAAATATAAATAATAAAAGATTCACTATATCGTTAAAATAATTATATGATTTTTATAATGTTCTTAGCATAGTGACAGACACATGTAAAGCACTGAATAAATAATAGTTATTGTTACATTTATATCACATTTGTTCTAGTTGGTTAAGTGAAGTTCATCTGTACCCTAAGGCAAGACCACATTTAAAATACCTTAGAAACTAAAATATCTCTTTTCTTGTAAAGGACTTCCTCAGGTGGCCCATTTTCAATTTTAACATCCATAACTGTAGTAGAATAGTCAAATTCTTATTGTTTCTGCATTAAATAATTTTTTGAAAAAGAGAATTAGTTTAATATTACCTATAAAGAATGAAAAATCTTTGGTAACTAATAGAACAAAATAATATAATGTTAACAGATAAGAGTTGTTAGGTCACCTCATATTATAGTCGGCGTCTGCCACATTTTTACTCCATTATTCTGCCTGAGACTAGACTCTAAAATGATTAAAGGTTAAGCATAATTTGAGCAGATGTAGCAGAATAGTATAGTTTATGCTTAGGCAAACAACTAAGTCCAAAGAGCAAAATTCAAACTCAAGAAAGCATATTAAAAATGAGACTCGGTATATAGTAAGATGTCTAGTATTTAAAATGGTATTATTCAATAGATAATGACAAGATATTGTATCTCATTATTTAGAGTAAAAGGAGAAAAGGGGAATTCAATTGCAACTTTGAGGATATAAACTATATATAAGGATTTCCACTCAATTATGGATGTTAAACTTGAAAATGGGCCACCTAAGGAAGTCCTTTGCAAGAAAACAGATATTTTAGTTTCTAAGGTAGTTTAAATTTGGTCTTGCCTGAGGGTCAGAAAATGAACCTGACTGTCTCTTGGGGTTCGATGCAGCCCTGTGATTTTTTTTGAATAAATATTCGAGTAAACATAATTATACTCTTTTTGCAATGGCAAGGTTTTGAGCTTTCAAGAAGGATTACTAGCCATTTTTTAACATCATCTCTGCAACTTCACATTTATGATACTTCCCTGAAGAAATATTTACATCCTTTTATAAGTGAGTTTCCTATAGAGACCTTAAATGCACACTCTTTTCATATTGCCTTTATCAGGATTTGATGCTGAGCTCAGTGGGAATTGGAGATTTTCAATGAATACATTTAAGAAGCATTGAAAAATGAACTTTAAATGGTTTATTTGTTCATAAAGCTTCTAGCCGAGAGTAAAAATACTAGCAGAGTCTAAGGAAATAATCTTTGCTATTCCTTAACACTAAAAAATAAAACAAGACAGGGTTTTTATTGTGGGTGGTGGGAAATATAAACATGGACTTTTAGAGGAAAAGGACTTTATGGCATTGAATTGCAATTGTAGGTATCAAGAAACAATATGAACATATATATATACATATTTATATACATGCATATATGTGTGTAAATGATAGCTCTATTCACTGAAATGGCTTAAAAACAATGAGATATCAGTATAAATAATAAAAGTCTTTGTAGGTATTAATAATTCCAGTACTGAAACAGTAGAAATATAAGGTACACCTTAAGTCTCCAGCTGTATCAGAAAATTTAAAAAAAATGTCCAATAATCTGATAGGATTTAAGACCCGCTAGTTAATGCAAATGAAAGGGGTTTAAAAAAAAAAAAAAAAAAAAAAAAACTGTTTCAAAGTAGAGAGAAAAGAGAGCTAAATTTTACACATGGTATTCTTTTAGCATGCTTTTTAAAGCAGGTCCTTTGCTGCCGCAGGACACACAAAGACTGCAGATGCGGACAATGAACTGAAGCAGAGAACCTTACTAAAAAGGAGTGGTTAGTAGTTTTGGCAGTTTCCTTGGTTTGCCGAAGTACACTACTTTCTCTCTTAAGACATTTGGCATATGCTGAAATATAACACGGTAAAAGATGTAACAAAGTACAAAACTGTAAATAATCAAATTACTATTTTTGGCTGTCTCAGGAAAGGCATGTATGAAATTGTAGCATTTTCCTGGGTAGGGATTCTAGAACAACATTTCATTGTTTATTAGATCACCTCTGATTAAGATGATTAACATATGCTACGGATAAGAAAGCAAACTCTTGAGAAAAATAGCATCATCAAAGCCTATGCATTTTTTCTCATCAAAAATGTACAGCATTTAAGTACAAATATTCAGGCATGCAAAGAAGCAAATCAATGAAATAAAATAATAAACTATGACCTTGAGCTCATTACGATAAAATATATCAGAAAAAGACAAGTGTTGTATGATATCACCATATGCAAATTTTAAGTCAAATATGCAAATATAGAGAGTAAAATTGAAGCAAAGAATATGGGGTGAAAGGACAGTAAAGATGTTGTTTAAGGGTACAAACTGACAATGAGTGGTCAATTTAATAGTGAGAGATCCAATGCCCAGTACAGTGAATACAGTCAATAGTGCATTATAAAAATAAAAATCACGACAAACCCACAATACATTTTCACACTTAGAAAAAAACTATACATGATCCAGTTATTAATATTAAGTTATTTTATTATTTTTATGATTAGTTTTATCAGGAAAATAAATGTAAATAGGGGAATAAAGTAATGATGTGGATTTATTAAGTTGATTTTGACTCAATGAAATTAGAATATAAAGATACAATAAGTGGGATTAAATCTCAATGGATAGGCATATTCAGATTACATTTGTGCAGAAGAGCAGACTAGTAAATTCAATGACGTTTAAATAGAAAATATCAAAACTGAAATGCAGAGGAGGAAAAATCAATTTAAAAAACTACAATCTTAAGAAATATGAGACAGACATTTAGCAAGTAGTTATGTTCTCACATGGAGGCAAGAAAAAGATAATGTAGAATCAATATTTCATCCTCTACCAACATAGCATATAGTACACATGCATGCTTCTAGAGACTATTATCTTGTTACAAGATTAAAACAGAATGCTACATTTTCCTTTTACTAGATGTGAGTTGTCATTGAATTACACTTACAGTATTTGTCAATATTCAGAATAAATGATTTCCACAGAAAATATCGGGGCTCTGGTAAAAATGTATGGTCTCTCTGACTGAATTAATGCTAAGTGGAAAAGTGTCACATTGACAGATGAAATTTTCATGTAACAATGTGTCAGTTTCTTTAAATCTCTGGACATTTTCTTCATCTGAAACATGGCTAGTACAATTCTACGGTTCTGTTTAGCTACTATGATAAATGAAAGCACATGTAAAATGAACGTACATGACAAATGAACTAGCACATAATACATACTTGATAAATGTAGATTTACTCCAAAAAGCTCCCCTAAAAGAACTGAGAGCTGAAAATCAATTTTTTTCCATTGAAAACTGAGGGAGTACTTTTAGCAACAATATGATAGGAGAGATGCTGTGAATAACAATAATAATACAAAGAATTATGTTGAGAATAAAAAACAAAGGTACAGTGAATTAAAAAGTATTCTTCAGAGGAAAATGTCACCTAATAAATGCGGAAAGAATGAGAAAATAAAAATAAGTCACTTTATATGTTTCTATGTACTAACCCAAGCAAAAAACATCTACAAATACTAAAATCACAAAAAGGTTTTGGGGGAAAGAAAATATTTAAAGTCATCTGAGTAACTGATTCTTAACTATAGAGGTAAAAATAGGGTGTGCCCTGGTGGCCTAGCAGTATTGTATACCTGGGAGCAGTCTCACATACATCACAAGGTCCAGAGTTCAACACCCTGAGCTGGTGGAGACAACCAATATAAACAACTAAAAAATTTAAGTGTTTCTTCCTGATCTCTATAAAAAATGTAAAATAAGGACTTTAGAAGATATATAAATACATATATATATAACAAAAATTTGATCATGTCATATATCTGGTGATTTTACATATATATTAATAAGAACCATTGAATTATTGAACAAAATAGTTCATGTAGAGATGCAACTACTATCATTGTTTTTACTGTATTTTATTACTATTATTACACTGTGATTATAATTATTTTATATTTAGTTCAAACATCTTGATTGAAACTTTTATTTTTCATAAAATTTGACTTAAAAGGGTGAGACATTTCCAATGAACAAAATAATTAGAGCAAAGTAGAAGACTTGAACCTTAAAATAAGCATTTAATCAAAATTATAGGATAATTCAATAGGAAGTCAAGAAATATTCTTCAATAATCACCTTTCCAAAAAAAACTTTGCTTATATTAGGGAATACATTGTAGTTATTAAGGTTGCTATGCTATTGCTTAGGAGAATAGAACAGTATTTGAAAGAAGCAATTTCCCAGACTTTTTACTAGACTATTTTTTACAATGTGGATATTTATATTTTTAAATGTAAAAAAGATAATCAAATTTTATTAAAATTAAAATATTTTTCACTTCAAGAGATACCCCTAAGTAAATAAAAAGACAAGTCACAGATTGGGGGTAAATATGTATAAAGCATGTGTCTCACTTTTTAAAAAAATATTTTCTAAGTAGTATCATTTGTTGTTTGTTTTGTTCACAATGCTGTATTGATTTTAGGATATTGCAACTGCATCTCAGTGTATATTTCACAGCACATCCACCACCAGAGTTAGTGTTCTTACCACCACCTTTGTCCTCTTCCTTTTCTTCCCTGGCTCCCACTCTCAGGGTAACAACAGTGCTGTGTTCTGTCAATTTTGTTGGGATTGATGTTCATTTGTTTCATTTCATTATATTCCACATATGAGTGAAACCATCCTGAATTATTCTTTTTCTTTCTGACTTATTTCACTTAACAGATCATCTTTAGTTACGTCCAAATTGTTGCAAAAGGCACACATTCATATTTTTTAAATAATAGAATAGAATTCCATGAAGACTATATACCATAGATTCTTTATCCAGTCATCTGTGTTTGAGCATTTAGGTGTTTGCATAAGTTGGCTATTGTAAACTGTGCTGCTATGACCATAAGTGGGCAGTTTTTTTATTATAAGAGTTTTTATATTTTCTGGGTAATATCTAGGAGTAGGATTGCTAGATCAAATGCTATATTCATCTTTATTCACTTATTTATTTAGGAATCTCCATACTGTTTCCAAAGAGGTTGTACCAATTTATAATAACACCAAGAGTGTAGGAAGTTACCTTTTTCTTCATACTACCTCCAACACATTTCCAGTCTTTTTGCTCTAGGCCATTCTCTCACTGGTGTGAGGTCATATCTTACTGTGGTCTTTATTTCATTTCTCTGATGATAAATGATGTAGAATATTTTTTCAGATGTGTGCAGGCCATCTGTGTATAGGCGTCAATTCAGTTCATTTGCCAAATCTTTGAGTGGGTTGCCTGTGTTTTTTGTTGTTCAAATGTGTGAGCTCTGTATAATTTTGACATTAAGCCTTCATCATGTATGTTGGGAGTATATTTTCTGCAATTCTATCTGTTGCCTTTTGTTTTAGTGGTGGTTTCTTTCTCTGCACAGAAGCTTTTCAGTTTGATGTAGTCCCAATTGTTTAGTTTTGCTTTGGTTTCTTTTGCTGTAACTCTTCTTTACCAAAGATGTCTTTGAGGTTGAGGTTGTAGAGTGTTTTTCCCATGTTTTAGAGTAGTGTCTATGAATATCATCTTCCTATTTTAAAATTTGATTGCTGTCAATTTAAAATGATGGTTTTTACTGGGGAATATTGTTTCTGTTGCAAGCTAAATTAGTTGTTTTGGATTTTTTATTTTGTTCTGGTTTTTACACACCATTATTTGAAAGGACTTAGAGTACATCTGTTCTGGTTATTAAGATTGCTTCTATTTATTTTCAGGCATTGTTTTAAAATAGCTGTGAAATGCACTAGTCTCTTCAAGGACAATATATAATATTTATTGTAAATAAAATTTGATGATTTAGCTAAATATAATAATTTTGGTAACTTTGATTATTGAAATTCTGACAGCTTTCAAATAAAATCTTTGTTGATAAAATTTGCTGAAACATTAACAAACATATTATTTAATATAAAAGAAATACGTAAGTATCTGGCAAATCTACATAATTATGAATCAGTATATGTCACATGACCACAAGTTATGATATCATAAATGGATAAGGATTTATTAGAGGCCAAGATAAATCTATAGACTATAACAAAGAATAAAATGTAAATTGATTATTTTCATATTTCATATGCAACTCATATTTTTTCCTTACTTTTTTTGTTAAAATGTTTATTTACAGCATTATTTATGTTTCAAGAGTTTATCTCCAAGTTCCACAAATATATATAATATTTAATATAGATGCAGTTATATACAACGATGTTCAAAGGAACAAAAAATCTACTTATCATCCACTATCACCAAATACACCCATTCCTATATATGTTCCACTAGCCATCTAATCCCTTCTCTTCTGGAAAAGACCTTTCTGTTTTCAAACTTTAAGGATTTGTTTTTATTTACATGGTACATTAATTTTATGTTCCTTTAGTTTGTTTATCTATACACCAATATGAATGAAAACAAACAGAATTTGTCTCTTCCTCTTCCTTATTTGTCTTAGCATAATCCTCTCCAAGTTCATGCCCATTCTTACAAATGACATTTCATCTCTTCGGTAGTGGTGTAGTGTTCCACTGTATACGTATATATATCTTTTGAGAAATTTTCACATTGTTTTCAATAGTGTTTGCACTACTTTGCATTCTCCAAAACAGTGTGCAAATGCTTCCTTTTCTCCTCACTAAAACTTGTTTCTTGTATTAATAGAAATTCTCATAAACATAGGATATCATCTAATTTTTATTTTTATTTCCCTAACAGATCCCCTCCCCCAAGATGCTGAACATCTTTCATGTGCTTATTGCTCATCCATTATGTCTTACTAGGAGAAGAGCATTTCCTCATTTCTTAATCAGGTTATTATTCTGTTCTTGAGTGGTATGCATTCTTTATGTATTTCAGATATTACCCCACTGTCTGAAAGAGATAGCAGATATCTTCTCTCTTCTGAAAGTGGTCTATTTGTTTTAATAATGGCATTTGTTTCTCCGCAGAAATTTTGAAATTTAGTTTATTTTGCTGTAATCATATTTGTTTATTTTTTTCTTTTGCTTACCTTGCCCTTCGACTAAAACACCCAATGTCACCTAAGGCTGATGACAATAAGTTTATTGCCTATGTGTTCTTGAACATATTTTATGGTTTCACTCTTACATTGATGTATTTTACCTATATTAGAATAACTTTGCATATGGTTTAAAATAGCGATCATTTTTTGCATGTGAATTTCCAGTGTACCCAACACCATTTAGTGAAATTATTTGTCTTTTTCTATCTTTGCTCCTTTGTTATAAATTAGTTGTTTACATACATATAGGGTTTATTCCTGGGCTTTCTATTAAATTCTATTGATCTGTGTTTCAGTTTTTACTTCAATACTATATTGTCTTTATAAGTATTGCTATGTAGTATAATTTGAAGTAGGTAGTATGAAATCTTTTTTTGTCAGAATTGCTTTGACTACATGTACTTTTTTCATTTTTAGTAGTGTTTATTATATTTTCATGAAAAATACCTTCTAATATTGATAGGATTTACATTAAATCTGTATTCTGTTTTATGTAAGATGGCCATTATATATGTTAATTCTTTCCATCTGTGCACATGAAATACATT